>LPNX010947705.1:82057-235590 GCA_001517045.1 Pseudotsuga menziesii
TTCTCACCCTAAAAATCGCCAAATTATTATATAGATGATATAAAATCCTTGGAAATTAAAATATTTTTTGAAAAATATCGCCAATCATTTTATAGTTGGCGTTTTAAGAATTGGTAATATTCGCCAACATTTATACGCTTTTAAATAAGTATGGCTCCTTAAAATCATCCCTGCTCCTCTCTGCATCATACAAAAATGCAAGTTAGATCAATCACATCAAATAGTAGTTTTCAAAAGAAACATACTACCTCACAATTAGTCGAGCAAGTGGCAACATATTTTGCCTCGGGTGTACTCAGCGCCATGCAAGACTCTATTCTGCCAAACCAGTAGCCCATATTGGATCTCAAACTGAAGAAGCAACCCAGGGTGCTCTTCTTCTCAGTGGCACTACCAATTCGAATCAACATAACCATGCAGGTTAGTCTTCTAATTCGTGTCATACTTGAGCCCATCAGGGTATTTTTTAGTGGCGAATTATAGTCAAAAGGCGAATTTTAAGGATAATTTTTTAGTGTAGGCGAATATTTTATAATGTTTAATTATATTATATTTCGCTTTATTTCAAAACCTTAATATTATTTTTAGCTATAAAATAGTCAAATCATATATTGCATAAGGAATCATACTCGCCTATTTTCAAGCAGAGAAGAAAAACTTGGAGTCATGTTCGCCTATTTTTGGGGGGTTAAAAAAGTCTGGAATCATATTTGCCTATTTTCAAGCAAAGGGGCCAAATTTTCGCAATCACTACACACAGGATTCTTTATTCCTGCTAATTATTTTAACCATTATTTAAGGTATGTGGTTTTCATATTTTTATAGTCTAATTGTGAATTTTCATGGGTTTTGCACTATTTCTAGCTCCAATGGCACCTGAGTCTTCTGATCTAAAACTATCATGCACAACCCCAACCATCCCATGTTCCATACTAGGACGTATTTGGGAGGCCATGGATAAAGGGGTTTTCTAAATACACAATATTGGCTCTATCAATGCAGTTAATATGGAATGCATGGTTGCATTTGGGAAGAATCCTGAGAGCCTCATTCTCCTGAAACGTAACCAGACAAACTGCACACTCCATGTTCTCTATGAGCTTCTTTGCTTTAGTGAATCTGCAGAGAGGAATGGATCCGATCACAGCTTCATCCAGGCCATATGATTGAGTAATTATCTGCCAGCCTTCTGGGTCTTGGAATCTTTCCAGTGAATAAGCATCGACTTGTATCTCCTCGTGAAAAAAGGTATCCATCGAGAAGCTTTGCAATATTGGGCAAAAACCTTGTAGTAACTTACCACCATTGTTGCCTAGAACTACAACAATGGCTATGAGGGCAGGACTGATGGTGGTGGTGGTGTAGTTGTGCTTGGCAGTTCCTTTACTTATGCCTGGTGTAGTCGTGCTTGGTGGGTCCTTTACTTATGGCTACATCTGGTCAGTCTGCGAACGAGTGGATGGATGATTCTTGTAAGTGCCTATATATTGTTTGTTGTGCTGTTATACTCAGTGTCGTTTCCCACCGAAAGGAAAAAAGGAGAAAGCCCTTCCCGTCTGAGGGCACCCTGAGCCTGGAAAATCCTGAATCCCCCTTGTTCACCCCCGGAAAGCAAATGCATCCAGTCAAGCTTTTCTTTTCCTGTGCTGTGCCTCTCTAGGTATGCGTAGCTCAGTCCTCGCTAAACCTGTAGAAACATGGGTTTCTTGTCCATGGATACCTACTGAAATTTCCGTTGGACGAGATTGCTCCAGAGGAAATATCATGGCCAATTTCTTTAACCGATCTGGTTCAAACCTAAATTTGTTGAAAATACATAGATGTAATTAGTTACTATGTTGGATAATAAAACTACTGCAAAATCATTAAAAATGCCACTTCAAAGAGTGAATTGATATAACTACACAAAATTGATGAGAAAACTGCAAATCACCTCAAAGAAAATGTATTCATGGTGAATTGATGAGAAAACTGCAAATCACGTCAGAGAAAGCGTATTCATTGTGTGCTAAGCTCTGCAAATTGATGTAATAGACTACCCATTAGGAAAATAGACTCCATGGGTACAATTTTCATGTGTTTTTGAGCTGGTTGACGTGAACCAACACATTATAAACTTGAAATCCAACTGATATTGAATATATTGAATCACAGACGCCTAGCCCCGGGACTGCCAAATGTTATGGATTTCTCGATTGATCTGGGCAATGTGATCCGATTCAGATTACGGAATATGGATGGTTCCCGTTCAATGCCAGGCATGCACAATAAATATAATAAACTACCTAAAGAGATTTTCGCTCTACACCTTGACAGTATAATATTAGGCTTTTGGAGCGACAGAACTAACTCTCTCTATTCCAATCTATGTATGGCCCGTCCTTTTTAAGAACGTGAATCTCCAATAATTTGCACGTATTTGGAAAGAGGAGAATGATGCCTAATGCTATTAAATGCACCTAGGGTTCTTTTTTATTATTCCCGCTTGATAAAACTAGGATTTGTTCTACCTTGAGGGTCTACGGTTCGAGTCTTATACGTACGTTCCACTAAGTTTACTCTTATTCCCCTCATAGCTTCGGCCCTAAAGAGTCATCTGATTTCAGTTTTTTATTATAAAAACCTATATTGAAAAGTAACTCGAACCTTAACGCAGTAATTTCCAAATTGTCGCCACAACAGAGATTTGACAGAAGTTATTTTGTTTGGCTCTCAAAATATACGAAAAACACATAGAAGCAACAGGTGGAAGATTAAACCTCGGAAAGGACGCAACTAACATTGAATTTAAGAAAGGCAACTGGTGAAAGATTAAACGTTGGAAAGGAGCGCAAGTTGCCACCATAACCAGAACTTCTTTGTCGATTTCTAGTAGCGATGGCGAAACAACGGCTGCGATTCGGAGACCAGAAAACTGCCGATATCAAATTATATTTGATCGATTCAGATGGACCAGACTGTGAAGGAAATCCTATTTATCTTCATTCTCAAGTTTTGAGAAAATCCGAGTTTTATAAAACCATGCTTTCTGATCGTTGGTCATCTTGGGATGAACGACCTCTTGAGCCCAAGGTAACAAGTTATCACCCTTTCAAGCGTTATATTAGATGTATTAGCCTCGTGTATTCTTCTCAAGCGGACACAAGCTTGTGCTTCTGCAACGTGGATGAAGCTCTGGCTATTCTACCTATTGCTTCACAATTGCTGTTTAACGACTGCATCAACGAATGTATGCGTTATGTCGATGCTATTCGTTTAAATTCATTGCAAGAATCCCTGCCAGACTTGGAATGAACTCCTATTATCTCCGCCAGACTTGGAATGAATCCATGCAGTGAGCATTTAGAGATACTGTTTCTGCCAGAAATGTTATCCATGGTTTCTAATGGGATAGAAAACCGCAATGGTTTTCCTCGAAAATCAGTTGAGAAATATTGTGTAGAATACTTTACAAACTCAAATGTATCCTCGGCTATTGCACAGAAGTGCGAGTTTGCATTGCTGACGGAGTTTAATTTCAACCTGGAACGCATTAAATGTAATGATAAACGTTTAAGTAAAGAATGCTTGTTCTGCCTTGTTGTGGCTAATGGGCGTGATTTGCTCTTGTGATTGAAAATTGTTTGAAAAGGTGATGAAAATATTTTGTGAAAATCTTGACTTTCGTGATGCACTATCCGGAAATCGTTTCTCATACAGCGTGGATAATATAAAAGATCTTGTGGATATTTTGATTCGCTGATTTTTAAAAGGTCTAAGTGATGGGGAGATAATTACTCTTCCTTCATTTAGGTTTTCTTTTCTTACTAATTGGGTCGAAACTATCGTGGAACTGGTTTCCCGTTTGGCATCTGAGCGTGGCAAATATACAGATATGTTGAGGGGTATTGGAAAAAGGATTGGTTGATTTAACTGAAACGCTTCCAGTGGTGGTTAATTTGAAGGGTGGGTCTTAATTTCAATTGGAAGGGCATTTAATTCAAGAGCGCTTCAAAGATGAAGGGTAATATAGTACTAATATAAATATTACTTTATACTACTTTAATTGACAATTGAAATTAACTAAACTTTTCTTTTAAAAAATGCAAAAAATTAATATTGTTTTTCCAATTTTTTATAATCTTAAATAAGTAAGTACTTCTTAATATCTACATGAAAAAATAATAACTTTTCAATAAAATTTAAGTTGAACATATTTCTGTAACATTAATTTTACACATCAGTAAAATAACATCTATTTTATTGTATTTTTCAAGTTAGAACACACTTTATTATACAAAATAACTACTTGGACTATAAAATACTCATATTGAGGCATTTAGATGATCTATGCAATAACCGGCATTGCATGATCTTATGCATAGTACATGACATTACAATTACATATAGTATAAAAAAAACTAGAACCATGAGAGAATTACTTACTCTTAACTATGTACAAAAGGAAGCCAACAAATATTACATATAAAAACAACTAAAACCTTAATTCAAACCTGAGAGAGGGCATCCATCCAATTTAGAGAGATGTAAGAATGATGGGAATTGGGCGCCTAAAAAACAATAATACACAACTGATATTAAAACATTAAAACAAATCGCACATACCAAGGAGGTTAACAGTGTTAGCATCAATGGGGCGAGGACATCAAATTTGTTGTTCACCATTTGTCATGACAACATATAGGGATGGGATGGAGGGGAAATGGAATCAAGCCTAATTCAGTTGGAGCCTTGCTACTTGTTGCATGTCTAACTCTCGACAATCTGCTTTTTAAATTGAACTAGAACACCAAAGAAGTATGTTCATGGCTAGATTTGAGAAAGTTCTAGGCATGAATAATTAAGAGCTTGAGGCTCTAAAACTGATAATGCATTTACCTTTATGTTGAATTTTGTTTTCCATGCTGATGCAAGCTACTACCTTATTGTCTTACCAAAAGGCATGAGAATGAGGAAAAATGTGTAAAACTTTGGTCTTCACCTTCAAAGAGTGCCTTGCAATCACATTGGTAAGGAGTGATAAGAAGATCACAACAATCCAATGTGTCAAATTCGAGTCGATAGTGTCAATTAAAGACTTATATGGTAAATTTAATACAAGACTTGCTTATAGGTATCTCTTACTCTTTAGGTCTTGAAACATTTGATATTTTCTTACTCTTTGGGTCTTGAAACATTTGATATTTTATGGTTATCTCTGTGCCTTCACCCAAATGACATTATAAGGTGAGGATGTGCGTGCATAATAATCCTTAGTTATGAATGCGAGATGAGGATTTAAAGAGAAGAGGATGTAAAGACAAGTAATTTTTATACAAGGACAAATGTGGTAAGAAACCACAAATGTTTGGAAGGATGGAGGGATATTACATCATGATCATGCCACCCATCAAATTGAAGACTTTTCCTAAGCCAAAAATTGTTTTTTTAATTTCATTAATAACCATTGTGGTGCTTTGGTCAAAAAAAAAATTCTAATTCATTGTTTCTCCATATAATGTGCCCACTTCCCTATATCAATGCATAAACATGACTCTGCACGGTTTGTGATCCTAGTTGCATGCCATTGAGTGTTTTTTTATAGTTGATGTCATTATGTGGAATTCATGCAAAAAATGATGTCTTGCAGAGGAGGACTCATCAAACCATCCATTTGAATTTAATTTTGATGAAAACAAATGGACATTAGTAGCCAAGTTCACATAGGTAGTAGGAACAAAGTTTTCTGCTCGTTTTGGGCCCTATAGTGGTTCTCTATTCTTACAGTCGTAGTGATTGACAGTCGTAAATGGAAAGAGCTCATTGATCTTCACAATCCTCAAAACATTTTGAAGCTTGATGAAAATAATTGTGTATGCATTTCAGTACGTGACAATTTGATTCCTCTTCATATTCTTCAAAAACATGGGCGTACTATAAAGGAGAAGCCAGTAACTAGAGATGAATTTCAAGTTGTCATTCAAGAATTAAAGCCAAATCTTACAAATGTTGCAAGGGTATTAACTACAGAAATTAGAGAAAGGTTTCCAAGAGATGAGTTACTAGAGGCAATGAGCATTGTTTATCCACAATTTTGGAATCATACATTGGACAAAGAAGTAATTTTTTTTAATTTAAAAAGAATATACAAATATTGATTGGTTATTATTGTCATACATATGTCATCAAAGGAAATCATATTAATGGAATCCTTAATGCTGATAAATTGCGCTCATAAGCAAAGTGTTTTGTAAACATTATGATGGAGCAATTTGGAAAACTAGAAAACCCTTTATCAAAACTAGAAAACCCTTTATGGAGCAATTTGTTTTACTTCTTTGTGTTTCTTTACTTTATAATCCTACATACTTGAGCCTTTAATTATTTATTTTAGAGAGGTATTGTGATGTACTTAAACAAATTTAGGGTGTTTTCTCACCACATCAATTGAATTAATTTAATAATATTGAAAATGGCACAATGTATGTAGTAGTGAATAGAAGCAAGGTACATATGTATTTCTCAAGTTTCCAAGACTTTTTTTCTTGCAATTAAATTTTTAGTTATTAATTATCCATAATTTTTTCCTTATGGAGTAGTTATGGAGAACATGAATAATCATTTAAATTTTTTTATGCCATTTCCATAATGAACTTCTACCAAACATAAATTGTTATCTTTATCACTATTTATGTCTAAATTCACCAAGACAATGCATTTCCATCAATTAGGAGTTATGTTGAAGTATTTTTTGAAATTTGCATATTTGGTAATATTAATTTTAGCAATATACATGGGTGTCCAATCCTATCTTGATATTTTTCCATTATTATATGCACATGTATGAAAATAATGAAAAGCACTCACATAAGAGGTAAATTGTAAGAGGAATATGCATATTAGATAAACATTGATGAAATTGAGATTGTGAATTTTCACCAAACACAAAAACATATATCATAAATATTTCGTCTAATTTCTTTTTTCAATAAGAGATTATTCGCAAAGTAGGTATACTTATCCTTTAAAAAATGGAAAGATTCGCCTACCTTAAAATAGACATTTAATACAATATTCGCCTCCCTTTATATACTCTAGGATAAATATCACATCCTTAAAGTTTTCCCTGGAGCCCATACTCAACTGTACCCTTCAGGTACCTCGCTGCATGCTTTGCAACCAGGTGAGCATGTCTCGGATCCATCAGGAAATGGCTCAGGTCGTTCACAGCAAAGCATGTGTCTGGTCTTGTATTCGTCAAGCACATCAAATCATCTGACAATTCATCGTGGCATCAACCGTCTCTGATGAAGCATCACTCAATAGCTTCAGGTTCGATGCCATAGGTGTGGTCATCGCCTTGCAGTCCATCATCCCGAACCTCTTCAAGATCTCCTACTGCATACTTTCCTTGTCCAAGGGAGATTCCATCCGCGCTCTGCCACACCTCCATGCCTAGAAAGTAGTGCATCATACCCAAGTCCTTTAACTTGAACTTGGCAGCAAGTCTCCTTCTTGCATCTTTAATGACTTCCTCTTTTCCTGTGAGAAACAGGTCATCGACATATAACAGGAGCGTTGCTGGTCTTCCGCCTTCAACCTTGGAGCAAAGGTTGGAGTCTGCTTTACTCTTAGTAAATCCTAGAGCCATCAGTAATCTGTCCATTCTATCGTACCATGTCGAACCTCAGGATCCTCTGCAGTCACTCCCTCTGAAGCGGAGCATCCCTCTGCCTTTCGTACTCTATGTATTGAAACATTTTGTACTGGAGTGACAAGTAGCTTTCTCTGCAACTAATATTCTATGTATCCATCTAGGGTCACTGGATACCAAGGTCCTCTATCTTGAACCTTTTGAAAAGTTCTTCTCGCACCCATCTGTGAGCTTGTCATCCTCTATAGGCTTTCATCTTCAACCTTGTAGCAAAGATTAAGATCTTCATCACTCTAGGTGATCTCCAAGATCCTCATGTATGTGTTATCCCATGGGTGCCTTTTGAGCTCGTACAAGGCCTTCTTTAATTTGCACACATGAGTCTGCCTGTCATGTGTCTCAACTTCCAGTGGCTACAAGTGTCTCTTCATAGTCTATTCCTTCTTTCTGTGAGAAGCCTCGTGCTACGAATCTTTCCTTGTATCCCACGATGCTGCCATCCACTACATGTTGGATCTTGTAGATCCACTTGGAAGTCACAACAGACTTCCCTTCAGGTCTCGAGACCACATCCCAGACATCATTCTTCATGATCGATTGGTACTCCTCGATCATAGTCTCCTTCCCTTTATTCTAGTCTACTTCTTCATAGCTGGAAGGCTTTCCATCAATGATGTCACTCAACAGTGTCACATAACTAGAGTGTGTTTGAGGCCTCTTTATTTCTTTGAAAGTATCGTCATATTATTCTTCATCTTGGATTATTTCTTGTGCCGAAGGTGGTCTTTATCTCTCGAGGTCGATCTATTATTCACTTTATATTCTTCTGAAGCTTTTTCTTTCGCTATGGTGTCTTTGACCTAGGAAGCTCCAGGTTCATCTTCATGTATGCTTATTGGAGTGAATATTGATCTGTCGTCACTTGTTCTTCGGAACAAGTCTCATCCTTCTTTTCTTGTAGGCGATTGTACGCGATCTTTCCTACACGTCAAATGCACCAGTTGTATGGTTAGAAACATTTCATAATGCATATTCATAATGGCAAATTCTTATGCATAAAGATATAATCATGCAACTATTTTAACCAATACAACATTCATCCATATCTTGTATACAGAGAAACTTTCCAAATGCCTTCCATCTCTACCATAACATTTATTGAAATTGTGCACTAATCCCAATATGTCAGCAAAGAGGTTTCATCCTAGATAAGTAGCAATGGAGTGTTGTATAGCACTATAGGCTACTTACCCATAACATGCATGTTAGTAGTATCTTGTTCATTAATGCAGAGATTCTATCATGCATAACACATTTCACAACTAAACAATGTCATATAAACAACTGGATATAGGAAAAGACAATTCAAATACTTATCTTTATTTGTTTCGTGGGTAGACTCCTTGAGCCTTCAGCTTCATCATCTTCTTCATTCATAACATCATCATTTCTTATCCAAATCCTAAAATGGATAAGAGGTTCTTTAAGAATTGAGTCCTTCATATTCCTCATCGCTCGAGGGATCTTTGTGAGAGCTTGATCTTCAGTTGCTCCCATCTTCTCTTCTCTTATTATGAGTCGAGCTTCTTCTTGTGTGCACTCTTCCCAAAGTCTGCTAAAAGTGAACACTTCCTTCTGGCGTACATTCCTCGAATGAATGAATCCCATGATCCTGGAAGGCCTTTCAAGGTGGTTATAACAATATCTTATTCGTCTTCGATTGCTTCGTCATAACATCGAACACTTCCTTTTGGTGTCTTCAAGGATGACACATGAGGGATGAAATGATCTTTAATAGAATCTGCAATGATTCTCTTGGCTCTAGCCTTAGCCTCATCTCCCTCTCGCTCTTAAAACTTCCTTACTGATCTAAGTCAATTTATTCAAGGATCACGGAGTTCCTATACTTCCATACTTGGAAGTTGCCAGCTTCACCAAGCTTGTCATCAAATTGGTGTGATTAGTCATTTTGAAATGAGAACCTCAAATGTAAATAACAAAAGATTAGATCTTACCAATTTGAGGTGTCCATCTTGGTTCTGGAGCTAGCTGATCTAGGGTTTGTCAGAGAAACCCTAATTTTCAAAACTTGGAATCTTTCATATCTTATTGGATAGAAAGATGCGCCTCCTCAAGGTGAGTTGAGCAGCATACTCATTTTCCCAAAACTATGATCAGAACTACAAAATATTTGATGCCCTAGTTTTCTTCAATTTCTTATGCATAATTGCCTGATATTGTTTATGCAGTATCTCCGAAAATACTGCTCCTCTGTGTCTGAAAATTGGCGCTGAGGTATCCTCGTCTGCCCTCTTTCCAACACCGCGGTTTTGAGCAAAATTGGTTTCACCAATTGAGCCTTATGAGAGTTTTCCCAATGTGACTTATTTCAGGACTGTTCAGCATAGCGAAATTGAACAGACTACCATGTGTCACTGTTTCACCTTCGGAGTCTAAAACTTTTACCACAGAAAGTACAGTCTGTTCCTTATCTGTAACATCTTGTAAAATTTCATTTGGACCTTCGTAGCCCGAGATATAGCAATTCTCCCTAGGTGTCTTGTTTAAGGATGAATCTTGGGAGAGGTTGTAACCCTAATTTGGAGGAATCATATCTCCTAGAATATAGCGAATCTGATGCTGAAATTTTTACACATGGTACATAAGGAATTTATCTTCGACATGTAAAAGTTTCGGCTCCTGAGCCTTCTCCAAACTCGAGATATAGCGAATGCACCAAAATGACTAGTTTTAGTCTTTTAGGGTTTTCAAATTAGCGCTTGACTTTCCCGAAGTTCTACCCAACCAAAAACTTTGATCTTGGTCTCTAAATTCCGATTTTGAGGAGGAGAGCAATCCTATGTTGGGCTCATTCAAAAAATCATCTTCTGTGAAAAGCCCTAATTTCCCGCAGCAATAACAGGTCAAAAATTGAAAATGCTCGAAATCAAATTTTGCTTCGACAGAAAGATGCACCCTTCAATGGAGAGTTAGCCTAGCCTCCTTTTGCTGATGATCTATGGAGAAAAACCCAAAAAGTAAGAAGCCCTAGCTTCTGCAGCTGCATAGTGTCTTCTTCTCAGGTTAGCTCTGATACCATGTTAGAATTTTATCATTTAGTCAATATGATCTAGGATCTTATCTGAGAGAATAACATGCACAGCAATAATCACAAGAGACAAGAGACGGAATTTTCCTCGAGGAAACCATAAAGGAGTAAACCCTGCAACTTCCTCAGAGATAGAATGAGCACCAATAGCAAAAGTAAAACCCAAAGACACAAAGATGATATCCGACAGTGGTTCTCTCTCTCACTTGTGCGAGCTACTTCTCTCTCACTCATGTGCTACTGTTGAGTGAGTGTGCGTTTCAAATAGAGAGTCTCACTCTCTATTTATACTAGTTTTCCACTTGACAATTACTCTATAGGGCCGACCTTACTAGGAGAGTCTAATAACCCTAATACCCCTCAACTATGGGGACTATTTCCCTGACTTACAACGAAGGGTTAACCTCAATATGACTTTACGTGTCTTTATTATATTAATGACTCTCTTGATCGGAGGAACAAACATCTCCGTCGGGGTACAGTGAAATACAATATAAAATATACAAGTGAATACATTCCAAAATTACAAATACATCAACAAAATGGGGGGTAACAAGGAGAACGCCCTACAGGGGATGTGGAGTATTGTGCATTATGGAGTAGGGCTTCAATCCCTGGATGGCATGTGGCGGTTTTGATTCCTATTTGGAGGATTGGAGATGGATCGAGGATGTTGGGGGCTTTGACAATGTTCTTGTAGGGGTTAGTTACCCTAGTGGAGTACTTTGCTTTGGAGGATAGATGGAGTCTGTGGAGGCTTGGAATGGAGTGGTGTAGACTTGCCTTGTGTAGCTACATCACCTTGGAGTCCTTATTGTGCACAACATCAACATTGGAGAATGATAATGTACTCTAGAGCGAACATCTCACTTGTGTGGCCTAAAAGGGCTCATGGAGGTTTCTTGTAAAGGCTTGTGCCCATAGTATTGTTGACCTCCGTTGCCTCTCATATAAACAGAGGAAGGAGAGAGTCTTTCCATTCATATCATCATTTGCATCTTTCTCTTTGTTTTTGTCTTCTTGGAGAGATTCACTAGGGTTCACAAGCTCATGAGGAAACCCTAGGATAAGTTATGGAAGGGAAAGATGATACCTTGGTTTGGAGCTTTCTCTTGTGACCAAGGTTTTCTCTTCTGGAGAAGACACTGGAAATGATCATATGACCTTTTTGTTCATTCTCTCTCACTCTTGTGTAGAAATGTGACCTAGAAGAGTAGCGCACTTGTTCTCTCTATATATATATGTCTTCACTCCTCTCTCTCTCTCTCTCTATTGGATGTTAAGGTTTCTTGGTCAAGGAGTTCTAGGGTTAATGTTTTACCCTTAGAGATTTGAGACTATTATTTTGGGAGAAAACCCTCGAGTGGACTTGTGAAGAAGAGAAAAGGACATATTTCCTTGGAGATAGCGTTGGAAGGATTCTTGCAATTGTTCGTCTTGGTGGAGCTAGCGTTTGATGATTTACGCTAGCTAGGGCATTTTTCATGGTTGGATTTTGTAGCCTTAAGAGGAGGTTATGGTATGTACTTCATCATGGAGCTTATATATAAAGTTTCCACCCTTACATATCTTGTGTCAATTTTATATTTGATTTTGAGCTACATGTGTTCTTCATATTTTGTTATTTACATTTATTTATGATTTTGTTGATTGGACATAAGTAAAAGGGTAAATTGTTAAGTGCTTTGACATCTAAAGAAGAAGATAAAGGAGTTGATATTACTACTATAATACTATTAGTATTACATGTAAAAATACATTTTCAGGTCTGAATATTGATTGATGAGCTGCCCTAAAAGGGCTCAAAGTTTACTCATTGGATGATGTAATTTTTTCTTAATTGCCATGAAGTCTAGGGCTATTTGAAACCAAATTATTGTACTTCTTCCGCTGCTGTTTTGTATTTTAATTTACAGCAGTCCTAGAGTATAAAATTTTGGGGTTACGATCAAAGGAACCTTCTAGAAATAAGGTGAAATTTCTTAAAAGTGTCAATATGGTGAAATTTCCAACATGGAATCAGAGCTTGTCTATTTGTTGGAATAACTTGAGAACCACTGATTTTCAAGTATGCTCTTAGATCATTTGTTTAAGAAGAGAATGTCTATGAACTAATATAAAAACAATGTCTCTTGTTACTAAGGGGTTGGGTGGAAAGAAATCGAGGAAACACTTTTGTTTTCATACTCAAATCAATGAAGTAATATAGAATATGTTCTCAAGTTATTCCTGCATTATCTTATGTGTGTTTGAGTTAATACCAAAACTGTTGTAACCTATGTTGCACTAGCCTCAGGGATGCAGGGACAAGTTTCCAGGACGGCTAGAGCGCACCCCTAATTTTTCAGGGGACAGCAATTATATATATATTATTGAAATAAAAAGTAGAATTAATTATAAAATTCAAATTACAAAAGGAAATATAAAGCATTGTCCATTATCAAAACGAAATAGTAAAGACTCAAGATACATGCCTAAGATCTAAAATTGAAAACTTTTGATAGTTCTAACTTCTAAGTTAACTATTAAACAGTAACTTAAAACTTAAAAGTCGAAACAGTAACAAAAATTTACAACATTGTATACATGAAAGATGAATCATTTCGAAATTTAAATAACAAATAAATTTATATTTGTAATGATATGTGTAAATACTAAATTATATTTTTATAAAACTATAATAGCATGTGCTGAGATTTTTACCCAAAAAAATTAAAAAAATTAAAATGTAGGATATCAAATATGAAATACATGTGTTGTGCAGCATGTTGTGGCTGAGAGGGGGCAAACTCATTGTGAGTGTGAGCCTGTGTTGAGCCATGAACTCAAACTTTGAGCATGTGCCGAGAGCCAGAGATTCGAGAGAGGGCCACGAGTTGTGTTCTTCAAGCTAAGAGGGACGCATGTGAGATTGTACGAAGGGGAGCCATAGATAGGGGAGTCGTGCATGGGACTATAGACGGGAGTCGACCTAGCAAGTAGCGACACGCAAAGTGATGGGTAGAACCATAGTGCAGAGGATTATGCAAGTGCTAGAGTGTTGGAGTGATGGGTAAACCATAGGGTTATGCGGGTGCAATGAGTTGGAGTGTAGGTTAGAAACGTAGGATAGAGTAGAGAGAATGGGAGAGAGTTGCAGGTTAGAGGAATAGGGGGAGGTTTAGGTTATGTTTTTAATTAAAAATTCTATTTTATTTGTTTTTTTAATTTTTAATTGTGTAAATTGAGGGACGTCCAGGAGTCCCCGATTGGTGGAGGGACGTTCTTGAGAAGTCGTTAATTTTGACGGGTATGTTTAGCGTACGACTCATAAGTCCCAAAGTCTCCAACAGAGTCCTCGATGAATTGGGGACGTTTCCGAGGAGTTCCAAAGTCCCCAGAACACGGGAATGCAAGAAACACCGAAAATTTTGAAGGGGACAGGTCCTCGTGCAACATAGGCTATAACTATCCCAGTACCTTGTTCTGAGGAGGCAAGGCCCACTCCGATGGAACAAGTACTGTTGTTTTTATTTCTGTAGGTAATTATTTTAGAAAGATTGTTATTGTAGTATTTTATGTCTGGTGGTTTGTTTTAAAATTGAAATTGTAATTCCTTTCATAGTTGATTCTTTACTCTGTTTTTTGGTTTATCGTTTTTCCAAAAGTGTGAATGTAGATCATTATTTACTTCAACGTTAATGCTAAGTGATGGATGCATATTTTGATTGATGATTGTTCTTTCCAATTTAAATAGTTTTAATACTACAACTCATATTAAAATTAACTAATACAAGATATGAACCTGTAGCCTGCATAAATATTGTGAGATAACTCGTAAGTGATTCAGAACCCCAAGTTGATAATTAATGTACAGTCTGTTTATTTACTTTTGAATAAGTGATTAAAAATCCCGTCACCAGATTCAATAGTGCAGAGGATGAACTCAAACTTCAATCCACACAAATATCATTTCATAGTTGTTGCAGGTTATCAAGATCTCAATAAAAAAGAGCGAAGCTTCACAAGCACTCTAATACCATGTTTGAAAACAATTATAATCACATGAAATCAAAGATAATGACACCAGTATTTATTTACATGGTTAAAAACTCTCAAAGAGGGAAAATAGTCTTGTTATCACTCGAAGTGTAGCTGCCATGAAAAGGTATCCTATCCGGGATGGTAGAGGTAGACAACTAACTAAGTGACACCGCAAGGGCCTTGTCTACTACTGATATGGAGTAGTTGTCACACCAGGCAGGCTCTTGTCACTTTAGATCAAGCTATAGGCAAGATCAAGGGGGAAACCCTAACTAGCCAATGAAGACTAAAGACCAAAAGAAGACACATAAGCCAAATGAAACAAGATAATGAAAAGATGCCTTGAATGGTGGAAACCCTAGATCTATGGAAAAACTATAGGATCAAAGTTTTAGGCTTGGATTGAGAGGCTTTAAGTAATGAATAATCTTCAACCAGGAAACTAAATCCCAATAGTAAAGTTAAAGTATTAGATCTAGGGAGATCAAGTGCCTTAGGAAAATACCCAAATCAAGCTACCTAGGGTTTGAGCAAGGAAAATGAAGATGACCACAAATGAAAGTTTGGATTAGTGAAGACACTTGATATTAGTCACTTGATGCAAGATTTGACAATTTGACAAGGTTCAAGCAACACCCAACTGATAGATCTAGAAAAATTACCAACAACCCAAGGAGGGCTAAATGCCTAGAGAAGACCAGTGCTAGATTTATGGGTAAATGGAGTCGATTTGGGTTCAAATTTGGTCTCACTAGGTTTACAATGATTTTAGACTTGGGTTTTGAATTATAAACTCAAATAATCGTCGAATCTATCAGATCTACAAAACTGGGGTTTTAACTTTAGATCTAAATGACAAATGGGATAAAAATACGGAAATCAATACTAACCTTGTAGATCTTACCTGGAATTACTTTCAGCCTCCAAACATATCGATGATCCTTTCACTTAGTTACAATTTCGAGTGAGATCCAAGAGATTCCAAGCTAAAATGTGTAGATCCAAGGAGGAAATGTGCCCTCTTCACCTACAAATTCAAACTACGAAAGTTAGATTTGATCCACAAATGAAAGAGAAACTATGCAAGACATCTAAAAGAAAATAACTCAATAGATAAAATCACAATTGGTCACTCTCTGAAAAAATGAAATGATTTGCCCAAGAAGAGATGTAGAAACCCTCACAATCGCCCCTCCAAGTAAGTCGCACCCTGCAAAAGATCAATTCTGCCTCCACAAGAAAATTTCGAAATCATAAAAGATCCACTGAAATGTCTAAGCAAGAGGTGTAACAATTACATGCAAGAACATTCAACAAAGTATTCCAAGAGATCTGCAAAAAATTTCTTTATTCCGATATTTCCAGAGCCAAAAATTCCTTTACAAATGGTGAGAGATCATATAAATAGATCTTCATAATCCAAAACCCTAAACCCCAAAAGTATGGAGGGCTAGGATCAAAAGATAATACATCGAGATTAACGACTAACAAGTGTCGGATGCATAATACATGGATCACTCTAAAAGAAGGGGGAAGCACCCAATCAATGATGCCCTAGGGGGGCGTATGACATGACAAGTGACTAGGTACATCAATATAACATCATGGTGGGGCTAGGAGGTATGAAACGTCTTCAGTAGCAACCCACATACATCATCAAATTATAATATATAAGATAAAGTGACTAAAGTCTCTAGGATGTGGCCCCTCAATACAATAGATGGCACCCCCAAATAACATGTAGATGGACGTATGGACCCCACGAATGAAGAAGATCAAGCCGGAAGGTGTATATGTTCAATGCATCGATAATAAATCTTGGACCAATCTCATACCATTTCCTTTCCCCACTAAGTCAAATAGATTTCCTTATTAACCATTCTTCAATTAATTTTTATGCCTGAAACATCATCGTGGAAAGATAAAATACGTGTAACTCATTGCTTACCTCTTTAGAGCCCCAACTGAGTCCAAAAATGAGTCTGAGAACATAGGAATATGGTAATAATGAGTAATCATGCCAATGTGTCCCATGTAGCACCCTAGGAGAACAAAATATATCTCTGTAAGTCATAAATATGCCATTTTTATATGCCATTCTGTAGCTAGAGGATGAAATGACCATAATATAAAAATCTATGCCCGGAACTGAAAAATGAGAGTGTCAATGGACTCAGAATGTCCAAATCAAGTAGGAATGAGTACTCATACATCTTGTGTCCATCAAGAAATGCATCTAATAATTTACCCATGCTCGAATAATAAAAATATGGCCTATAATTGTTGATAATAATAAAAATAATGCGAGCCATCATATAAAACCACTACTTGGGGCATGGAACCATCAAATGAACACTAAAAGGCCATGAACAACCAAAATCAAGCACTATTTGCCAAACTCATCCCAGAACGTGTTGTTGACTTGGTCAAACTGGGTTGACTAGGTCAAGAATGATCAAAATAATGACCCAACTGGAAATCATTGATGTTGCAATGTACAAGTGGATAAAGTATGCTCCCTTAATTATGTTAGAAACAAGACTAAAATATAAAGTGGCAATTAACTAGCGATCATGAATATATAACATCAATAATAAGTCTAGATTAAAGTAACCAGTCACTCCAAACAAGAATCTCAAGTGTATACTCATGTATAGACTTGACCATTTTGCTAGTAATAGGTGAATATGGGAGAAACAAGGTTAGGCCAAAGGGTTTGACTTGACAACCTCAACATTGTGACCTCTTGGATAAGGGAAAAGGGGAACTACACTATACATATGATGGATAGATTAACATTAGGGGATGGTGGTGCCTCACAAATGGGTAGAGTGATGAGAGAGTTTCCAATGGACTCTAGACAAGCAACCTATATTGCAATTAATTCACAGCCAGCTTTGCACACTTTAAGATAAAACATTTAACTATAACTTTTAGATCAACTTTCACTAGCCATCCTCCAAGAGTAGGTGCCCTGAATAGCCTTGCGGGTCTCAGATAATGACTTGATATGACCTCCATTGCTCACCATCATCCATAGGTGCGATGGAGTGACCACCCTGTTGCCTTGTAGGGGAAAACAGCCTCACATTATATAAAGGATGAGTGCTCGTCTCTTGGCAACTGACCAGCTACAAAATACATTTACTTTATTTGCATTAGTGTTTAGCAACACTATTTTTGCTGACTTAGCATCCATTTAGATATGGCATTTAAGCTCTCATTCTTTAGTGTCTAAAGACACCTTTGTTAGGAGTCAGGTCCACTTGTTTTCGAGGACTAGAGGAGAACAATCCTTGTTAAAAATCACACAATCCAAAGCTGAGGCACAGAGAAAACATGGAATCTATCCAACACAGGGGTATAGTGGGAAATCCTCAAAATCATTAGTCAAGGTGTAAGTCAAGGTCAACATCAAGGATGGAAGATAGCAGATGGATGGATAAAGTGATATAATGATGCCATGACTAGCAAGCAAAGTCCTTATGGGGAAATGACCAAGTACATACTATGAAAGGGCATGACCAATGAGTATACACGAGAACCTCTCAATTAGACCAACTGAATCTCTCCTACTCTAAACCAACAATAAGAGAAAAATAGAATATCACCAACGTATAACCACCATACACCAAGTCAAGCTACTAAAATAAGTATAGGAGCACAACAAATATCCAAATGCACAAACCATATCTATACTAGGTCATATACCTGAATCTACATCTTGTAACACCTGAATGGCACTATAACACCATGGGTGCTGTCATCATATATGCGGGTGGCAAACTTAGTTGTCGATCTAGGGTCATGAGGCGCAGTCATGGCATGAAACTGAAAATGTACATGCTCTGGGTCCAATGAATGCACGAGTGATCATCAACAAACTACTAATCCACTGCTGATCTCATGTATAACATAGTAAAGGACTGGCTCAAGAATATGCTCAAAACTGGTCTGCAATCATGGGAGCCCCAGCTACTATGGATGTGACAACAAGTCCACGGCACTAAAGGCTATTTATTAATGCAAAAGTAATTTACATGAACATCTCTCAGATTGATCATTGGCAACTGATTCTCCATGCTCTTTAAATAGAAATCATGGACCAATCAGACAACACGCCACAAATCAAATGTTGTTATAATCGAGGAGATGTTGAGTTGCCAGATCACTGATGTACAAGACATAATAGTGACCGTTGGGATTATATAAAAATAAAAACACATTAAAGAAACACGCTAAAAGCACACCAGATTAAAAATCACATTAGACCAAGATGTATTTAAAGTTAAACCAACTCCTAGTGTAAAATATCCTAACAATAGATGGGTCACTGTCATTGTGCTTCTATATGTACACACCAAACATTGTGAAATAATTTAATAGAATATTTTGTTAGAGTGGAGCTTTCTATCCCATACGGTTTCTCCACTATAAATATGGTATCATGATTTTAAGTGATGTTGTGCTTCTAATGGTGTTGGGTGATAGGCCCATATCTTCAACATTAATCTTAAACAGAAATGGTTTTATTGAAGGTAATTCATGGAATATAGAGTCTACAAGTCTTCACCTTCAGTTAGATATTCTCAATCCCATTTATGCCAACAACCTGCTTGCAAATTAAATAAGTAGTCAATATCCTTGTCATTGGGTTGTGGCAGTGTACTTCAACATCGGATGAGGAAACATGGATGTGAAGCTGAAATAATTTTGTTCAATGAATGTAATACTCTCTTTTGTTGTAGGTTCTTATGTCTTTATTAAATAGTTTCAAAGGAATGTTGGAAAAGCATGAGCAGTTAATACATTAGGAGTCCTAAAAGCTTTTCATAAGGGTTTACTATTTAGTTAAAAATCCATCAATGATAAGTAAAATAAATGCTTACATTTTTATGGCACTAAAAGTTCCTTGTGTGAATTACAGATCTTTTGCCATTCTTGATGAGCTAGTTGAAAGTGGTGAGCCTGGAGTTGTGCGGAACAGGTGAGATTTGCAGTTTTATAATAGCCAGAAGAAAGAAAAGGTGCTTTCATGCATAAGGTATCGTGCATTTCCTCAAATCATTGTCCAGAGGCATAAATATTAAAAACGTATTGCCAAACATTTCACTTCTTTCCTCAAATCTTGAGCAGATCCAAAGAAGTTCCTGGGTAACTTGCCTTATTTATAGATTTCAGAGGATACATTTATTTTCCATTGATTCTTCTGCATCTGATGTCTACTGTAATCCTTTTGTTACAGTTTATGTAATTCAGTTAGAGACTTCAAGTAGGAAAAACATTTTCCATCTAAGCTGTTATGTTGGGTGAAAATTTAAATTTTAAAAGCCTGCGACTCGTTACTTGCACAGTAACTATCTTAATGTGCATATCACATTCTCCTAATCTGTACAGATTAGGATGTAACCAGATATAACAGAGTTGGACCAGATATAACAGAGTTGGAAGAATTTATTCAATCATTCTATTGTTAAGTAGCAATAATTTCATACATAGGTACACAAATTGGAACTGCTAAACTTACAGAATTGGAGACTTTCACTAGGGAATTCTGTTGCTGGTAGTGAAACCTTCAGTTGTGAAGCCTTCGAACTTTGTTGTCTAGCAACAACTCAATATTGAAATAGTGCCAGATGATTGTGCTTCATTTCCAGTCTTGAGCATTTTTTCCACCTCCCTAATCATAACACTAACAGTAACATTCCAAGTCTCCTCTTATTTTGTTTCACAAATGTCAAGACACAAACCCCTTCTAGTTTTTAAAAAATCAAGGTATAAGCCCCTTGCAGTGCTGAGAATGCTGATGCATAAACCCCTATCGGTAATCGCAATATAGATGTTGGAAACCTAATCCTTGTGGATTTGGTAAATTGTATTTATTATTCACTTAGTTGTCATAGGTGAATATGAAACATCATCGGGAGTTGAAGAGACCACTTGGAAAACCCCGGATGCGAGTGATGTGCTGGCAGAGAGGACGCGTGTGGAGGCGATGGAAGAGCCACCTCTCCCCCATCCGCATGGAGTCTGAGCTTTCACTTGCCCTAGGCATTTAAGGAACTCAATCTACAAGGGCCTGAAATTAATGGTTAGTGTAGTCGATAAGGTTTTCGAGCTGGTAACCGGTACTCCTCGCATCATCTCTCTCTGATGCCATTTACTTCTCCTTGGGATGAAGCCAGGTTTCCTTTTAACTTTGGCAAGTTTCCTTTTCCCGGTTTGCAACAAACATTGTACTGCTCGAACTCTTCTCAAGCACAGGGCAAGCATTATTGATAGGATCGTGGCTGATACTGTAACTGTCCATAGATCAACTCTTTTTGATTCACAGGAATTCAAGACCCCAACAGTAAATTGTGTCATTGTGCAAGCAATAGGAGGAAATCCTGCTCACTTCCGGTCCTGTAGCTTGAAGGAATACCAGAGCTATTCTCACGAAGAGGTGGTCAGAATGTCTAGAAGGTTGAGGGCTACCCCACGACGAGCCAGTCGCGGAAGGGGAATTCCTGGGCATCGAGGAAACAGGGCGTTATTAGATAGCGTACTCAACAATTCTGTGCCAGGGCAGCTACGCAACCTTTTGGATGATTGGGAGGAGGAATTGGTCCTCCAACAATTCACTAGGCAACGTACTCACATTAGATGCAGGAATTATTGGAGAGTGAGAAATATGCTAGCTCAGGTGTTGATGCAGCCTCAGAGGCAAAATGTGGTTGACAATCCTCCACCTCCTCCTCCTCCCACTCCGGAGGCTAATTCTTCTTCTTCACCGAGCCCTTCCCTGGTCTCCAAACCCATGGAGGACCAGGTGAAGGAAGTTGATAAAGAGGCTCCCAGGGCCTTGGATAGGACCAACATGGCCTCTAATAGCTACTACAAGGAAGAAATTGGATAGTTGCAAGCCAACAAATATGAATCCTTTCAGGAAATCAAGCCCTCTTCCAGTTAAAATGACATCATAGGATTCTTCCAGCTCGGGCCACTATAAATGCCCAATTGTGGAAGAGAAGCCGGAGGAAGTGGGGGATGGTAGCAATACCTCGTAACGCTCTTGTTCTGGTTATTTTCAGCTTTTTGTCTTAGTTTTATTAGTATTTTCCAATATGCAGCTGTTAGTTTTTTTGTTAGCTTTCAAAGCTTGCAGTGGTATTTTAGAAGTCTCTCACAGTATGCACTTAGGCCTAATCCTGCCCACTCTCCATTGAGCTCCTCAGATTAGAAAGATCAACTTTGATATTTACAGGAAGAATAGGCTGGCTCGGTCTGTCAGTATGTGTCTCAGTCATTTATGTTCCAAATATGTAAACTGCTCTGATGAGCTGATAACTCTCATGAACTCTTATGCATGTATCTTCAAACTTTTTATATATTAATATATCTTGCTCTGGAACTTGCAAAAAAAAAAAAAAGAGACCACTTGGCATATAAAACCAAAGGTCACATCACTGTATTAATATGTATACACTCTTGATGAAAAAATGCAATTCATGCTTATTCTCAAATTTGGTGTTCCAAGTTCCAACAGTGGTATCAGAGCACCCTATAGTTCTTAGAGCCTGTAGACCATTGTTGGGCATATTTTGTTGTAGCATGGCCCTTCTATGGTCTTCCAATTCTATCCTGCCTGACCTGGCATATTCTTTATCTCCCTAACCTCCTCAGACCTGCCATTGTGAGGGCATTTTTCTGGCATGATTTCTCTAGTTCTGGCATATGCTCTGTCAACTATCTCTTCTACATGCTCAGGTCTGCAAAATGTCCTGCACACTGTGGTATTCTGCTTCCTCTACCAGTTCTACATACTATACGTTGGATTGTTTTACATATGTGTACCATTACATATGTGCATGGATTTGAACTGTTAAAATGATAGCATCTATTGTCTGCCAAGACTGCATCTGTTCCAGTGCGTTTACCTCCATTTGGTAATACCATATTCCTCTTTATGTAACCTCTGCATGCCATCACTTGGGAACCATTACCTCTACAAGCTTCTGTGGAAACTCTATTATGCATATGGCTATCCTTTGCTTGCTACCTCTGCCGATACCCACCTCTGCTATATGTTACCTTTGAGCCTTACCTATGCATATGGTATCAATCTCTGCCATCCCTGGTCTGCAAACCCTAATCTGAATTTCTCCATTCTCCTTGATTTGCCCGTTTCACTCTTCATCGTGTGGTACTCTATGTGTGTCGGGGTCTGCATGAGGATTGTCGGTGTGTATTATATGTGGTAACTCTCAAGGTTTCAAAGCCTAAATCTTGCAATCCTGGTGTTTTTCTCTTTTAAATTTGTATTTTCAATTCAAAGACCAACTCGTACATGCAATTTGAGGGCTTGTTTGCATCGAATTGATGACCCAGTTCAGTGTTGCAACTGCCATGGACGACACGTATTCTCATACCTGCCCACTCAGGTGCTCATCGCTTCCCACTGCACATTATTCTCTGCAACCATTGGTTTCCCCTCATAAACCCTAATTTCCACTAGGTGTTTACAACCTAGAGTGCCTTCTCCATCTTCAATTCATTTATGATGGTTATTTTTCTCACGAGTTTAGTCTCAATGATCCTGATGCAGACTCTGAGAAATGACTATGCAAAGTATGCATGTGAAGAAGATGATTTGGAACGCCTGGAGAGGGATGTTGGTGAAGAGTCAGGTTGGAAGCTTGTTCATGGTGATGTTTTCTGAACACAACGAAACTTAGTCTTGTTGTTAGCATTAGTGGGCATCGGTGCACAACTTGCAATGCTTGTGCTTCTTGTGATCTTGCTGGCAATTGTCGGCATGTTATATATTACAGGGCTACTTTGTTGTCTACTATGCCCTTACCTCATTTATATTTGGCTATGTGAGTGGAGGATTGTATTCACGTAATGATGGTAAGCACTGGATAAGTCAATGGATTTTATGACATCTCTTTTCCCATTTATGTGATTTGGCATTGGATTTGTACTTAACATCATTACCATATTCTATGGTTCTCTAGCTGCTATTCCTTTTGGCACTATGGTGGTTGTCTTTATAATCTAAGCATCTATTTCTTTCCCTTTAGCACTCCTTGGAACAATTGTTGGAAGGATTTGGAGCAAGGCTCCAAATAATCCTTGCCATGTGAAGACCATTCCTCACCCAATTCCAAAAAAAAAGTGGTATCTGACACCAACAGTGGTCTCACTGATGGGTGACCTGCTTCCCTTCGGGAGTATTTTCATTGAAATGTATTTTGTTTTCATGTCATTTTGGAATTACAAGGTATATTATGTATACGGCTTCATGTTGTTGGTATTTTTTATTATCGTTAAGTGACTATTTGTGTTAATGTTATCACGCAATGTGTATCATATTCGGGAGGGTAGAGGTGAGGTGGCTAACCGGTGACACCACAAGGGCCTCATCCACTACAAGATGAAAGGTAGTTGTCACACTAGACAAGCTCTTGTCACTTTAGATCAATCCAGAGAATGGTCAAGGGGGAAACCCTACTAGCCTATGAGGGCTAGTGCACCTACTCAAGACACTCTAAGGGTAACGCAATGGATACAAGAGGTGAATAATGAGTAGGTTGAACTAGATCTAGAAAGATAGAAATGGTAGGTGAGGTTAAGGCCAAGTTGGGAAACCTTAAGGTAATGGAAAATTTCCCAACTTTAGAGAAAAATACCACAAAGGGTTTAATATTGTAGATCTAGATAGATCTATCCTAAAGGAGAAATATTCTAATTAGATCCACCTAGGGTTTATGCAATAATGGACAAAGTGGACCCAAGAGAGTAGATCAGGAGGTGATTTGGCTAGATCTATATGCTCGAAGAGTATATCTGGTGATTTGAAGTGGGCTCAAGCATCCCAACTGACAGATCTGAAGGATTGACTACAAGCCCAAGGTGGGCACCCACCTAGAGAAGGCTAGTGCTAGATCCAAGGATAAATGGAGTCAAATTAATGCCAACTTTAGATCTAGGGTTTAATTAATTATTCCTAAGTGGGTTTTGATGGTCGTCGTCAAATAAGCCCCGGATCTATCAGATCTACAAAACTAGGGTTTTAACAATCAGGGTTTTGTGTGACGATTGGATAAAAATGTGGAAAACGATACTAACCTTGTAGATCGTACTTGAAAATACTTGCGGGCGCCTTGTATGTCGATGATCCTTCCACCTAGTTACAATTTCAAGCAAGATCCAACATGAAATCAAAGTGTTTTGCCCAATGAAGGTAGGGCGCCCCCTCTCCACTTGCAAAATACAAACTACCAAAGTGAGATTTGATTCATGAATGAAAAAGATAAGTAACATATGTCATCTAAAGAGAAAAATCCAATGCACAAAGTAACAATTGATCACTCCCTGAAGATGAAACAATTTGCAAGAAGAGATGATGCAAGTTGCTAACCTGCAAAAGATCAGTACAACCTCCACAAAGTATGTCGTTTGCATGTAAGATCCACTGAAATGTCTAAACAAGAGGCATAACAATCACATTCAAGAACATTGAAAAAGCTTCCTAGAAATTTCCATAAGTTTTCTTGTATTCCAATATTTTCAGAGCCAAAAGTCCCTTTTACAGTGAGAGCATCTCAATATATAGATCTCTCCAATACACAAAACCTAGATCCAAAAAGATCAAGGGCCAAGATGAAAAGATACAATCACTCTAATCAACAGCTAAGATTAGCCGGATATCACATACATGGATCAACTCGCTAATGAAGGGGGGGCGCACTCACTAAGACGCCCAAGGAGGGGCACACCACATAGAAGATGTGTAAAACATGACATAGCAAATGGTTGGGGCTAGGAGGTGATACAAATCCTTCTCTAGCATGGCCCCATGGCACAATCACAAGGTATAATCATCAATCGTAACATGAAGTGATCAAAATCACTAGGATGTTCTCCTAAAAATATATCAAAAACGCCCCAAAGTGGAGAATGCTAGGACGTATGGACCCCATGAAGAGTTAAACTGATGCCAGAGGATGAAGATGACCCCAATGTGCCTCGGACCAATTCCATGCCATTTCCTTGCCTCAATTACCCAAATCAATTTCTTCATTAGCCATTTTCATCATCAAAATACTACCTCGGGAACATAAAACTACTCATATCTCACTGGTGACTGGACTTGGACGTCAACTGACTGCAAAAATGGACCCAGCACCATAGCAATATGGTAACATCGACTGACTACACTCTATGTGCCCCTTCTGGCACCATAGGAGATCCAACCATCAACTACAAAGCATTTTATTTTAATTTTTCCGAGTCAAATTGCTGCAAACTGACAAAATGACCCATACCTCCTTTGCAAGTGCCTGAAACTGAAAACTGAGTGCATGAATGGACGAAGAATGTCCAAATCCACTAGGCATGAGTAACCATACACCATATGTCCATAAAAAATGTACAAAAGAGGCCCCATCCATGTCAGAATAATAATAATAATAAAGCCTGTAAATGTTGATAATCATAAAAATAACACAAGCCATCATAATAAAACATCATCTGAAGCATGAATATGTCTGATGGACACTGATAGACCACAAATAATTATCATCCACAATCATTGGCCAAAACTCATCCCGGACCCTGCTACTGGCTTGGTCAAACTAGGTTTACCAGGTCAAGAATGATGAAAATGATGACCCAAATGAAAACTCTGATACTGCAAAGTACAAAATGGATATGCATGCTCCATTATCTATGTTAGCAATAAGATTTAAATAAAAGAGGCTTCTACCGGCGATTATAAGCACAATACATATAAATAATATATCTAAATCAAAGTAATTAGTTGCTCTAAACAAGAACCTCCAGTATATACTCATTTATAGATTTGGCCATTTTGCTAGTCAAGGGTGAAGATGAATAAAACAAGGTAGGGCCAAAGGGAATGACTCGATACTCGACATTGTAAGCATCTAGGCTGAAGGAAAAGGGAATCCACACAACACATAAGCTGGACAAGGTGAACAATAGGGAATGGTGGTGTCTCGTAGATGGGTGGAATGGTGAGAAAGCTCCACTAGACTCTAGACAAGAAACCTTTTTGAAACAATTTTATTTGCACAGCAATAAGACACTAGTCAACCTCCAAAGGCAAGTGCCCTGGAAAGCCTTCTAGGCTTCCAGAAAATGACAAAGACATAATCCTAACAAGTCAGTCTCACCCTGTTGCCCTGTAGGGGCAAATGAGTCGTACATTATACAATGAATGAGTGCTCATCCTTTGGCCATTAACTCTTTTAAAACATTATTTTATTAACTAGCCATCCTCCAAGAGCAAATGCCCTAAATAGCCTAGACGGCCTCAGATAATGACTCAGTATGACCTCCATTTCCCGCGACCATCTATAGGTGCGATGGAGTCACCACCCTGTTTCCCTTTGGGAACCAACGACCTCACATCGTACAAAGGATGAGTGCTTGTCTCTTGGCAACTGGTTGACTTTTACTTTTATTTACAATAGTGTCTAAAAACACTTTTGTTTTGCTAGCTAGGAATTCATTTAGATGAAACAATTGAGTATCAATGCCTTAGTGTATAAGGACACCTTTGGTAAAGACTACTTGTGTTCAAGACCTAGGGGAAGACAATCCCTGTGATAAGAATCACACAGACCAACACCAAGACACAATTTAAACATAAGACCTATTCCAACATAGAGGTGAAGGTGCGGGAAATCCTAGATGTCACTAGTCAAGTTACAAGTCAGGGTTAAACAGAAAGAAAAGAAGGCAATGGATGGATGGAGACAGTGAAGATGGTGCCAAGGATAGCAGGCTGTGTCCCTAGAGGGCAATGATCAAATCCATACTACAAGTAGGGGATGACCAATGAGTATACAAAAGAATCTCTTGGACATAGCAACTAGATCACTTATACTTCAGATATAAGAACCAATAAAATATCGCCAAGATATAACCACTATCAACCAAGTCTTACTACTAAAATAAACAACAAAGCATAATCAGAATCCATTTGCACAAATCCATATAACACCTGGGTCATATACCTGCACCCAATCTGAACAATCTGAAAGGAACTGAAGCATTGTTGCTGTTGTACATCATGGGCACTGTCATAACTTTGCTCGGGGTTAAGAAAATTACTAACCCAGTCATCAAATTTTGGGTCAAGAGGCTCAGTTATGGCATAGAACTAATCAAACGAAATGCTTTAGATCCACTGAAAGAGAGTGATCATCAACTAAAAGCTCATCATTTGTTGATCTCAAAGTAAAGGACTAGCTCAAAAATG
Organism: Pseudotsuga menziesii; assembly: GCA_001517045.1. Lineage (NCBI taxonomy): Eukaryota > Viridiplantae > Streptophyta > Pinopsida > Pinales > Pinaceae > Pseudotsuga > Pseudotsuga menziesii. The sequence goes on from LPNX010947705.1 coordinate 110,096, forward strand.
TGCTCAAGACTGCTCAGGAACAATGGTAACCCAGCTACTATGTATGTGACAACAGTTACTATTGTCGAAACATACTTCTTGGTTAATGTTGAAAACTATCACTGGCAATGGACATCATTCTTCTTAGTTGCATCAACAACTAATTGAAATTTGAACGTGTTGGCTTTCTTGAGATTTATGGGCTAATGAAGCCCCATTTTAGAAAAGAATGAGGGACTAGTTGTTAACAAAGACTGCAAATATATCAATCTACATTACATCAACAATCTTTGATAATATTCAGTGATGTGTATGTTGATTTATTCATTTTGACAAAATAGAACCATTTGGAAGTCCCTTATTATATTGGTGGGATGAATTTTGATGGCATACTTGTTATGTGGGAATGGACAACCTACAAATCAATCCCTATCACTTTAAGACATAGGTCCAAGAATGATGAATTTTGATGGCATACTTGATCCTTTGCCGCAACACTACCTGCAATACACATGATCTCTTTGCGAGATGATCAATCCCTATCACTATAGGACATAGGTCCAAGGATGATGCAATCCTCCATCATCTTACTCCCCCTTAACAAGGAGGGTCCATAGTATCGACCACCTGAATCGTCTACAACTAAATGTAGATCTCATTTGCACGTGAATGCAGGACATGTCGTCCGTAAGGACTCGTCATAGAGCATCGTCAGCACTAAAGCTAAGACGACTCCCAAGCGAGTGTTATTCTATAGCATCCGCGAGGACTCATCGTAGACTCTAGAGCATCCTCAGCACTAAAGCTAGGACCACTCGCGCGATTGTTATTCTACGGTACACTCTCCATGCGAGAGTAACATCTGTCACTACAGATCTGGTGTCCGTAAGGACTCATCGTAGGACATCCTCGGCACTATAGCTAGGACCACTACATGCGAGTGTTAGACTACGGTGTCCGCAAGGACTCATCATAGAGCATCCTTAGCACTAAAGCTAGGACCACTCCCAAGCGAGTGTTATTTTGTGGCATCTACATATAAATGTAGGTACACTCTCCATGCGAGAGTAACATCTGCCACTGCAGATCTAGCGTCCGTGAGAACTCATCATAGAGCATCCTTAGCATTAAGGCTAGGACCACTCGCAAGCGAGTGTTATTCTACATTACACTATTCATGCGAGAGTAACATCTGCAACTACAGATCTAGCGTCCGTGAGGACTCATCGTAGAGCATCCTTAGCATTAAGGCTAGGACCACTCGCAAGCGAGTGTTATTCTACGATACACTCTCCATGCGAGAGTAACATCTGCTACTGCAGATCTAGCATCCATGAGGACTCATTATAGAGCATCCTTAGCATTAAGGCTAGGACCACTCGCAAGCGAGTGTTATTCTACTTCTACGGTACACTCTCCATGCGAGAGTAACATCTGCTACTATAGATCTAGCGTCCGTGAGGACTCATCCTAGAGCATCCTTAGCATTAAGGCTAGGACCACTCGCAAGCGAGTTTTATTCTACAGTACACTCTCCATGCGAGAGTAATATCTGCTAGTAAGGACCACTCTCAGGAGCATAGTGTTATTTTCCCACAAGACCATCCTCAAGAGAGGATACTATCTTCCACAAGTGAATGTCGGACCTCGTCAGCATCTTCAGGCACACTTGGCCTCTTTCATACCGAAGCATCATTATCATCAATGATAGTCTCATCATCATTCCCCCTTTCCAGGGAGGATCTATATCATCAACCTGCTCCCCCATTGTCCAAGGAGAGTTCATATCTTCAACTTTTTCTTCCTTTCCGAGGAGAGTCCATATCGTCAACTTGTTCCTCCTTTCCGAAGAGAATCTATATCTTTGACTTGTTCTTCCTTTCCGAAGAGAGTCTATATCTTCGACCTATTTCTCATTTCCAAGAAGGGTCGATATCTTTGGCTTGTTCTTCCTTTCCGAAGAGAGTCTATATCTTCGACCTGTTTCTCCTTTCCGAGAAGGGTCCATATCATCATCGTTCCTCCTTGTGAGGTAAGTCAATGTCATCATCATTGTTCTTCCTTGTGAGGAAATTATGTATCATCATCAATGTTCCTCCTTGTGAAAAAAGTCTTTTCAAACTACACCAAGCTTGTTACGAAAGCTTGGTCAACACATCAACAACTTGCTCATCAGTACTCACATACTGGAGTTTTATACCTCCCTTCTGTACCCATATCCATTATGTAAAATATCGGATTTCTATGTGCTTTGATTTATCATGGAACACAGGATTCTTTGTCATCTTTTTGCAACTCTGGTTGTCACATAGAATCATTGTGGTATCCAACTCCAGATCAAATAGACCTGTCATCAATTTCCGAAGCCATATGGCTTCTCAAATAGCGGAGCAAGTTTCTATGTACTCTACTTTAGTCGTGCTGGGAGCAACACTAGATTGTTTCTTACTAAACCATGAGATCATGGCGAATCCCAAACAGTAACATCCAACTGAGGTGCCCTTTCTGTCTATGGCACTTCCTGCCCAATTTGAATTTGTATATCCATACAATCTATAGTCATGATCTCTATCATAGTATAGTCCAAAGTCTGTCGTACCTTTCAGGTACCTTATCGCATGGTTTGTAGCTATCAGGTGAACCCATCTAGGTTTAACTAGATACTGACTCAAGGTGTTCACAGCAAAGCATATATCTGGCCTTGTATTCGTCAGATACATTAATGACCCAATAATCTATCTGTACTGAGTCACATCCACTAACTCTAATGATTCATCATATAATATCTTCAGGTTGGTATCTATGGGTGTGGCCATGGCTTTACAATCCAACATATCAAATCTTCTTAAGATTTCCACAACAGACTTTACGAAGCCGTATTGCTTCACTACAGGCTGAACATGTTGTAATGTACTCAGCCTCTTCATGAGATCATACCTGATCCCAAACATCTTGAGGTGCTCTTTCTGGCCTCAATACTTCCTCGTTGCATCTACAATGAGTTCATCCTGTAAGGTCATCGACATATCCCAGTCTTTCGCATTCAACCTTGAAGGTTGGAACCCAGTTTACTCTTGGTAATGCCTTAGTTCATCAGGAAGTTGTCCATCCTATCGTACCATGTTGAACTCGAAAATCTTCTGCAGTCGCTCCCCCTGAAGCAGAGCTTCATCTTCCCTCTGCATTTTGTACTCTATGTATCAAAACATTTTGTACTGGAGTGACAAGTAGCATCTTCTGCTACTGATCTTCTATGTATCCATCTTAGGTCACTAGATACCAAGATCCTTTATTTTGAACTTTGTTGAAAAGTTCCTCTTGCACCCATCTATGAGCTTGTTGTCTTTTATAGGTTTCCATCTTCAACCTTGTAGCAAAGGTTAAGATATTCATCACTCTGTGATCTTCAAGCTCTTTATGTAACTGGATGTGCTTATCTATGGGTGCCTACAAAGCTCGTACAAAGTATTTTCTGCACATGTGGTTCTTTGCTCAATACATACTTCTGCTTCACTAGAGAAGTGTGTCTGGTCAATGGAGTATGTCGTGCCATAATCTACTCCCTCTTTCTGAGACAAACCACGAACCTTGCTTTGTACACTTGATCTTGTAGATCCACATGGAAGACACTACAGACTTCCCTTCAAGTCTCAGAACCATATTCTAGACATCATTCCCCGTGATCACCCGGTACTCTTTGATCATAGCTTCTTCCATAGCTAGAAGGATGCATCAATGATGTCACTCAACTTTGCCACATAACTAGAGTGTATCCGAGGCCTCTTATTTTAGTTGGAAGTCCTGTCATACTTTTCTTCATCTTGAATTATCTCTCATGCCCAACGTGGTCTTCATCTTTCGAGGTGGATCTATCGTTCTCTTGTATTCTTCTGAAGCTCTTTCTTCCGTCATGGTGTCTCTGACCCTGGGAGCTTTAGGTTCATCTTCGTGTATGTTTATTGGAGTGAATCTTGAAGGAACAAGTCTTATCCTCTTTTTCTTGTACGCGGTTGTACACGACCTTTCCTACAAGTCACATACACCAGTTGCAGGGTTAGAAACATTTCATAAGACATATGCATAATGACAAATTCTTATGCATAACGATATAATCATGCAACTATTTTAGCCAATACAACTTTCATCCTTACACTGAAGCTTTCCAGATGCCTTCCATCTCTACCATACATCATTGAGATTGTGCACTAATCCCAATATGTCAGCAAAGAGGTCTCGTTCTAGATAAGTAGCAATGGAGTGTTGTATAGCACCATGGGCTACTTACCCGTAACATGCATATTAGTGGTATACTGTCACTAATGCAACCATTTTATTATGCATAATACACAACATATATAGGAAAGACAATTCAAATACTTATCTTTGTTTGTTTGGTAGATTCCTTCTTGATCCTCATGTCTTGGATCCTTCCATTGATTCTGGGAACCAATAGAATTCACATTCCTCATCATTTGAGGAATCTTCATCGGTGTGAGCATGATGATGTCTTTATTTGACTTCTTAAGGTTGTCCTTTGATTTGAGAAACCCTTGTGAAGTGGAACTACTTGGTCTCTGAGTTCTGTATCTTCTCATTCTTCAGTTGGTTCCTCAATGTCATCTTTTATGTCAACATTCTTTCCTTCGCACAAGCTGGTCATTGTATCGAACATATCCTTGGGAGTCTACAAGGATGATACATGTGAGATTCAATGGAGGCGGAAATAATCCTCTTGGCTTTGACTAAATCCTTCTTGTGCTTTGTCTTCATCTCCCTCTGGATCTACAACTTCTTCTTTGACATAGTTCTCCAGGTCATGCTTCTTCAGGTATGAGAAGCACTCAACATCATTCAATGGTATGTGACTTGCGAAGACAAATTCGCCACAATATACAGGTATCATTTGCGTTTCCTCCTTCATGTCACAGGAACATCAAAACTTAGCTTACCGTTTTATCTGCTCAAAAGCTTATCTAAAATGGCGACGAGTGATAAATCACCGAGATCATACATCTGATAGCATTTTCCACCATGGTTTAATTAAGTTATTGGTTCTAAATGAATTAAGGAAAAAGAGTTGGACTTAGTTACATTTTCTCTTTTGGTCGGGATTTGAAGTAGAAAAATCTGAAGTTGCAAAAGAACAAAATAATGGAAAGAATAAGGAAAAGAAATCCCCTTCAACTAAAAGGATAATCTCCCAATCCAAAAGACATAACCAGGGTAATTTGGAAACCCCCAAACAGCTCAGAAGTTATAAAAGAAAGGCTATTGAACAAAGATCGGGTCATAAAACAGGTACAAACGCAGAGCAAGGTGAGAAACAGAATGAGGTAGATAAAGAACAAGTCATGGTAACTCCTGGAACTCTAAGTCATTTAGAGGAAGAACCAGTTGAGAAAGCGTCAGAAACAGGTATTCCTGAAGCAACATCCCCAAAAGTAGAAAGAACTTATTCTTGTTTTCAAAGTCCCAAAGTTGTTCAATGGAGACATAAAACTAGGGCTTCCAATAAAATTTCAATTGAATATGAAAAGAACTCTTAATCCTAAGTTGAAGAGTGAAACCATAGTTAATGTTGATGGATCTAGTAGTGAAGAAGATACGAAGTCCAAAGAGATGGGGGAAATATTTTCTCAAGCCTTGGAAAATATTGAAGAAAGCTTTAAATATCTTCCAGAGTTGCCAATAAAGGAATATCTTGACAAGGGTAAATGAGTCATCCCAGATTTTAAAAAAGGAACTAGATTAAGTCCTACAGAAATTGAACAAAAGACAGAGTCTGTAGATGCCCAAATTCTGAAGCACGGTTCTGAACATCAAAAGTTCTTGTCCATGAAAAGTTAAATAAAGAAGAAATGAATCAACATTTGGATACTTCTGAAGATAGGTTACAAGTAGGAGAAAGGACTGAAACCATAAACCTCCAAAAGGCTTTGCATCATTATAAAACTCAGGATTCACATATGAATCATTTTAATGATCAATTGGTTCAAGCTATTCGAAGATTGAGAGAGGATTTAGAATAAATTAATACAAACTATGATGAGTTAGTGCAAGTCGCTGAATAGGCTGTGAAAAGAAGAAAATTGGCTCAGGCAAAGAATGAAGAGCTAAGCGAGCAAAACTAGGAACTTCAAGGAAAGGTGCAAACCATGGAGAAAGAATTCCTACGACTACAAAGAAGATCTCAGGCATTGGATGGTTTAACCATGCCGACAGAAGCAGCTCGTAGCATTTGACTTAGCTAGAAATCAATTATGTTATCTAAGTGGGTGTTGAAGATGTTAAATAGTTTTGGGTTCCTTTTATTTTTGAACAGATGGATCAAGTAGTTATAGTTAGCGATACTTTTCAATGTTTGTTCAATTATGAATTAGTGACTACCGAATATAGGTTTATCAATCTATTTTTGGACCTATTTGATCCTTTAATTTTGGATCTGAAATTGTTTTCATACCTCTCACTCTAATATAGATGTAGATTTTGCAATAGAGAAGGGGTTGGTACGAGAGGTTGAGAGAGTTTTCTATGGATTTGTAACAAAAGGCCTTTTAAGACTATAAGCATGTACTGAAGACTATTTTTTGAAGAAGAAATATAAATTTATGAGCCAACTAGACTTATGATAAATTGTAAATGCATGTCATGTTTTGATATATTTATATTCGTGAACCTGTGATTGATGAATTTTTTATCATTCATACTCACCTTTAGTTTTATGTATTTACATATTCTTTTTCCAGAAAGTTTTTCTATTTAAAGTAGTCTTAAACCATGATATAGGAATACACTTGGTATCTTATATTGTTGATGCTTGAATTGGTTCAAAACATATATTATATCATCTTTTCTGGTCTTCCTTATTTACTCTTCAAATCTTAGACTATGGATATATTCATGTTAGATAATCACTCTCTCGGCCCATCCATGTTATTTTTACTCTTCCATGCCATAAACTTGTGAATCATAACTTTCAAATGCCTGGGCTTTGTACTTCCGTAGTCTAGTGCAAACTCCAGTACAAACACAAAGATAGAACGATTATGCTACTTCAAGTACTTACTAGATCCAAGTTTTTAAATGTAAAATGAAAACACTTCCTAGATATAGAAATGAAAGCAAGTAAAACTAGAATGATTAGCCTTATAGATCTAATTTTAACTTGCAAAAATAAAGTAACCGAAAAAGAGAGAAAGAGTTTGTAGTTTTTTGTAGAAAGAAGAGGAAACAACTACTCAAGCTTGAATCTTTTGGAGAGCCTTGAAGTTTGAAAGTGAAACAAAAAGGTGTTTTAATCCGGATCCAAGAAAAGGAGATGTAGCTTAGCTCAACCTTTTACTTGGGTTGATGATCTGTAAACAAGAAACTATCACACTTGTAACTAAGATATTAAATCTGGTACATCCCACGGTTAGAAAACCAAAAGATCATGAAATACAACTTAATAAAACATGAACTCTTAGAATAGTTATAAAAATAAAGCATAGCCCTCTAAGCCAGATTAGTTATCCTATGTGCCACAGAATAGCTCTCTAAGCCAGATTAGTTATAAAAATGAAGCATGAAAGAGTTGCAACAATATGACTTCATTCACAAAACATATGCACCAAAGATGTCACACCCTTTGAGCCTCCAAAGCCTTCAACTTTATTCAAATAGCATAAGCAAAATAATACATGAGAGCAAAGGTTCCTTGCTTCCGTCCAAATGGAGAAGAAGGACCTCACTTAAATAGAGCTTCAAACCCTGGGGGGGTGCACCATGACTAAGGATAGAGGATGAGTTAACTAGAGATGAAGGAGAAGATTGTAAGATGTGTTGGAGTTAGAGTCCATAGAGAGGCGCCACATCTCCACAAGGAGATGCGCCCTCCCTTGGATCCCTCAAACTCCAACATTAACGTGACACATATGTAAGTCACCAATCCCATAAAGGAAGGCACAACCTCCATCAAAGATATATTCGCCACCTACTAAATCTCCTCCTAATCTATTTGCAACGCTTTATGCTTAAGTTTGACTCACCCTTCATTAAACTCCAACCAACCAAATCTTCACGTGCCCAAATATCCAAATCGTGAGCTACACTGGGGATGGTGCACTCTTAATTTTGATTGATTTGCTACACATTCAAAATCAACTTCAAACATGGCGCTTTTAGCCTAAGTCTTATTTTCCTTTCACTAAAGACAAGAATGACACCTTTTCCATGGCATTCGAATAACATCACAATGACTTATGACTTTTGGCTTTGGTGTCATTTTGAGTCATTTAGCATTAATTTGTCATTCCTTCGCTCCTTTAGAGAAAAAATGCCATATGGGATAATTTAATCGGCTGAAGCATATGAAAAGTGAGTCCTGGGGTAAAGAGGACGCTCTGAGTGTGAAAACGAGCATCCCCACGCCAAAATCGAACTTCGGACCAAACTTTTATTACAATTGGAAATTTTTCATTTTAACCATTAAAAATTGGCCTAATTTTGTGGGAAAAATTATTTTTTTTCAGATATTAAAAAAAAACCTAAGGGGACCTAGCACATGTTCATAATGACTCAAAACAATGTCTAGCATGCTTATATACATCGACACGTGAACTTTAATAACCTCCCAGGGTTTAACCACCAAGACGACCATTCCAGCTTTGGAGGAGCGGTGAAAAACTCTAAAATTATACATCGCTTATTCAATATTGCATAATTGACAAGAGAAAAAACACCTTGAAATGATCGGATTGACGTCTAAATCCTAGGAAGCCAAGTTCTTTACAAAAAATTTGCCATGCTAGCACATTTATTACAAAATCCCCATGGTGTATGAACATGTAATTATTGAAAAAGGGGCCCCAAAATGGCCCTAAAAGATCTTCTGAACCTTCGAGCATTGATAATGAACAAGGCACTTTGTTCATGACTTCAGCATCTCAATGGAAATCCACTAAAGTGCAACTTTAGTGGATAACAAAACCCACCAAGCCTCATCAAGAATGGTACCTCTAAATTGCATTGCTTTTTTTGTGTTGATTTGTTTCCTATGTTTGCCACGATGGATTAACAACCATGGGGGACAAAGCTTCCCTCATGTCTACTAACCACCTGATCATTATATAATGTGATGCAAATCTAGTTTCTCCAACCTTCAGAAATTAGAGTCTAGCAAACTCCTCATACATAGCTTGTGCATTTTGGTGGCTAGTCATAAAAATGTAAACTTCTCTTGCTTCTTCACATAGTTTTTTCATCCATTCAACTTCAACAACAATGGATTTAAAAGAAAAATTGAAACTATGCACCACATAGGGTGTCCAAAAAATATGGCCATACAATCCCTCAATAATTTCCCCAGCTACTTTCCATGAACAAGCATTATCTATGATGACTTGCACAACATTTGAAGGGCCCACGATTTCAATTGCTTCTGAAAATTTTTTAGCAGTCCATTCAATCTTCTTTTCTACCCCTAAAACATTTATCGCCCTCAAGAAGTATGGGCCTAAAGGAGACACTACAATAAAGTTTACCAATGTCCTATTGACCATATCAATCCAACCATCATAAATAATAGAGACACCATTGCCACTCCAACTTGAACAAACTAGTTCCAACACTTTCTCCATAATCAATTTCTCCTTCTGTAAAAGGGTAGTGTGCACTTTCTCAAAGTGTGGCCCCTTGTAAGTTGTAATGTCCTCATCTGCTTAGGCATTGAGGACCAAACCGCTAAAGTATGTGATTCCTGTGGGTTCGAGCAGTTACTGACAGTTAGGGAATCAACTGAAGACTGATGCCATCTACAGAAAATCTAGGGCACCAATATTATATCACCATTGGGTCGAAGAGGGCCACCGGAGCCAAAGGCCACCAGCATGCATGACATCTTAGCATTATTTAATGATGCATGCACCCAATTAAGTCTCCATGCGCATGCATGCAAGTCAACTGCAAATTAGAAGTTAAAGTGACCTAATTAGGTCAAAATTAGGGTTTTCGCAGTTGAAAGTTATAAAGAAAAGATAAAGTGAATGGAGACTTTACTTTTGGATTATTATTGATTTTGGAGCTCTTGAGTAGCAGCATAGTGTGCGGCCACAGCAGTTGGGGTTGGAGACGGCGTCTTCAGCTAACGAGATTTCGACAGTGAGATATCTGCCCTAGTCTCCTCAGGATCAACCATCCAGGTTTGTCACCGTGTCTATTGCATTCATCATTATCCAGTGTTCCAGTATATGTCCGAAGGTTATTTGCAGGTTCATCCGTACAGCTGGGGCATTTAGCTGGGAAACCCCAGTCATTCACCAGGACTCCAAATCACCATATTTCTTCCGCATGTGACCTGCATCCTCACTGATAGGATCACTCTAATGCATTGAGTGATTATCAGCCATCAGTTTGTCCATCCGGGGCAGCTAGCAGCAGATTACAGGGTTGTGGGGGCGTGAGTAGCAGATTAGTAGACCAATTCGCTAGGGCATCTGGAGAGGTCAAAACTCTTGCATGCTCCGGCCATCCTCTCCGGCACGGGCACACCTACCTTCCGACCTATTTCCAGCTGAAACTGACCATCCCTTCAGCAAAAACGTCACACTTATCTGATTCAGCCTACCGAGGTATTGCAGCGGGAAACAAGGTCATTTCTTCATCAACTCAGCTCATCTTGCATGCGTATTTTCTCTAGAGCATATTCAGTCGGCTTATCAGTGGTAAGTGTTCATTCTATCCTGCAAACCCTAACCCTAATTTCAGCTATAAAATAGGGAAATTTTGCATGGCAGTTTGCATGCCCGGCTATTTCAGTAACTTTGCATAGAAATAGAAAATATCAGTATTTGGGATATTACATAAGCCCTAAGGGCCTCATAATTTCCCTAAGCATGTCTTTCCAATAAGGAGACTGCGCTACATTGAAGGATATTGCACATGCAAATATGGTTCTTGCAACCTTTTTGTCGGTCTCATCCCTCCCTCCCATGTCAAACATTTTGGCCAAGGTTCCAAGGTTTTGTCTCTTGCGGCCTTTTTCAACAATTAAAAGAACTTCATTTATCCTTTTTGAGAATGGTTGTTGCCTGCAACTCCTACTTTTTGCCTTGGCTAAACCTGCAGCATGTTTCTCTACTTGAAATCTATCTACATCCTTTCAACTGATGCTTTCGCAATGATGAACTCCATTGTTACCTTCAAGCCAAAGAGAATGGGCCTTAACCCTCGTGTACAAACTTGTAAAATTTATTTTACACTCACTGCAATTCCACAAGCAGCTACCACCATTGTTCTTCTCCTTCTTCCCAATCTTGATCACATACTTCCACAAGGGAGAATCAATAGGGTATGTTGGTTGTTGTTGTTCATTTCATTGACGATCATTGTTTCCTCTCCCAAGAACCCTCCCACCACGAACTCCATGCCTAGAATATATTGATTGGCACGAGGCCATTGCTGGTGTTTAGTAAAACATTGAATAGTAAAAAACCTACTAGCACAGTGACAGATTCTTTCACAGGTTTGAATTATCGTATTTATTGTTCATTTTTTGTTGTGAATGCTTGTTAGCATACACAGCAATTTTCAATTGACAATTATAGCTTTGTTATGCCACGTGTGTGCTTGTCATCATACACAAGTTTCCTGTTTATGCTAACAATGTTGTGTTTTCCTGTGTATGCTAACAATGTTGTGTGTGTTAACAAGAGTTTCTTGTGTATGCTAACAAGCATACAAAAGTTTCCTGTGTATGCTTATGTATGCTTGTAAGCATACACAAAAAAACCTGTTTATGCTAACAAGCATACACAGCACTACCCTCTCCCAACTTAAACTTTCAAATGGAAAAATGCCAAACAGTGACCACAAAAACTCTAAATGTCATTTGACTTACTTGTAACCTTGCAGTTAGTTTGAGAGACAGTTGAAACTTTAAACACTTGATCGATTGCTACTTCAAACCCCCACTCGTTGGCTCCACACTAAACCTCTATTGGCAATGGCTACACTTTGCAAGTGAAAACACCATGTCTTTTGGTTTTCTCAAAATGATGTATGGACCCACTAGAAACCCTTCCCATGGATTTTCCTGGGCTTTTTATATTAATTTGTTTGTGTGGTTTTTTAGTGTAGATGGGAATTGGTTCCAATTAAAGGAACCAATTCTCAACTTTTAGGAATCAGTTCCTTCAATTGGAACCTATTCCTAAATCCCTAATAACGTTTACAGTACATGGAACTGGTTCCATTCATGCAGGATTTCGTATCCTCAAATCAAAAATTACTATGCTCAAAAAATTGTCAAATCTCAGCGAATCGGGTATGGATTATTGATTCCATGTTTCCTGCACGAATTTGGTACTGATATGGAGTTGTTCAGGCCGAATCTGATGCCACTTCCTTTTATACAATAAGAGAGGAGTCCATGCATTCAAAATTGTTCAAGAATATAAAAGTATAACTCCCCAAGTAATGTGCACCACATGTGCCAAGAATCAGTAGATACATGCCAATATAAGCCAAGCACACTCTTTCGTGTTGACCACACCATGCACACTCCTCTATGTAACTCCTCAAGTAATGTGCTCCACATGTGCCAAGAATAGATAGACACAAGCCAAGCACACTCCTCTAAGTGACGAACAAACACATGCCATGTTAAACTAGTAGCAACAAGGAAGGTCTTCCTGCATGCATGTGTTCTTGCATGCAAAAGACTTAAATTAGAAAACCAGTTGTATTTAATTTACTTTTCCTAAGTTTACTTTGGAAAATAAATTGAAGTGATCTAAATTAACTTTAGTGAAACACTAGTTAAAGTGAAAGTGAAATTAGGGTTTTCGCTTTACCTAAAGTTATAAAAGAGAGATCAATTGGTGGAGAGGACACACACACTTGTATTCCGAGAGAGACAAGATACAAACAAGGAGAGAAAATCAGATAAAGGATTTAGCTGGGAAGACGAAGGAGCGTTCCCAATGATTCTGCCGTGTAGCTGCATTCGCCAGGTTTGGGTGAATTTGCAGTGATTGTAACGTTCCATATTTTCTCATAATAAAATCTATATCTGACTGCTGCACCGGTTTTTCCATCTTGGGTTTTTCTGGGGGTTTCAATACCCAAAATAGTAGTGTCAATATTGTGATGTGATGTTGTAATTTATTTCTCAGTTTTATATTCCGCTGCATACTGTAAAAGATATTCATGTGTGGTTATCAATAGAGATTTTGCCTGCACTGTTAGCCCTAGTTTGAATATTAAAGGAAAATTTACATGGTATCATAGCTCTGGTGAGCTAAAGCTAAGAGATTTGCAGCAACAGTGATATATCGGGGGCAAATCTATTAAAGACACAAACTTAGATTGGAGATCTAGGGTTTGACAGGTAACACTTCACAATGGTCGTGCAGTTGAGAGTTGAGGATAGACTCCAGGGTGCTCAGAACTTTCCTACATGGAAAGAAAGGATCACAAGGATCCTAGATGTCAGTGATGCAGAGGAGCACATTGACTCCACGAAGGTTGCACCCACATATTCGGCAGATCTAACAGCTTGGAAGAAGATTGATTCCAGAGCCATGCTGATTATCATGGATGGAATGAAGGACCATATAGTCCCTCACCTTTCTGGTAAGAAGACCGCGGCAGAGATGTGGATGGCTTTGGAGAGTCTGTACCAAAGCAAGAACAAAAACCGAAAGATGGTGTTGCACGAGAGGATGCGCAGCACCAAGATGGCCAAGGGAGAAGGAGTGGTGCCTTATCTCACGAGGCTCACACAGATCAGGGATGAGCTTGGAGCTGTTGTCTCTAAGACAGTGGATGAGGAGCTAGTTCGGATAACCCTCAATAGCTTCTCTAAGCCATGGGACACCTTTGTCAAAGGTGTTGTGGCTAGGGAGAAGCTCCTTGATTGGCAGAGACTGTGGGATGACTTTGTGCAAAAGGAGACCCGCATGGGTCAAGGATCAAGCTCATCTAGCAGTCCCCTATAGATTGTGGATGAGAAGGCTCTAGCCCTTACAGGGAAGAGCAAGTGGAAGGCAAAGAGGAAGAAGGATGGTAAGAAGAACCTTGATGTGTCAAAGGTCAAGTGTTTTATCCTTTGTTACAAATATCGCCGATGTCGCAATATATTGCGATACTATCTCGTCGGCGATATTATCGCTAAACATCGGCCCGATATTTGGCGATTTTTACGGCGATTTAACGCGATGTTTAACGAAAAATCGCGAGTCGCTTTTCCGGCCGGCCGATAAAGGTTGAAATTCGTGTGTTTTTTTGTTTTGTTTCTCATTTTTTGCCGCGCGAGAGAGGGTTCGTTGGACTTTGCAGTTGAGGAGAGCGAGGGTTCGAGCTTATTATTGTAGCTTTGCAAGCCGACAGGTCAGAGGAGGAGCCAAGCATACTCTGGAGTCTGCGCAGAGAAAAAGGTTAGTAAGCAGGAAATTCATTGTTTTTGTGAATGTAAATACGCCAATGGACTGTGCCAGTGAGCAGTGACTCGTGAGTTTTCCCGTTCCGTTCTGAATTTCAGCGCTCGGGGGGAGACTGTGTCTCGACTACTCCACGACTGTGTTGAGTTATATATTATATAATATATATGTTAATACATAATACATATTATGTATTATGTATTATATATATATAATATATATTACATAATATATATAATAGATTATGTATTATGTATTAGATATATATATTATATATTATATATAATATATAATACATATATATAATACATATTACATAATATATTATATAATACATAATATTTAATATGTAAAGTTGTAAACTTTAAAAACTTAAAAAGATTAAAGATTAAATTTTTCAAAACAGTAAACTTTAATATTTTAAATTTTAATACATTTTACAAAGATTAAAAACAGTAAACTTTAAAAACTTAACATAATTTTTAATAGTTTTTAAAAATTAAAATTTATATTACATAATCCTTTAAATAATTTTTAATAGTTTTTAAAATTTATATTACATAATCTTTTAAATAATTTTTAATAGTTTTTAAAATTTAAATTACATAAGGCCCTTCTCTTGAACCAACATGCATAGGAATCATCATGACAAATGTCACCCCTGCAATAATCTTTTAAAAAGTCATTTGACCGTTTAGCTTTATTCTTTTCTGTATGTCTCATTTGCCAATGAAATTCGCTAAAAAAAAAAAATTATGTTACAGGTTTTGATTTGCAAAACTACAAGCATGCCGAAGAATTTGGATCCATTTTGGGAGTATACAGAGCCGGTTGATCCACAAAATCGACAAAAGCTTAGATGCAATATGTGTGGGATGGAGATGACGAGGGGGATAAGTAGGCTCAAATACCACCTCGCACAACTTGCAGAGCATGAGGTGGATATTTGTAAAAACTCCACTCCTGAAATAGTTCATAAGGCCAAACTTGCAATTGAAGGTATTGGCAAGAGGAAAGATGAGAGGGAAGCTTTGAGGTAGGAACTTGGCATGAGAGCAGCATTAGGATCCGGGACAACCGGACACACTTTAGGGGGAGTGGAGAGTGAGACCTTATCCTCATCTTTCGTCATGCCTTCAACGACACACTCTATTTCTCACTTTTTGTCGAGATCTGGTCCTGGTGGACAACCAGGTATAAAGTCAATGTACAAGATAAAAGAGAAAAAGGAAGCAGATAAACTTGTGGGTCCATGTCTTTTGTGAAGTGATATTCCATTCCACTTTGCGAGGAACCCATTCTACGTGCAGATGTTCGAAGTTGTTGCTATTGTTGGGCCGGAGTATAAGCCCCCCACTTATGAGGAGTTGAGAGGGCCCATCCTTGATGATTAAAAGGTTGATTGCACTTCTAGGTTGGAGGAGCTTCGACGTTCATGGGAGGCCACAGGATGCACCGTGATGTCAGATGGTTGGAGTGATAAGAAGGGTAGGACCCTCCTCAACTTCTTGGTTCATTGTCCTCAAGGCATAATGTTTATAAAATCTGTGGATGCATCTGCACAGGTCAAAGATGCAGCATTACTATGTCAGTTGTTGGATGAGTTCATCCAAGAGATAGGTTCGCAGCATGTTGTCCAAGTAGTAACGGACAATGCTGCGAATTATGTGGCAGTCGGTAGGATGCTTATGGACAGGCATCCAACTTTGTTTTGGACACCTTGTGCAGCACATTGTATTGACTTGATCTTAGAGGATATGGGGAAGATCTAGTTTATTAAGGATGTCATTCTTTCAGCAAGAAGCATCACCAAATTTATATACAATCATGCTTTTGTGCTTAGCCTGATGAGGAAGTTCACTCATGATAGGGAGTTGGTCCGTCCTGCCATCACTCGGTTTGCCACTTGTTTCATCTCTCTTCAGTCTCTCCTTACTTCTATGTGGGACTTGCAGACTATGTTCCTTTCAGCTGAGTGGCGTGCTTTATCAATTAGCACTAAACTGGAGGGACATGACATATTCAAGCTAGTGTCATACCAGGAGAGCTTCTGGGATGGGGTGAAGGAGGTGTGTACTATATGTGAACCTTTGGTAAGGGTTCTACGCTTGGTTGATGGAGACAAGCCCGCAATGGGCTACTTGTATGAGGCCATGGATAGGACCAAAGAGGCCATTAATGCCTAATATGAGGACAAGGGGGAAGAGGGGCAAGCGAAACAACAATTGATATGGGAGGTGATTGATCAGCGATGGAACAAAACACTTCATCGCGCCATTCATGCTGCAGGCCTATTCCTCAACCCCGCATTCTCTTACTCATGTGGCTTCAACTTTGATGCAGAGGTAATGGATGGGTTCTTGGAGTGTGTCCAGAGGATGGTGCCAAGTGCAGCTGACCGTTCAGAGATTTCCAAAGAGTTGGAAGTCTATAGGAGGGCCATGGGAACATTTGGCTTTGATATGGCTATTAATGACAGGAAGAACATAATGTCAAGTAAGTTTCACCTTGTTTCAAAATTTAATTTCATTACTTTCTTTGTTTTATATTTCAAATTTTCAATGTCTTCTCTTATGTTTCCCCAATTCATTGTAGATACTTGATGGGAAACCTATGGCAGACGAGTACCCCATCGCCAAAAGCTTGTTGTTCGGATCCTAAGCCAAACATGCAGTTCTTCTGGTTGTGAGCGCAACTGGAGTGCATTTGAAAAGATACACACCAAGAAGCGCAACAGGTTTGAGAATTTGAAATTAAATTCTAAATTCATTATAACTTGTAATTTATGTCATATGGGTAATTTTAATTTATGTATTCTAAATTCTAATTGGATAAATTTATGGTAATCATACAGGTTGGATACCCAACGCCTGAATGATCTAGTGTATGTCTCCTACAATCTCAGGTTGTGGATGAAGCAACTTGCGAAAAAACCTGAGGTGGAGGCTATTTCATTGGATCACATTGACACCACTGCTGCATGGAGAGCGAAGATTGAGGAACCTATTATCGAGGCAGCTCCTGATTGGTTAGAGGATGATACAGAGGACATGGAGACTGAGACATGGGACGATGAGTGGTTAGACGCATCTGAGATTGTGCCACCATCGGAGCCACCAGCCACACAGCCACTAGTTGCAGAGCCACTAGCCACACAGCCACCACTTTCACAGCCACAGTCTCAGTCAAAGGGAGCCAGATATATGGGCAGTGGTAGCAGTGGCGGTGGTAGAGGACTTGATGAGGGTCTAGTACCTCATCTTTCTTCTAGTTCTTCTAGAGCACATCAGTTTCCAGGCACTTCTACAGGACGAGGAAGTCCACGACGACCCCCACGAGCACCTGGTTTTTCTAGCCCTAGAGGCAAAGCCATTACTAGAGCGATTACCTTTGCTCGTAAAAGGGGTAGAAGGAATCCATAGTTTACTTTATTTGGTTGATTTCATTGCATATGAGATACATATTACATAAAACATTGACTGTATTTTTTTGGTGATTCATGAGTCGAGGACTCAAGATCCGAGACACGATTCATTTTTTATGTGTGATGTATCATTAGACCTCTTATACATCTTATATATCGGTTTTATTTCCATATTCATGTAGCAATGTGTTTATTTGATGTTCTTGTTGCTTTAGATGTTTAGAAAATTGAAAAAAAATGAATATTTTTGTACTTTTTTACATTGTCGATATATTGCCGATGTTTGCCGACATTTTCGCCCATAAATCCGATAATATCTTTTTGGACCCTCGGCGATATATTCGCCGACACGATATTTGTAACATTGGTTTTATCTGCCACAAGCAGGGACACTTTGCCTCCTAGTGCCCAGACAGGAAGAAGAAGAATAACACTCAAATGGCTGGATCTGCAGAGGAGGAGGAGTTCAGCAGGAACTTCGATGAGGAGTTTTGCTTAATAGCTTGCATGGAAAGCACCACAGGGAGCAGCATACGGTACATCGACAGTGGAGCATCTAGTCACATGACTAGACAGAAGAGATTCTTCAGAGATTTGCAGGAGGGTGGAACAGGGATCCACGTTGAGCTGAGTGATGATGCGCAGTATCAGGCGCAGGGAATTGGCACTGTTTCATTTGAGAGGGAGTCTGGCAAACCCCTCCATTTTGTTGATGTGTTATATGTTCCAGGACTGACCAAGAACCTTATATCAGTCTCCACTCTAGAGGACAAGGGATATCAAGGGAAGCTCTGTGACCATAGAGTGTATATCAGGCCCAAGGGGTCAGATAGGAGCTTGGATCGAGTGATTGGCAGAAGGAGCAGGAAAGTGTACAGATTACACTTTGAGCCTGCAAAGGATCTAGTCAACAGCAGCAGTGAGGGTGAGTTGTGGCATACGAGGATGGCACACTTACACCATGGAGCACTGAAGCATTTTAAACAGGTAGTCATTGGAGTTCCTCAGGTACAAAAGGAAAAGCATAACCACTGCAAGGGTTGTGCTTTGGGGAAGAACATCAGGAAGCCTTTCCCACAGAGTTAGCACAAGTTTAAGGAGCCCTTGGACTTGGTGCATTCTGATGTGTGCGGACCTATGAGTGTCCATTCGTTCAGTGGTTACAGCTACTGCATGACTTTCGTTGATGACTATTCCAAGAAGACCTGGATCTATTTTCTGAAGGCCAAGTCAGAGGTCTTTGAGAGGTTCCGAGAGTTCAAGACTCTCGTGGAGAACCAAACAGGGAAGAAGATTCGGGTGTTGAGAACAGACAACGAGGGTGAGTACACCTCCAATGAGTTCATGGAGTATTGTTCAGTAGAGGGGATCAGGAAGAACCACACTGTGCCCCATAACCCACGACAAAATGGTGTTGCAGAGTGGAAGAACAGGACTATGGTTGGAGCAACCAAGGCCATGTTATTTGATCAGGGATTACCACTATTCCTCTAGGCCAAGGCATACACCACTGCAATATACATTCAAAACCGGTGTCCCCACACAGCCTTGGGGAGGAAGACACCAGAGGAAGTCTTCACAGGCACCAGGCCAGATGTGAGTCACATTCGCATATTCGAAAGTGTCTACTATTGTCATGTTCATGCTGACAATAGGAAGAAGCTAGACCCTTCTGGAGAGAAGGGGTTACTTGTTGGTTATAGCGAGATTTTGAAGGCATATAGAGTTTACATTCCTGCTCGCAGGAGGATCATTGTGAGCAGGGATATCCAGTTCGATGAGGACAGGGCCTTTCGGAGAACTTTGGACTTACCAACAGAGCAACAACCGGCATAGGAGTCGGAAGTCAAGTTGGAGAAGCCAGATGTACAAGTACAGGTACAAACACAAAGCACGGGTTCTGGTGGTCAGAGGGAGTCAAGTGGACAGGATCCTTCAGTCATTGACTTGAAGTATGAGCTGCAACAGGAGACGAATATCCAGCAGCCGCAGCAGGTTGACACTAGGCCAAGGCCTAAGTGGTTTAGGTCCACAGTACAGGATTCCAAGCAGGTTGATCCTCCACAGTGATCTTTCAGACGGAGTGTACCACCAGAGAGGCTTAGTTGTATGGCACTGATGACAGAGTTGATTAACTCTGAACCTTTCAGCTTCGAGGAGGTTGTACAACATGATGTGTGGCAGGAGGCTATGGTTGAGGAGTATGACTCCATTATGAAAAACCAAGTATGGGAGGTTGTGTTGAGGCCACAAGGGAAAAAGGTGGTGGGATCTAGATGGATCTACAAGGTGAAGCATGCAGTAGACGAAAGCGTGGAGAAGTACAAGGCGCGCTTCGTGACAAAGGGGTTTTCACATAAGGAGGGTATTAACTATGAGGAGACCTTCGCCCATGTTGCCAGGTATTCTTCCATTCGGACCATTATCTCACTAGCAATTGAGATGGGTTGGCATGTCCATCAGATGGACATCAAGACTGCCTTCCTCAACGGAGTGATAGAGGAGGAGGTATATATTGAGCAGCTAGAGGGGTTTGATGTGGAGGGCAGGGAGACGCATGTATGCAGACTGCATCGAGCTCTTTACGGGCTCAAGCAGGCTCCTCGAGGATTGATAGCTATCTATGGGAGATGGGATTTCAACGGAGTGAGGCTGACCACAACCTGACTTCTTGACAGGTGAGGTGCCTCTCATACTGGTCCAATATGTGGATGATCTCTTTCTTACAGGAGATGAGAGGTTGATTGGAGACTGCAAGTCCAACCTTGCAGTGGAGTTTGAGATGAAGGACCCGGGCTAATGCATTACTTTCTGGGCTTGGAGGTTTGGCAAAGAGATGGATGCTTCTACGTTGGACAGAGGAAGTATGCAGTTGAAATCTTGAAGAGATTCAGGATGGAGGACTGCAAGCCTATGGCCATACCTCTAGTTTCCAATTGGAGGAATATTGATGCATTAGGGTCAGACAAATTTGATCCTACCTTGTATCGTCAGCTTATCGAATCGCTTATGTATCTGGTCAACACTCGACCAGACATTATCTTTGCAGTCAACTCTGAGTCAGTTCATGGTGGACCCTCGGAGAGTGCATTGGGCGGCTGCGAAGCACATACTATGCTACACCATAGGTACAGTGGAGTATGGATTGGTTTATGAGCACAGGGGGAGTGTACAGTTAGTAGGTTTCACAGATGTTGATTGGGCAAGATGTGTAGAGGACCGGAAGAGTACTTCAGGTTGTTGTTTCAACATTGGATCAGGGGTTGTCTCTTGGTTCAGCAGGAAGCAAAAGTCAGTTGCATTGAGCTCGGCAGAGATCGAATACATGGCAGCCAACATGGCTTCTTGTGAGGGTATGTAGCTGGGGAAGTTACTCGCAAGGTTGTTCGAGTGTGACAATCAGAGTGGCACCAGGCTATCAGAGAATCCAGCGTTCCATGACCGAAGCAAACACATAGACATCATATACCACTTCTTGAGAGATTGCGTTCAGACAGGAACCATTCAGTTGGAGTACATATAGACAGATGAGCAAGTGGCGAACATTTTCACCAAGGCACTTTGCAGACAGAGTTTTGTGAAGTTCAGGGATAAATTGGGGTTGTTACCGAATCCCTTCCTTGTTGAGAGGGAGTGTTAAGCTAGTAGCAACAAGGAAGGTCTTCCTGCATGCATGTGTTCTTGCATGCAAAAGACTTAAATTAAGAAACCAATTGTATTTAATTTACTTTTCCTAAGTTTACTTTGAAAAATAAATTAAAGTGATCTAAATTAACTTTGGTGAAACACCAGTTAAAGTGAAAGTGAAATTAGGGTTTTTGCTTTACCACTAGTTAAAGTGAAAGTGAAATTAGGGTTTTCGCTCTACCTAAAGTTATAAAAGAGAGATCAATTAGTGGTGAGGACACACACACTTGTATTCCGACAGAGACAAGATACAGACAGGGAGAGAAAGTCAAACAAAGGATTTAGCTGGGAAGACGGAGGAGGGAGCAGTAGGATCACCGAGCTTCGTACACTCATGCAGGAGGGTGTTGAGGCTTAGTTGGGATTTGCCCAGTGATTCTGCCGTGTAGTTGCATTCGCCAAGTTTGGGTGAATTTGCAGTGATTGTAACGTTCCATATTTTCTCATAATAAAATCTATATTTGACTGTTGTACCGGTTTTCCCATCTTGGGTTTTTCAGGGGATTTCCATACCCAAAATAATAGTGTCAATATTGTGATGTGATGTTGTGATTTATTTCTCAGTTTTATATTCCACTGTATACTGTAAAAGATATTCATGTGTGGTTATCAGTAGAGATTTTGCATGCACTGTTAGCCCTAGTTTGAATATTAAAGGAAAATTTACATGCCAAGCACTCAACTCATTATTAAAATACAAATGACTAATTACTAGTTAACTCTAATCTATATATAGAATTGCCAAAAATAGAAAATCCCTAAAAGGAGGAAATGACAGAAATTGATGCTTAATGGAGAACAAACTGAGAGCAACAAAAAAACTAACAGGATCCTGCCTTTCCAAACTCCAAACCCGTTAATGAACCTAGAATCTTGGACATGGATTACACCCGAGGTTACAACTTTAATTTAACGACAATAACAAAGTAACAAAAGGAATGTGTGGCTGCAGCAAGAATCGAGAATATCCTTTTGTAGTTCCCGGCTGTCGATTCGATCCTCTGTGCAATGAGCTTTATCGACCTCGGGTCTTGGGAAGTCCAAGATTATCTAAACCAGGGTTTCTGGAGGTCGCGGATTGATTGCTCCAAGAACTGATGCGCGCTGCTAGGGTTGGATTGGTGTGGTGACGGCGTTGCAAGAGATGCAGGGGTGAACCAGGAGAACGACTACAGAATGGTAGAAGCGATGTTTTTGCTGAGAGACAGAGGGTACAGTGTTCTTGCTGTGATCTTGCGTCTTTCACCGTCGTTTCTTGGACTCGACATCGTCTCCATATTCTCGCCAGAGGATATTTCCATTTTCTTGAATCAACTCGAAGATTTCTTGATTTTTGTGGTGTTTCTCGTGGTTCCCAATCGGCTCTTGCTCAACGCCAATCTGTTTCGTCTGCCTTGGGGCACCAAAATTGAATCGTTGTTGGGTCATGTTCATCGTTGCTGCGCGTAAGGCGGTGGCGGTGTTTGAATCAGTGGCGTTTTGAACCGGGCTTGGGCTTGGAGCTGCCATTCTGGTTCTTAGAGCTGCCGAGCGTTTTACATCGAAAATATCTGGTTCTTGGAGCTGCCGTTATAGAACCCAAAGTGGATCAGTTCTTATACATTAAAGCTTACATGGAGGAGCTGCCGATCTAGTTCTTGGAGCTGCCGTTCTGGTTCTTGGAGCTGCCGAGCGTTTTACATCGAACATATCTGGTTCTTGGAGCTGCCGTTAAAGAACCCAGAGTGGATCAGTTCTTAAGCATTAAAGCTTACATGGGGGAGCTGCCGATCTGGTTCTTGGAGCTGCCGAGCGTTTTACATCGATAATATCTGGTTCTTGGAGCTGCCGTTAAAGAACCCAGAGTGGATCAGTTCTTATGCATTAAAGCTTACATGGGGGAGTTGACGATCTGGTTCTTGGAGCTGCCGTTCTGGTTCTTGGAGCTGCCGAGCGTTTTTCATAAAAAATATCTGGTTCTTGGTGATGCCGTTTAAGAACCCAGAGTGGTTCAATTCTATTGCATTTAAGCTTAAATGGGGGAGCTGCCGAGTTTCTTAGAGCTGTCGATCTGGTTTTTGGAGCTGCCGTGTCTTGCCGTCCATTAGCCAAGGTTGGAGACTGTGGGCTCGCTCCAGAGTTGAGAGGCCGTAGGTCATATCCTTCCTTTTGCTGATGAGGACGCAGGTCGTTTTTTGCCGTGGACTGAGAGGCCGTTTCCTTCCTTTTGCTGTGGTTTCTCGCTGCTTTGAGGGGCATGCTGCTGGACGAATGGCTCTTTCGTGATCTGTTTGATTTTGCTGTGAAAGATTGCCTGCCTTATATGGCAGTGATGGTGTTTGTTTGATATACTCTTGCGTGGCGACCCGTTTTGCTCCTTCAGGAACTTTGCGGCGGCGACGGCATTTCAGAGGCGGTGACCTTTGCTTTTGGCAGTATGTCTGATTTCAGATTTTTGTGACCTGTTTTATGATTTGGGTTGTGATATCCATATTTTGGGACAGTTTTGTAATTTTTGGTTACGTTTATATGAGACAGCTAATATGTGACAATGTAGGGATCCTAGTGATTCTCTTACATGTGCAGATATGTAATTTTGTTCTACTTTGAAATAAAATTATGAATTTTTTCCGGGGAAAAAAAAAACAAAAGGAATGTGTGCACATAAATTAAATAAATTAAAGGGAATGAAAGAACAATCACAACAATAATCACATGAACACAATGAATGTCATGGGGCTCTAATCAACTTGCTATCATATTTAAATATATACATGTCATCGAAAGAGATGGAAAGATTAATCGCAATATACAATGATGTTGTCTCCATTCATGATGATAACTCAATTCAAAATGGGGAACCTCTTTATACATAGATGTTCTATGTACATGACAGTTGTGGATGCATCATAAAAACCATTGGCCCAACTAGTTAGGACTTCCTAACGAGGACTCACCAATGATGTGATCATAATGATGACCTTGTGATTTGATTCATAGCCTGCTCATGAAGTAATAGGGTAATTATATCATTATCAAATAATGATTATTCCATTGATTACATGTATAAGTTAATGTAGAAAAATAGCAAGGGGTTAGCTCAACCGGTTGCAGCCAATGTTGCTGGGAAGTTGGTGATTTCCATGACAGCAGCTTCCCAGGTTGAACCCTCTTAGGTAAGGTGCTCTAGTCTATGCCAACCGTTTTACTAAGGCTGTCATCCATGAATGTAGAGAAGCATCCCTTGGGTTTCCCACAAGGTATCCCATGAAAAAACAAAGGTTACTATGGGACAAAATAGACCATGAGAGACAAATTAAAACACAGTTGTGATTAATTTGGGGCAAACAATGTTTCCCTAGCCAATTTATATGGTGTAATATTCTCAACATCTTTAACAGAAAAACATTGTAAATGAATAGATTGTCATTAAATGCAAATTTGCCAAATGAACAGAATTCAAAAGATGGTACTGCGTGTTCTTTTCACTTGCCCTCTCAAGGTGAGCAGTACTTAAAATTGGTTTCCGCAAAGTACAAGGGATATGGCTTCTGTCAGTGGCTTACTGCCATTTTACTATACAAATAACCTACGTCAGCTTAGCCTGTTTTTCTTTTCAAGTTTATCATTGTACCAAGATTTGTGCATGGAGTTGTGCCCATCCATTGAAAGATCTTTGATTAATAATCATTTTGAATATGTTTTTGATAAATAATCATTTTGAATATGTTGCAGCGAGAAATTGGGGGGTGCTTTTACAGAGACTTTTGTAGCTTTGGACAAATTTGAGACATCTATCAAACATTGTCTTGGCGTTTAGGAGAAGCAGATGAAATCCTTTTTATACTTACCTACCTTGAGCACGCTAGTTTTGGTTTATGCAAACTGCGAGAACAGCACTTCAATCTATATCATATTGATTATCTTGTTTAAAATCTTCTTACAGTGTCATATTTTGTTTATATGATATATCAGTTGAGAAGGTGGCATTGATTGCTCGTATATCTGATGACCTCTCTTTATTTCAAAGCATTGTACAATACCATGTTTGAAACATTACATTCTTCTTTTAGTACCCGCACTACATTGTTATCACCATCATTCAAAGGCTGTTATCCTGAACAACAATTGCATACATGGTGGGCTTCCGAGCTATGATTTGAAAGGATTTCTTGCAGTGATCTGTTATACAAATGGCAATGCATGAGTGCAAGTGCATTCCAAATATGTTAAAATGCTATGAAAACTTGTGTATAACAAATATGGAATTCATGAATAAAACTAAACAACAATTGCATATATGGTGGGCTTCCGAGCTATGATTTGAAAGGATTTCTTGCAGTGATCTCTGTTATACAAATGGCAATGCATGAGTGCAAGTACATTTCAAATATGTTAAAATGCTATGAAAACTTGTGTATAACAAATATGGAATTCATGAATAAAACTAACCATCCATAACAACAAATTTGAGCACATTGTTTTGGAACTTTGTAACACATGAAAGGGGGAAGATGTGTTCAAAGAGTTCGTTCAATTTCGACTTAGTTACTTATATCAAATATTGAAGTAACACCTTGGTTTCTTTATATTCAATTGTGTGAAGTAAGCCTAGAGTACAAAGAATATAATTGAAATATGTATCGAGAATATAATTGAAATATGTATCGTGAGTGAAATAGTATCCTTTGTGTTCAAAAGGATTACAGGGAATTCCCATTCCTTCACATGGAATGCTTGACAAGTCATATCAAAGTCTCGAAATGTTCGAGCAAGCACATACAAAAGTATCACCATCTGGAAGGTTTTGCCACTATTAGCACAGTTGAGTTCGAATGTGTCCCAGATTTCCATAAAAAGTGTGTTTCTTGATGGATATTTGATAGAAGAAGAATATATGAAGCATTCAGACGGTTTTGTTATGAAGGGGAAAGTGCATATGGTCTATATATTGATTAAAGCACGCCATGGCTAGAGGAAGCACCAAGAACATGGTATGCCAAGAATGATGAGCTTATGTTCGCTATAATATTCAAGCGAATTCTCTGGCGTACCTTCACCTTAACTGGGTGGGGGTTCCGAAGATTTTTAAATTTCTTTTTTGCTTTTGTTACCACTCGTGATCAGAAGGTTCCCGTTCAGTAGCTTATGCGGATTAACCCTGATATTATAGAGTTTAAGCATATGATTATTCTCATTCACACCGACCACAGATTCTGCATGCAAGCATGAACTAAGAACAGACTAAGACTCTAAACACTTGCAAGGAATAACTTTCAAAACTGGAAATCAACACCAGAAATTGATTTCATTCAGTTAACAGAAAAAAATCATTTGAGAGCACGAAAGAAAAGTAAAGAATACTCGTCTTAAACTAAAAACCCCTGAGAAAACTTGTTGCCAAGGGAGAATTCAATACCTAGATGTAGGCATTCATGCCACCCCACACTGAAGCTATGATGCGACGGGAGGCTATCAGAAAAACTACGAGCTCTTTCACAAACTCCAAGCAGCTATATACGAAACCCCTGCTAACCTATGCGCTAGAACAGGTATGAAGACAAAATAGCTTAGTTAGCACTACCCTCGCCAAGCACGGTGAGAATCATAACAGCGCAACAAGTCAGCAAGAAGGCAGTACTGCAATAGTTTACCCAGTTAGCCTTGCTAGACTATTCGCAGCCCTCCAATCACTGGAACAAGGGGCTCCAATCAGTGGTACCCTACTTGCTGGATCAAGCTGGTGCCATTAAACTGCATCGCAACAAGCTTGTCTTGCTCTCGCCGCTATACCCTCGCAGAAAGAAAAGGTCAATCATACACTCAGTGTTGCCCACCGCCCACCAATAACCCTTTTTGCATACCAAAATCATGATCTACATAAAAATAAGGCTTCGGCCTCGATTGCAGGTTTTGATTTTCACTTTGTTCTCCCTCTGCATGTGGAACTACATAAAAATAAGGCTTCGGCCTCGAATGCAGGTTTTGATTTTTCCTTTGTTCTTCCTCTGCTTGTGCTTACGTGATTAAGAATGAATCGATAGTATTTTCGAGGTGGTAATGTCATTTGTTAACCACTATTGTTAATAAATAAAAGCTATAGAAATATGGTATTAAAAAAAACTGTCACAAAATGTCATAGAAAATCTAACATCCAAACCTTGATTTCTTACTATCAATAAAATAATTGAAACTTAAAATTATACTGTAAATTTTTTCTTTGTTAAATCATATTTTTATAAAACTTTATAAAACTTTCCTAAATAATTAGTATGATATATTGGATTAAATCAAAATTAAATCGGTTTTATATTGTGCTAGTGTGTAAAATTTTAATTTTGTTCATATGATATTTATAATTGTAATTTATTTTTGAAAGTATGATCCAACTAAACATTAAATGGGCTTAACCAAACTATGAATTGGTGTATGGTTTTTTTTAACTAAACATTAAATGGCCTTAACCAAACTGTGAATTGGTGTATGGTTTTTTTTTATATATAAAATCATCATCAAATACATAATTTTTTAAAAATAAGCATAAAAATGAAAAATATTTATCAAGATTGAATTATTCTCCTATAATATAGATTAGGGAAGTGGAATATGTGCACACCCTTGAAGTGAGTAAAAACATGGAAATTTGAAATATGTCACTTGGATTATTGCATTAGTTATGATTGCGTATTGTCATTTCAATCATAGAATTGCATCCCCTTTTCTTATGATCAAGTTGTTGTTGAAACAGGGTGTTTCCACGGGACCATCTTGTTAACTACTAGGTATTGATGGGTGTTTCACATGAAAATAAACATTGGGAAAAAACTAAGCCCCAAAGTAACCACTTAGTATTGTTGGTTCTTTCACATGAAAATAAACATTGGGGAAAACCCTAATCCCCAATAGAGTAAAAAGTGGTGTTGTTGGGTTAGCATGGATGGATGATGTTGCTCTATAATGTCTAAGGATGAACATAACCCATCACCATCATCCATGGTCATTGAAGCATGCATGCTTGTTAAGCTTAATTAACTATCGGCTAATCAAAGAGCAGTAAGTATTATTATTACCACTAGCAAGCCTGTATAATTGTTGTCAAAAATTAATTAGAATATTGGAACAAAAGCAAGAGTGAGATGAACGATAAACAAAACACAGACAACCACTCCAAGACTGCGCAACAATAGCTAAAGCTATTTTGCTCGTTATAATTATAAATGTGAGCGTTTTGAAGGTGATGCATGGGCGAGGCAATACAATGATGAATTGAAGGCATGTCCTTGGAGATATTGTCTATCACAAAAACACAAACAGGTGGATAAAGAAAGGCAGCTCAACTCAGCCCACATTGACATGTTTGTTATAACTGTACCATGGATGGAAGCCTTTTGCATCACGTATTTGCAGTATTTAATTAATCAAATGCTTTAAGTAGGCGTGGTAATCTCCAAGACCGTTCACATGTGACTAAAAAGCCGAGGTGGGAGGCTATACCATCGACATTTAAATCTATGTTATTGCACTGACACATACTGTAACATGTTATGACACATGCTCCATTGCCAATGCCAGGTAGCAGAAATCAAAGGATGACGCCAGCAAGATCCAAACCAGTCAACATTTCAATAAATATTTTTATTTAATTACATTTAATTTTAAAATTTTCATAACTTTTTAAAACATTAGAAAACTTGTTTCTTTGGAGGTTGATTACTTGCTTTGTTAAGATTTGGATAGTTTTTCGCTCCAAGAAGATTTTTAAAATTTTCTTCCCCGACTTCAGCTCTGGTTTGTGCTTGGGAGGTTTTTCTTTGCAGGATCGTGGCTCTGTCTTAATCTAGGCTCCTTGTTCTAAACCCGTTGAAGTGAGAAGAGCTTCGGATCTAGCTCATTCCTTGGAGGAGTTATTGAATAACAGGTTCGCGGGTTGCTTCTGGAAGGTTCCACCAAGGTTGCAACCTCTTCAAGATTTTGCAGACTCTAGCTTGTCTTTGATTTGATCTCATTTAGCTCTATAGTGCTTATTTGTTGGAGCGTTCCCTGCAAGGCATTTTCTTGGAGGTGGTTGTGACGAACTCGGTTTTTTATTTTGTCCAAGAAGATTTTGATTTCTTTGAAGCGTCTCTGGCTCTGGATTGTGCTTGGGTGGTTTGTTCTTTGCAGGATTATGAAGCTCTATCTTAGCTCCTGGATCTAGAACACTTATGATTGTCCATGATCTGAATCAGAGAGATTTGAATCTAGCTCGTTCTTTGGAGGAGTTATTGAATAGCAAGTTCACTTGTTGTTGTTGGAAGGTTCCACGAAGGATGTGATCTTTTCAGGAATTTTACAGACTTCGGCATGTCTTTGATTGGATCTATCCCATGGCAAGTTGGACTGTGGTTTTGTTGGAAGATCTTTCTTTGTTATTGATTTTCTTCTCATAAGATTCATTGTGAAGTAGATTGGTGCACAGAGAATTCTCTTATGGATGTCGGTGGGGACCCTCCTCCTCCTCTTCCACCTGAACTGGATGCCTTTAAATGATTGGTTTCCTCCTGTGGCAAGAGGAAAGGCAGTCAAAATTTGCAGAGATTTGTGAAGGAAGCAGACATTCCCTTGGTTGAATTGCCCACTGAACAGACTTGCCGAACGGCTTTAAATCTTGTTGAACGAGGGATTATTGGGCAATTTTAAGGTCTATGGCCTTCTCCTAAGGCTATTGATGGATGGGTTCAGCGAAATTGGAGGCCCTCAGTAACTGAAGGTATTCAAAATCACCTTGTAGGCAGAGGATATTATGTTTTTTGTTTTTTATTCAACTGAGGATCGTGATCTTATTTTTCAAAACGGTCCATACTTCATGGGCCCTCAGGGGCTCTATTTGAATAAGTGGACTCTAGAATTTGATCCTACCTAAGATGTTCCGGCTATTGTTCCTATTTGGGTAAGGCTTCCTCACTTACCTTTACACTGCTGGAACTCAGAATCCCTGGAAACCATTGGGAACAAGCTAGGGAAATACATCGATAGGGTAGAAAGGAAAGATCAATATTCATGTGCAAGAATATGCGTTGAAGTTGATTTGGAGATAGGGCTTCCAAAGGTAATCAATTTAACAGTAACTGAATGGTCTCACATCCAGGAGCTAGATTATGAACAACTTCCTTTCAAGTGTCATTACTACCATGGTTATGGTCATTTTTCTCGAAAGTGCAAGAAAAATTCAGAAGAAGATCTTGAAAAAGAGAAGGCTGATTAGTGGACTCAAGTTTAGAAATCAGGTATTTTTAGCCAGGACAATAGAAAGAAAGGAAAAGAAGGAAAGACTAGGAATGCAGCCACTGTTGATGGGAAGAGCCTCCTTAAAATTTAGGCTGTAGAAAATCCCATTGCTTCATCTAATCATTTTGTTGTTTTAAGTTATTCTGAAGATATTCCTGTTCTTGAAGAGGGTGAATTGCAGTGCTTAGTAGAGCAAGATGAAGAAGTTGAAGTAAACACCAAACCATTGGACAATCTCGAACAACTAATTTAGAACTACCTAGTGTAGGCACAATCTTGCAGGAAAACCATCCTTCTCCAAATGGAGCCAAACCTTCTCCTTCTTATGCAGAAATAATAAAGAAGAAACCGGTTGACAGTTATGGCTCTTCTAAAGAAGATTCTATAGAGAAAAATTCCAAAAAGGCAGGCTGGAAGTCTCGAAAGGAAGCTAGAGAAGATGAGGCAGAGAGATTAAAGATGCAGGGAAGACAGTCCACAGTTGAAATGTCACTTGGCAAAAGTAAGAGGAATAGACCCCCAAAGGGAATAATAACTCCCTCTCTCTCAGGTAAATAATGCAGATCATCTATTGGAATTGTAGGGGATTGGGGAATCCAAACAAAGCAGAAGCAGTCAAAGATTTAATGAGAATGGATTCTACTGATATTCTCTTGCTTCAAGAGACAAATATAGAAGAGGAAGCTCTTATACTCTTAATTAAAACAAAGTGGAAAAATGAATGTTGGAAAGGTTGTCAACATGAGAGGTACTTCCGGGGGCCTTGCAACACTATGGTGTGAGGATAACTTTCATCTGAAAAGCTCGTTTGTCACCCAACACTGGATTTTTACAGAACTCCATCATATTTCAAGTAAGATCTCCATGTCCTAGTTAATTTTAATGAAAAAAAAGAATGTTGGAAATCACTGTTAGATTTCTTATAAGTTTATTCTCCTATAAATACTATAGTGGCAGGGGATCTCAATATATAACTTTACACCCAAAAAAGAAAAAGGTGGAGTTCGGGGTAAGGATCCTTTTCAAGAATCAGTAGAGGCTTTGATCCAAGCTAGTGATCTTATTTACTTTAAACCTAATAAAGGTTGTTTCACTTGGTCCAATAATAGAGTAGGGGCTGCCAATATCGCTGCTCATCTTGACAAGTTTCTGGTCCAAAGTTCCTTTATGGATGGCAAATTCATAATCTCAACCAAAATTTTGCCCAGATTAACTTCAGATCATCATCATATTTCTCTGATGTTTGAAAAAGAGGAAAATCTTGGCCCAATTCCGTTCTGCTTCAGTCCTCTCTGGATTGAGAGAGACGGTTTATGGGAAACAGTGACACAATCATGGACTCAGTATGTAGAAGGATTCCCCATCTTTGTTTGGGAGCAGAAACTTAAGAACACTAAATATGCATTGAAAAATTGGGCAAAAAAATCTCTAAATACTCCGATGAAAAGTAGGCAAGAGAAAGTGCTAGAGTTATCAGAGATCCTGTTAGGAATGGAATAAAGTGAAATTACCAAAGCTCAACTGGCTCTTTAATAGTCCACACAAATTAATACCTTTCACTATTTTTCGACAGGAAGAGGAGTACCTCCAGCTGAAGTCTCGTAGTCTTTGGTTGCATGTGGGAGATAAAAATACAACCTTCTTCCATCGTCAATGCAGAGATAGACTTTCACGTAATCATTTTTTGGAAATCTCCACAAGTGAGGGGGAAATTATTAAAGGACACTAACAGTTAAAATAGGCTGCAAGAAGGCACTTTCAACACTTGTTTAAGGAGGATGGAATCTCTGATGGTAAAGTGACTGTTGATTTTTTGACTAATGTCCCTTCTATTTTCAATTCAGAGGGTAACGCTAGTCTAATGAAGCCCTTCCATGAAAAAGAAGATTTGGATGTCATCTGTGAAATGGAGTCGGATAAAGCTCCTGGGCTGGATGGCTTTTCGTTCCATTTTTATAGTGTTTGCTGGAAAATTATAAAATCATATCTGATCTGCATGGTGACAGCCTTTCAAAAAAAGCTAAAGTGGGAGGGTGTACTAATTATACTTTTCTTGCAATAATCCCAAATGAAGTTAATCCAGCAACTTTTGACAGGTTTTGACCTATCTCTCTATGTAATGCCTACTAAAAGATCCTTGCTAAACTTCTAGCTAATCGACTCAAGACTTTGTTAGGGAAGTTGATGTCTCCTCTTCAGGGGGGTTTTGTAAAAGGTAGGCATCTAGTTGACAATGTAATTCAAGTCCAAGAAGCCCTCCATTCCAATTTCCAAAGGAAGGAGAAGGAATGTTAATCAAGCTGGATATGAAAAATGCCTTTGATCAAGTAAAGCTCACATTTATCAATTAAGTCCTTCTCTATTTTGGTTTTAGCATTGAGTTTGTCAACTTGATAAAAGCTTGCACAGGTAGGCCATGGATTGCACCTCTTGTCAATGGTAGACCTTCATACTTTTTCCAAGTTTCAAGAGGACTCCGCCAAGGATGTCTGCTGTCACCTTCCTCTATATCTTAGCAGAAAACTTACAGTCGAAAAGGAAGTAGGTTATATTCCAGGCAATAAGATCGCAAGGGGAGTGGATCCTATAAATCATGCCCTCTTTGTAGATGATTCTCTCCTTCTAGGAGGGGCCTCATTAAAGATTGCTTGGGCCTTTAATGAAATTCTTCAAAAAATTTGCTTAATTTCGGGAGTTTTGATCAACAAAAATAAAACTGTTGTTTATGGTTGGAATATAGATCTTTCGGCAATACTTCAAATAGCATTTACCTTGGGTTTTTCGGGCTTTGATAAGTGGGAGAATATTAAATAGATTACCTCTAACCCTTAGACCAAGCCCTCCTTCACTTTGGTTTGAAGTTATAGCTAAGATAAAAATCCAAAATTGCTTCTTGGGGTGGACAATGGTTAACCAAGGTTGGAAATTTGATTTTGATAAAGGTTGTCCTATCAGCTCTTCCCATCTTTCAATCCTCTTTGTTGCTTGCTCCTAAGTCTATCACATCTCAGATTTCCAAACTTTTGCGAGACTTTCTTTGGAATTGCGGTAAGGCAACCAGAGTAAGATGCACCTAGTAAGTTAAGACATTCTGAAAAGACCATTATCGGAAGGTGGACTGCAGATCCATGACCCTGGCTTAGCAAATCTAGCTATGGGAGGGAAACTCAATTGGCAACTGTTTGTAGACAAAAAGAATACGATAAGCAAGATTTTTTGGATGAAATATCTAAAGGGAGGTTCTTTGAGAAACTTAAAAGCATAACACACCCCTCAAGGTACAACAATTTGGAATTCATGCAGAAAAGGAATTAAACATATTCAACATCAGTTATACATAATCCCTGTCAATGGGGCAAGGATATTTTTGTGGGAAGATAACATCATAGGGAACCCTCCTCTCTCTTCCTTAATTTCATTAAATCCGATCATGTTATTGTTTGTCAATAAAGTATTTATTTGGCTTGCAGATATATGTTCTTGGGACATTGACGGGAATTGTTTAGGTTGGTTGCTGCTAGAGCTACCAGAACCCCTTTTGCCATTAAAAAATATGTTGCTCTCCATGCTCTCAAGTTTAGCTCCTATTTGTCGCTCCTCTAAGGACAAATGGGGGTGGGGACGTTTAGGCTATTATTCTGTAGCTCAAGGATTTTTAGCTCTTCAACCTACTCATCCCTCCTCGCTGCCTCTGTCACTGTGGAAAGAAGTTTGGACATCTTTCAGTCTGCCCAAGGTAAAAAAAATTATTTGGATGCTCATGCATAAACGAGCTCTGACTGGTGAAAATATGTTAAAGCATGGGATCAATGGACCGTTCAGATGCATACTCTGTAATTCAGCGACCGAATATTCATATCACGTCCTCATAGACTGCAAATTTACTCAGACCATGTGGGAGAGGGTGTTGCAAGGTTTGAAAGCTTCGATCCTTGTTCAAATCGATGGTGGCTCCCTCTTCATCAACTAGAAAGATCGGAATCCCTTCAAAAGAATTCAAAATTCGGAGTGGAATAAAATCTAGCAATCTGTGCCAAAATTCTTATGTTGGATGGTGTGGATTGCTAGAAACAACTGGATTTTCAAAAATATTCTTCGAAGCATGAAAACATTGTTGTCAAAGTTAAAGCATTCATTATTGAAGCTGCTGGAAAATCTAGTGTTTCCTCTTTACCTCCCGAAGCAAACGCGTGGTTGGGTTCTTGTTTGTCTGGTGAAAGGAGGGCATTGATTAAAAAACATGTCCCTCTCCAATTCTAGCGATTGCATGACAATGCAGAAGTTTTCTCCTTGTGGTGGAAGAGGAATGCATTTCTCTCTATATTTTTTGACGGAGCGTCCAAGGGAAACCCTGGGATTGTTGGTGCAGGTGGATTGATTAATTCTTCGGACAAATCTAGTGAAATTTGTTTCAGTTGGGGGCTAGGGAAATGCTCGAACAATCAAGCAGAATGTTACAGTCTTCTTAAGGCGTGCCAGATAGCAAAAGATATTGGATATAAGACAATCTAGATATTCAAAGATTCAGAGTTGTTGATCAAACTGTTGAAAATAATTTTAAGCATATAGAAAATATTTCATATTATTTTTTTAAGATTTGGAGCATTTAATGTGAATGCAGTAGTAATTTGGAAATTATTTTGTTTGTAAAATGAAAATTTGTCTAAAAATTATTAAAATTATCATTTCATGCGGATGTAATGTTTTTTATTGTTATATAAAAATTTAATAGCTTTAAATTTTAACTATACAATTTTTTTTTATAAAAAAATAGTTTTAAATATCATAATAATAAAGATATAAATTTAACTTGTACACGACATTAAAGAAAATATAAAAACATGATGGAGTTTTTATAAAGACATTGCAGAGAGTATGAAATTATAAGAAGAATTTATGTAAATTAAATATAAAATTTGTTTTTTTAATAAAATTTTAAATTTGTTTAAAAGTGATTGAATTTTTTTAAAGTAGAAGATAAAAAATTACCATATAATTAAATAAATTTAAGATAATTTACATTAAAAATTGAATTTATGTAAATTAGTATTTTTTACTATAAATTTAAATTTAGAGTAAAAGAAAATAAAAATGATTTGGCAAATATTAAAAAAAAAAATAGTTAAAAAAATGAAAATCAAATATATTTAAAAAAAGATTATATATATATATTAATGATAAAAATAGAAATAAAAAATAATAAAAATGGTTTGGCAAATAAATTAAAAGAAAATAGTTAAAAAAATGAAAATCAAATATATTTAAAAAAATAAGATTATATATATTAATGATAAAAATAGAAATAAAAAATAAAAAGCATTGTAAAATTAAATTAAAATAAATCTAAGGCTTAAGTTTATTAAAATTTTAGAAACAAATTTAAAATAAATAATAAAAATAGAAAACAAAGAAGTTATTTCTTAAAACTTGAAGATATCACAAAAAGTACAATAATAGCAAAAAAAACTCGAAATTAAAACTTTAAAGATCCAATTTTGCAGTTTTAAGGAAAAGAAAAAATATCTAACTACTTAAGAAACATTTAGTAGAAAATGTGCTAAGTTTAGCACAAACCATGCTAAAATTAAGCTAAGGTTTTGTCATCTTACTATAGTTCAGTCACTCGACATTTAATCCCAAACCGAGATGAACCTAGTTGTACTCCACGTATTTCTCAACATCTTGGATATATTTGGCAACGATTATGAAACATTATCCTTCATATTTAAATTTGTTTCAAACCAATGACGACTTGAAGGGTCCTTAAGGAATTGTGTAATCCATTACTTTAAACCTAGAATGTTCTTCAACAAAAACCCACATGGAAGACGGGGTAGTCCTAAGTCTTGGCTTATGGTTAAGATGCCATCCCACTTAGTGTACATTTTATTAGAGGATTGAGTTAGCTTAACTCGGGGAAGGGGTGGAGGAAAATTAGATTCAGGTTAAAATGTGCATATGGAAGAGGTCTGCACTAACCTAGTATACAATAGAATGATAACTATATAATTAGAACGATAACTCTAGGTATAAAAACTCATATTTATGCGAGGATTGCACTCGACGGTTTTTTTCCTCGATCTTCATGACTGGAGGCCGTAGCTGGAGATTGTAGGTTCCTGCGACCTGGACTCCACGATCTGCCCTTGCCGTTGTTGGTGGTGCCTGCCAGATGTGCTACGTTGGCCACTCAGGCTCTGGTTGGGCCCCCACTCGAAGGAACCATGTGCTAAGCTGGATTCCTGGTGAGGTAGGAAAATGGCGTCAGAGGTGGATAGAGATCCGCCCTCCAAGCGTACAGATGCATTCGACCGGCTTATAGCCTCTCAGTCCTCGAGATCCGGTAAAGGGGAACCTCCGAAATTCGTTAAAAGAATTGAAGATGTGCTAGAAGTGGCCCTACCGCCGGAAGAAACCATCTGGGTTGCCCTCTCTCTGGCAGATCGAGCTCTGATCGGTCAATTCACAGGACTTTGGCCCTCGCCAAAGTCAATTGATAATTGAATTCAACGAAACTAGAGGCCACTAATCTCAAAAAATGTGGCATCATACTCCGTCGGAAGGGGTTACTTCCTCTTCGACTTCGAATCCAAGGAGGATAAAGACCTAATCTTTAGAAACGGGCCTTATTTCATGGGGCCGCAGGGCCTATATCTCAACGGATGGACTCCGGACTTTGACCCCGAGGCGGATATCCCCAAAGCTATCCCAGTCTGGGTCAAACTCCCTAACCTTCCTATGCATTGCTGGAACCCCAAATCTCTTCGAGCCATCGGGAATTTCTTGGGGAAATACATTGACATGGCTAGCCCCAAGGACCAATACTCCTGTGCTCGCATCTGCGTGGAAGTTGATCTCAAAGCCGGACTCCCAGAAGCCGTCAAATTAACAGTGGGGAACTGGGCTCATTTCCAAAAGCTAGACTACGAACAACTCCCATTCAAATGTAGAGGCTGTCATGAATACGGGCATTTCATTCGAAACTGCCCCAAAAAGCCTGAGATCCATCAAAACAAGCCGGAGGGTTGGCAAAGGGTGAATAGGGCTAAATCTAAAAATCAGTCTGTTGAGGATCCAAAGAAGGGTAAGGGGAATAGATCCATTAATCCCCTTGAAGGATCTCAAGAAATCCCTCAAAAAAAAGTTACCATTGAAGTAAGGGACAAGTCAAATGAAGCTGAAGAGAAATCTAGTAATGGAGATAGTAAGGAATCCGGGGAAGCCATCTCAGTCCGCCAAAGGAAAGATCAAGATGAAGATATAACAATATTAAAAGAAGGAGACAGTATAGGGCAATCAGAGGAAGAGCCCGATCCAGAAACGGAAGAGGAGGAAGAGGAGGAAGGGGAAATCGAGCTGTCTACCCCCAGACTAACTAAAACTAAGGGAAGGAAATCCAAGAAAGAAGTAAGGGATCAAGCTACCTACAAGGATAAGTTGCAAGGGTCCCAGTTAACCTTGGAAAAGATGCTGAAGAACACCAGAAATACTCGCCAACATGGGCATGTCTAGAAAGGGATGCCCACGACCACCAAAAGTAAGTAATGAAGGTCTTCTCCTGGAACTGCAGAGGTCCCGGTAGTAAATCAAAAGAAGAAGCTATGACAGATTTAATATCCATCCATCAATCGGACATCTTGTTGATCCAGGAGACCAAAATGGAGGAAGAAGTATTCCTCCAGGTAAGTCTGAAATTCTGGAAAAAAAAAGGCAAAGCAGCAACAAGCTCAAGGGGCGCATCCAGAGGAATTGGCACCCTGTGGGATGATAAGAAGTTTGATGCTGTTGAAATTAAGCACAACACCTTCTGGATCCTCACCCAGTTGAGGCAAAAAAATACCAATACCCTGGTAAGTATCTTCAATATTTATGCTCCAAATTCGTATGCTGAAGAAAAAACCCTGCTGGAATCTCCTTCGTGAGGAAAGGAGAAATCTGGTTGGAAATATTATCCTTGCTGGGGATTTAAACATCATCCTTAGTCAAGATGAAAAGAGAGGGGGATCTCTAGTCAGAGACCCTATTAGAGAATTGGTGGATGATATCATTATGGATTGGAATCTCATGGACGTAAAGCCCTCTGCTGGTAAATATACCTGGAACAATAAAAGGATTGGGCCGGGGCACATCGCTGCCAGACTTGATCGCTTCTTGATCCAGGATTCTTTCCTCCTGCTGGGGCTGAACCTGTCCTCTAAAATCTTACCATTTGGAGGCTCGGACCACAAGCCTATCCTCCTCGAGATGGAGAACGGCAAGAATTTGGGCCCAATACCGTTCAGATTCAATTCCTTGTGGGCCAATCACCCTGAGTTCCTAAAAATTGTCTTTGACTCATGGTCCCCACCGGTCACAGGGTCCCCCTTCTACGTATGGGAGGAGAAGCTGAGGCGTCTTGAGAAAGCTCTAAAAGATTGGGTCAAGTCACTTCCTCCTCCTGGCCAAGCCAAGTCTCACACTGCCCTCTCGTTGGAGCTCCACCAAGCCAAAATTGAGGCTGGTACTGTGGATTATCAAGATCTTCAATTGGAAGCCAAGCTCCACTCGGATATCCACGTTGCATGCTGGCAGGAGTCTGAATGGTGGA
The DNA here is from genome assembly GCA_001517045.1 of Pseudotsuga menziesii. Classification (NCBI taxonomy): domain Eukaryota; kingdom Viridiplantae; phylum Streptophyta; class Pinopsida; order Pinales; family Pinaceae; genus Pseudotsuga; species Pseudotsuga menziesii. The sequence goes on from LPNX010947705.1 coordinate 149,436, forward strand.
GGCAAAAAATCAAGGTGTAAATGGTTAAAAGATGGTGACCGGAACACCAACTATTTTCATAAACAAGCGATGGCCAGAAAGAATTTTAATTATGTAACTGAGATCCAAATTCAGGATATATTGATTACCAACTTTGAGGAAATAAAAATTGCAGCGACCAACCATTTCCAGGATCTATTTATGGCCCAGCCCACCCCTGAAGACTCTGAGCTTATAAGTCTCGTCCCTAGAATTATGAAGAACAAGGATAACGACTAGTTGATAAAAACCATCACGCTGGAGGAAATTAAGTAGGCAATCACTATGATGGAGGAGGATCATGCTTCGGGGCCAGACGGTTACACTGTCAACTTCATAAAAATCTGCTGGGACATAGTAAAACATGATTTATTTAAAATGGTTTCGAAATCTCAGAGGTGCAACAGAATTGGAGGTAGCACAAATTCTGCATTCTTGGCCCTCATCCCAAAAGAGAAGGATGCTAAGTCCTTTGATAGGTTCAGACCAATATCCCTGTGCAATATAGGGTATAAAATTATAAGAAAGATCATGGCCAGCAGACTTAAAAATATCCTGCCTTACATTATTCCGAAGAACCAAGGAGGATTCGTTAAAGGTAGAAAGATCTGGGATAATATCATTTTAGTCCAAGAGGCTATTCATTCTAGCTTGAAGAACGGGAATAAAGGAATGGTGGTGAAGCTTGATCTAGCCAATGCTTTTGACAGGGTCAACCACACATTTTTATACCAGGTAATGCAGAGATATGGATTCGCACCAGATTTTATCACCTGGGTCAAGGCCTGTATCAGTAAGCCTTGGATAGCCCCGCTGGTCAACGGAAGAGCAGCCCCTTTCTTTCAAGCTTCTAGAGGACTGAGGCAAGGGTGCCCACTCTCCCCCCTGCTTTATGCCATTCAGGCTTCTATCCTTAGCTATCAGTTGGAAAATGCCAGGCAGGAGCAGGACCTTCCAGGCATCAGAATAGCAAGAGGCACTAAAAATATAAATCATGCGCAGTTCGCGGATGATACCATATTACTCAGAGGAGCCAGCCAAATCATTGCTCGCCGTTTCAAGAGTGAAATTACCCGTTATTGTGATGCCTCTAGCAGTAAAATCAATTTAAGGAAGAGCCAAATCTATGGCTGGAATGTAAATCCCAGAGAAATGCTAGAGATCTCTCGGGTTCTTACTATGAAAGGAATCGTTACCTGGGAGTCTTTCAACTACTTAGGGGTGCCTATCTTCAAAATCAAGACCAATAGCTCAGCCTGGCAGCCTATTGTGGAAAAAATTAAAAGCAAAATCACAGGATGGGGGACAACCTGGTTAAATCTGGCTAGGAAGGTAATCTTAATTAAGGCAGTGCTGAATAGTTATTTGCTTTACCAATGCTCTCTGATTCTTGCTCCGGTCAAAACCATCTCTCAAACAGAGGGACTGATGAGATCCTTCCTATGGCAAGGTGGATCTAATGGAAGTAAAAAATTTGCTCTGGTTAATTGGAAAACTGTCAAAATGTCTAAACAGGAGGGTGGCCTCCATATCAGAGATTTAAGAATTCAAAATCTTGCCATGGGATCCAAGCTGCTCTGGAGCATGCTAGATCTCAAACCGTCCTGGTGCAGCACTGTGTTGAGATGTAAATATTTCACAAGCCAGCGACTGATATGTCTGGATGAGGACAGCCACGTAAGAAATGGATCAGCGATCTACAAGCTATGTATGAAGGCACTGCCTCAATTTAGGGAGGAGCTACATTGGATTCTGGGTAATGGGAAATCCATCAACGTATGGAATGATGTGATCCTCTGTAAAAATCCACCTCAGCTCCCATGCCTTCAACTCTGGATGGAATCGCTGGGCCTCAATTCTCTGTGGGATATTTCCACCTGGGAGAGTGATGGATCAAATCGATGGCGAGGTTGGACTGTTCCAGCGTGCCATGAGGAGCTTGAGGATGAAAGAAATCGGCTGATGCATCACTTGGCAGGGATCGCTCCTCTAGCAAAACTCAGGAAGGACAGGTGGGGTTGGGGTGTTGGCAATTATACTACCTCTGCTGGATACTAGCATTTTGCAGCTAATTTCAACGTGCCGGCAAATCCAAAAAAATGGAATAATCTGTGGAAATGCAGCACGTTACCAAAAATTGATTTGTTTACTTGGACATTGCTGCATGAGAGAACTCTTACGAGGGAGAACTTGGTGAAAAAGGGTTTGTTGGGCCGTTCCATTGTCCCCTATGTGCTGAAGACTCCGAGAATATCAACCATCTTTTTTTAAACTGTCCATATGCCATATCAGTTTGAAAGGACGTGATGAAGTGTTGGGGAGATGGAATGCAATTACCGGATAACATTCAGACCTGTTTTCTTAGCTGGGATAAATTGTATCACGGAGATCTGGCCAATAAAAAAGGTTTGAAGGCCTGTTGGATGAAACTCCCCAAAATAATCTACTGGGATCTTTGGATTGAAAGCAACCACATAATTTTTAAAGACAAAAATCAACCAGCGGGGAAGACTGCCTTAAAAATAAATGCTCTGTTTAAGGAAGTTGTTAGAATTTCAAATATTCCAAACAATCAAGGAAATCTGACTGTCAATGAAAAAAATTGGATGCATAGTCTTGATATCAAGACTGTAAATTATATGGTGGTTAATAAAGTGGAGGACTGGGAGATTAGGCTAGATAATTTACAGTTTGAGACTTGGCTAAATGAGAGGAAACGTTTTAAACTATTCTTCGACGGAGCCTCCAAAGGGAATCCTGGAAGAGCGGGAGGAGGTGGTGTTATATTTGATCCTGGAGGAAAAAAGGAGTCAGAATACTTCTGGAACATCGGATATGATTCCAACAATATGGCGGAGGCATATGGGCTTTGGCAGGGTCTTAAACAACTAAAGGTTATAGGAGTGGATGAAGTTATGGTTTTTGGAGATTCCAGATTAATTATTCAAGAGCTGGATGGAGGTAGTAGGGTCAAGAACGAGCATATTGCAAGACTGATTAAGAGAATCAGATCCAAGGCCAACACGTTCAGGAAGATCAAATTTTTTCATGTTCTTAGAAATCTTAATGGTCTGGCGGATTCAGCGGCCAATAAGTCCATAGCTATTGGCCTTAATGAGCTAAATGTAAACTCGGTTGTTTCCATTGACATCCCTCCCTAGATCCGCTAACGGCTATATGCCTGGCACTGGATGAGACTTTGGTTGTTTGTTGTAATGTGTTCCTCTGTTCAGTATTTTCCTTACCGAGTTCTCCAATATAATAGAACCGTTTTTGTTATTAAAAAAAAAAACTCATATTTATGCGTTAAGAATACCAAAAAACAATCGCAAATCGAAAAATGGTGCTACTAGTAGCACAACTTTTTTTTTCGGGGTTAAAATTACAACTTTTTGGTAATGTCGAGCAATGCAGTAGCACCAATTTTTTATAGTGCTAAGGTTATAACCTCGAGCGATGCAATAGCATCACTTTTTTTGCGTCTAAAATTACAAACTTTTGGTAACCTCAGACGGTGCAGCATGGTGTCGTTGCAATCAACCCCCACTCGAGGGTTAAAATTACAATTTTTGCATTGTCGCCTTAACAACCAACGTCATTGCAATAAAAATTTCAAAATCAACTTGCGACTCGAAAAGAGGTGCTACCAATGACACCACTTTCCTTTGTCAAGTTACATTTGCCTGAAAAAATTTAATTTTTTAGAAAAATAAAAATTAAACAAAACAAACTATACCCACATGTTAAAGATAAATAATAAAAATGAATTTTAAAACATATTTGTTTAAAAATAAAATTAAAATTAAAAGAAGATGGCAAACATTAAAAAAAAGTTTTAATGTTATAATATATTATAATGTTATATTATTAAAAAGGCCCACCTAAACATTTTAACACTCATTAACACCTAAGCCTCCCTTCCCCACAACCACCCTCCCCCCTCATGTCCCTCCCAACTCCCCCTCACATCACTCCACACTCCTCTCTCTTAATACTTAACACATCACTACCTCCTCTTGACACTAAACACTTGTTAAGTGTTAAGAGGGGGGAGTGGGGAGTGATGTGAGGGGGAGTAGGAGTGACATGAGCGGGGTGGGGGGTTGTGAGGAGGGAGAGGGAGTGGGATTAGGTGTTAAGGAGTGATTGGAGGGGGGAGTGATGTAGTTCAAAAAAAATCACAAATTTATTATTTATTTATTTTCAATGTGGTTCACAAACCCCCCAGGGGGTTGCTACGTCCACAGAAAGAGATCATGGGGAGCCCAGCTGAAGGGGCCTCACCCCTCTCTCTGATTACGGAGCTAACCCGATGGGGACATCAAGTGAGGCCCTTATATATCATACGACACTCAACTACTTGAGCTAACCCACTGGGCTAAAATATCACAAATTTATAACAATCAAAGAAAAATATTAAAAGACAAATTAAAAAAAAATACAAAAAATGTTAAAATCTTTGTTAAACATGCATTAAACAAACTTAAAAAACAAAAAACTGAAAAAACCGAAAAATACAAATTTAAATATTAAAAAAAACATTATAATTTTTTTAACACAAAAAAATATTGATAACATTTTTTTTCCAAAGAAAAAAAGCGTAATTTTATTCATCTTCCGAGATCAAAATTACATTCTGAATATTCACTGAAGCGTGAATCAATTCAACCATCAAGCTGGTTCTGTTGATGAGCCTGTAAGGTCTACTTTAATATTTACAAAGATAGCTTACACTGATGCTGTTCAAAAAAAAATAATTATAATCCCTGTCAATTAATAACAGAGCTGGACGTCTGTTTTACAAAAAAAACCATAAAAAAAACAACATAATAAAAGGATTACGTTGTGCCAGCACCTTCTGCACTGTATGGCTGTAGTTATATATGAGTATCCTCATATGAAGTGCCTCTCGTAATCATGAACGTGATATATTATATCAATTTTCAGAGCTCGGCCTGTTATACAGCGAATGTTCAAGCTGTCATAACGGTCCAGTCAATGTGGTTCGGTGGCATACTGGAGCATATGCCCATTCTTTGAATAGCATTCTGTCCTTATAATCCAAAAAGATACAAAATCCTGCTGCCAGTTAGACTTAATAGAGTTTAAAATCTGCCAACTATAGCCGTTGTTCCTGGTTATAGAAATTGCATAAAACCTAATCAGAGACTATCTATATATGGCCTGTGATAGAAATCCTGTGTGCTGCCTTCGGTAAATTCTTTCACAGTCCAAGTACCCGCTGCTAGCCAGAGCCCTTCCTTGGAAGCTTTATCCGCTTCTTTGTTATTTTCCCTGTATACATGCCGGCAAGAAAAAGAGTCAAAACGTTGGAGAAGAAGTCTGATGGCATATAGGATATGTGCTAATCTCAACTGCCTGCATTCTTGTGTTTCGTTGATCCAATTTATAACATTCAGTGAATCGCCCATAAAATTCAGATTGTTGCATCCCTTTTCTAAGGAAAAAATCAGCAAAAGCTTGAGGCTCATCAGTTCAGAATAATTGTTAGTGCCCTCCCCGAGTCCCATAGATAAGACAAAGAAATGTGATTCAGATAGAAACAGCACTGCGCCTCCTCCGCATGCATTATTTTGAGCTGCCCCATCGAAGTATGCCCACGGGGACGATCTATCGAGATCCACTTCTATTCTCCTTCGTTCTCTGGCCACCCTGATATGTTCCGGAAAAGATTTAAAATATCCCACAGACTGTGCTCCTAAGATAGCAGGGATACTGGGAATGTCCTCAAAAATAGCCCTATTGCGGGCCATCCAGATCCCCCAAATAATCATCAGAGGTAAGATTTTAAATTTCGTTTGTGATCTCCTCCGCCACCAAGATTCCCAAGCAGCCTCCACAGTAGCCCCTTCACACTGACAAATAAAACCAACCAGTAAAGAAACTTCCCTCCAAACTGTTGTCGTGTAAGAACAGGAAAGAAATAAGTGACTGGTGGATTCCAACTCCCTTTTACATATCACACACCAGCCAGGGCCCTGAAAAGATCGTTTCTGCAGCACATCCCAGGTAGGTACCTTGTTGTTTAGGACACACCACATGAACAATTTTGATTTAGCTGGACATTTCAGCTTCCACAGGGACCTCCACCACCATACTTCTACCCTATTCTCCACTCCAGCACTAAGGCACAGATAGCCCATCTTTGGTGTGTAGACCCCTTCCGTATCCGCCTCCCAAACCAGCAAATCTTCATGGTCAGTAAGAAGTATATTTGCCCGAACCATTTCCCTAATATACTGGTCCAAAAAATCTGTCTCCCTATCCCCCAGCCCCAAAGAGTTAGCCCTTCTCCAATATTGGTTCCACGGTTCATCAGGCCGAGGGACAGCAAGTTGATTCAACGTGGTTAGCCCCAAATGTCCTATAGCTTCAACCACTTCAATAGGGAGAATGTGCTGGTGGGTGCAACCCAACCATGGATCCCTTCCAATCAAAACCTTTTCCCCATTGCCTACATCCCAAGCAAGATTACTTTCGATCAAGTGAAAAGATTTTACAATTGCTTTCCATATCACCGAGCCCCCAGTATGTACTTTCCTAGGATTTCTGATCCAGTCAAGGATGCTAACGCCTGTTAGATATTTCAGTTTGATCACCCGAGTCCACAAACTGTTCGAATGCACCAGCCTCCATCCTCCTTTGGCAGCCAGAGCTTTTGAAAATAAAAAAAATGTCCTTGAGGCCCCATCCTCCAAGACCTTTTGGGACTGCAATCCTCTTCCAGTTTACCCAGGGAGTTACCTGAACTTCCTTTTTGCCACTCCATAGGAACCTGAAACAAACCCTCCGAATCCTTTCAAGAATCCCTTTCGGAATCCAGGATAATGACATCCAATAAACCGGAATTGCCTCTAAAACATCCTTGACTAACACTAAACGCCCAGCTCTTGAGAGCCACTTATGACTCCATACCGAAAGTCTCTTCTCAACCTTCCCAACCAGCCATAACCAGTCCTGTTTCCGATACAGATTTGCTTTTAGTGAGAAGCCCAAGTACTTTAGCCCTACGTCCAGGCCAGCGAAATTGTAAGGAAAAAACCTTCGAAGTTCAGCCTCCTCCTCCGGTCTCAGCAGATGTGTTGTCACATAATATTTTTCTATATTGATCTCCATTCCAGTTGCCTTTGTAAAGAGGTCCAAAATTTCCTGTAGAACTCTGGTTTCTCCTCTAGAGCCCGAACAGAAGATCAGGACGTCATCCACAAAAAGTAGATGGGTAACGTTTAAATGTGGGGCAATCTAGATCCCTGTAAAATGACCTTCAGATTTGGCTGTTCTTATTGCCCTACTAAGACCCTCTGCAACCAGAAGAAAAAGGAGCGGAGACAAGGGATAGCCTTGTCTTAGCCCCCTCTCGGCATGAAAAAATGAGGTGTCCGCTCCATTTATCAGCACAGCAAATGAAACAGTTGTTAAACAAGACATTATCCATCTTATGAAGTTGATGCAAAAACCTAGATGGGTTAGAAGCAACCTCAAATAAAGCCAGCTTACTTTGTCATAAGCCTTAGATAGATCAAGTTTAAGAATAGCCCCCTTTAGCCGCTTGGTCTTTATGCTATGGAGGCCTTCCTGTGCTACCCCAATAGCTTCATGTATCTGACACCCTTCCAAAAAGCCAAACTGCTCATCCGATATATGATCCGAGAGAATAGCTTTCACTCTCGTAGCAATTACTTTTGAAATTATCTTGTAGATACAGTTGCACAGAGAGATAGGTCTATAATCATTGAGAGAGAGAGGATTATCAGACTTAGGGATGAGAGCTATAAAGGTAGAGTTGAAACTGGCCGGTATCCAACCGGAAGTCCTAGAATCTTCAATGACCTGCAAAAGATACTTCCCCAGTAAATAAAAAAGGTCCAGAAAGAAATCAAACGTCCATCCATCTGGGCCAGGACTTTTGTCTTTCTGAAAGCTTCCCATAACCTTCTTAAGTTCTTCTTCTGACACTTCCTTCAAAAGATCCCTATTACCTGCCTCATCCACAAAACGGGGAAACATCTGAGCCAATCTGATAACCTCTTCGATAGTGGCCTGTTGGGGGGCTTTGAACAGTTGTTGGAAATGATTCACCCCGCATCTTGCCTTGTCTTCAAAAGTAACATGAGTGGATCCCTCCTCATCCTGCAATCTCCAGATGGTATTTGCTGCCTTCCTTCCTCTGGCATAAGCATGAAAAAAATTTGTATTATCATCCCCGCATTCAAGCTAGATGGCTCTACTTTTGAGCCTCCATGCTTCCTCTCTTTCCAATAAAAGAGAGTTACGTCTGCCCTCCAATATAATCAAGGCCTCCTTCGATTCTTGTGTCGAGAACCCTCCTCCTTCCCCTTCATAAATCTCCAGCAGATCTATCTCCAACTGTTTCAGCTCCGCATCTTCTCTCCTTCTTTTATTGGCTGCCCACCCTTTGATCACAACTTTTAACCTTTTGATGTTGTCTGCAAACTGATAAGCTACCGATCGATCATTTTCCTCCACTATAGGCCTCCAGTGAGTGAGGAAAAGAGTTCTGAAAGTCTTGTCCTGAAGCCAAGTTTTATTAAATTTTAAAGGGCTTGGAGGATTTAAAGGACCCTTTTTTATTTCAAAAAAAATAGGAAAGTGATCAGAGTGTCCCCCACTGCCCACCCATTGTCTAACTAAGAAGAATCTGTCCACCAGCTGCCCTGCCACCAGAAAACGGTCAATTCTTTTTGCCACCCTAGCATCCCCACTTCGATTGTTTCTCCAGGTTGGCCTGAGTTTAACTGGCTTGATATCTAGCAGACCTTTCTCCACCAATTTCTGAGTAAAAAAACCAGTCAAAGAGTCCACATTGGCTCGGGGCCCCCAGACCTCAGAATGTCCCAGAGAGAAATTGAAATCACCTCCCATAACAAGCGAATCTCCTGTCACCATGGGATTTTGTAGCAGAGAGTCCCAAAACCGGGGCCTGTTCAAATAAGGCCCATAAACATTGATCACTAAATATAAGCCCCAACTCATCAGAGAAAATCTCCACTCCCAACACAGAATCCAGCCCCCAAGCATTAACCAACTTCACACAACAGTTCCTCCACCCAACCGCCAGTCCTCCTGAATGACCCCTTGCATCAAGAGTCACAAAAGACCATCCCGGTAACCAGCTCTCCAGCCTTTCCTTGACCACATCTCCTACACCTAAGGTCTCTTGTAGCATAATCACATCAGGGTGTTCAAGAGTAAGCACCCTGATGAAGGATAATTTCTTAACAGGCCCAACCAGACCTCGACAATTGAAGGACATGAACTTCATTATCGACCTTTTTTATTGGCCTTCTTCGCTCTAAGGGCCTTATCAATGGTCAGTTGTTTTCCTTCCAGCAGGTCCACCCTAGCTCTAGACTGAGCCTTGGAGAGATCAGTTTTTCTGCCCCGTCCCCTTCTCACAGGAAAAGAAACCTTACCCAGTCCAGAAGCAGACTTAGAATGCGATCTTAGAAAGTGGACCGGCTCCGAGGAATCAGAATGGGAGGAGCCGAGCTCCTCAAGAAGGGTATCGGCCTCAGACACCAGCAAAGGACTAGAGGGCTCTTCTAAAGCTTGAAAAAGGTCAGAGGCATGAGCAGGCGAGACAGGAGTGGATAAATCCTCCATTCCCAGATCATTCGCAGCAGGTATAAGGAGCACGGGGCAGAGCAAAGAGGGGCCGGACCGGCTCCTTAAAGATAGATTCCTCAGTCCTTCTAGCCAATCGAATCCAAAGAAAGAGACAATTTGCAAGAAAAAATTAACATTTGGAGAGGGAGGTAAAGAAGAAATCGCCGGGCAGGGAGGATCCTCAGGAGAAAATTCAGATATCGGTTCTGGGGCTCGATCAGGGGGGTCTGAAATAACAGCGGCCACCGTAGATCCTGCACGGTTATATTCCACCAAGTCGGGTTCTCTGAACAAGACTCCAACCGGAGTATGTTCTACCTCAATTGGCCTATCCTTCTTCACCGGTTGACCCTCACGATGAACCGAAGCACATCGTCCTCTGTTCCCGTTATGTTGATGTGCCAGTAATGAACATTTTGACATAGGATGCCCATACGCATGGCATTTCCTACAGCGGAATGGAACATTCTCATAATCCAGAATTTGTGATATAATCACCGGACCCCAATCCAGATTAATGGATTCAGCCAAACCTTCCCTCAGATTTAAGTTTACCAAAATACGAGCTACCTTCTTCTCAAGGGTTTCCAGGTAAGAGAAGTCAGCCTCCAAAAATTTCCCCAAGATATCTCCAATCTGCTTGAAGTGATACAGGTCCCAAAAGTGGAGAGGAAGAGCTGGTAACTGCACCCAGATGGGGGTTACATCCACCCTTTCTTTACTTGCATCAAACAAGGGAGTCCAAGGTTTCAAAAGGACTGGAGAATGGTCAATATGCCAGCATTTGCACTGAATCCATTTGAGATCCTCCTCCTTCGCTAGTTTGATCGTGAACCAGCCCCTGTTCAGCATATCCACCACCAGAGCATAACCCAAGTGCTCCTCCCAAGAGACCCTAGCCCAATCCTACACAGTCTTCATGGCAAATTGCCTACCCATAACCCTTCCTACCAGAGTGCTCGTAGCCATATTCAGAACACCTTCCCAGGCTAAATCTTCCCCCACTGCATAATTCCGCACTAGTTTAGTTTTAATCCAATTCCTCCTTCGACGCTTAGTTGAACCACCTTCCACAGCCCTCCGGCCAACAAAGATATTCGAAGCCCCTCGGGAACCACCAGGGAGTACCCCTCTAGAGGAATCAAAGCCTCTCTGCTCCACTTCCTCCAGGGGAACCCTCCTCTCACCCTCCGGACAAACCCCAGAAAAACCAGCCTGCAAAAACCGCCCTACCTCCCCAACCGCTGCCCCTAAGTCATAACCCTTGGAGGTCTCAAAACCTTCCTGAGATACAGGTGACAGATAACACGATCCGACCTCCCACCATCTCGAAAAGTCTGGAGGCAAATAAGAAAAGGAATCTCCCTGAGTAACAACTGGAGCCTGTTCCGACGTTGGGAGAATGAAAAAATCCGAGGGGGATGTTCCATCCTCCAAACTTAACGCCCGTGGCCCAGCCGAAACAAGACCCACCGGTCCCAATCTTGGGATGTCCACCCACTGCGTCCCTTGCCCTTCACCTGGCACATCCCAGATGTCAGAGCTCTCCAACCTGTCACAAGAATAATCCACTTCCTCAAAATCCTCCATAATAGCCAGAAGATAACCTTGACAGGCTCAGGACCCAACAAACTTCCACAGACCTCAACAAAACCTACGAGCCTACCTCCAAACGCTCAAGTAAACAGGACTGACCGGCAGGAAATGCCAAGTCAGATAAACCCACAGGGATAAGGATACAATCATCAAAACGCCGTACCCACTTTGCCATTGCTTCACCATCGCCGCCATTAACAACCCATTGATAACATAAAACATGGTTTAAAAAAACAATTTTTTTTTTCATAACATAAAACATTATTTATTAATGTGAAGGGCAAAGGAGAGGGAGGATGAGCGACGCAATTCAAAATAAAAGGTGGTGTTATTGGTATCATCACTTTTCGATTTCATGGTCTATTTATTATTTTGATTGCAAGGGTACCAAGCGAGGTTTAAAAAAAAATGTAAGTTTAGCCCCGAAAAAAAAATGAAAAGCATGATACTAGTAGCACCACTTTTTGAAACGAAAGTAAAAACAACTACTAAATATGACCTTCAAAAAAATGAGAACTCGTGTAGGTTCTCGTTCTATAGTATATTGTGTTCACTACAAAGTATTGTAAAAACTTCTTTTCTTTTATTGAAAAATCCCAGTATTGAAATTCAAGAGTTAGAAACGTTTGTAACTATACTCACTTGTGTAACATGTCAGTGATAGCAAGTAAATTGTTGTGAGTGAGTGATGGCATCTTAGTGCATGGTAAGTAAAAAACAGTGAATCCCATGTCATTACAAGGTCCCCATCCAATGCCCACAATTTAATTACACTGACATGATCTATCCATAGTCTACGATCTAACATATGATTTTAAACGACGCGTCATTGTTACCTATTGCATTAATGAGATTAAGCTCCCAACCAAGAAAACCATGTACTATAGTACATACAAAAAATCAGCGATTTTGACGAGTTAGCCTAAACATGTAAACATCAAACTAATGGTTTGATTAATTTCCTCCTCACAACCTTAGACATTAAATTTTTGATCCACCATCAAATACATTTTCAAATACAAAAAATGTTCCACGTAACATCAAATTCCAAGTCTAATGAGAGTGAGGGGTGCTTTATTCCTCAAGGTACATCCTTTTCTCAATATATTTTTTTTTCGAAAAAATAAAAGATATATTTGGTTGAGAACCATTTGTCACAACATGACCATGTCTCTCCCTCTTCCCATGTCCCAAAAGAAACCAAGTTTCACATGTTAGACTAATTTTTGATTAATTTCCTCCTTACAACCTTAGACATTAAATTTTTGATTCACCATCAAATACATTTTCAAATGCAAAAAATGTTCCACATAACATCAAATTCCAAGCCTAATGAGAGTGAGGGGTGCTTTATTCTTTAAGGTACATCCTTTTCTCAATATGTTTTTTCTGAAAAAATAAAAGACGTATTTGGTAGAGAACCATTTGTCACAACATGACCATGTCTCTCCCTCTTCCAATGTCCCAAAATCAACAAAGTTTCACATGTTATATTAATTTACCTTTTTGTGTACATCATTGGTGTAGTAAGCCTGGCATGTTGAAAACCTTTTCCCTTCTCACAATGAATTGTAAGCTAGCTTCATTGCACACTTCAAAATGTCCAAGGAAACATTATTCAATCTTGGGACATATGAGTAGTGTCCTACTCTTTCTTATCTAGAGTTGTTAATGTGTATTTTCAAATGCTCATTTGTTTCCTTTGTTAGGATTATTAATCCTCCCTTGTCAAATTTGGTCATATGTCTACATCAGGAGTCATGTATAAATCGGGAGTCCATCTAGTCTATTTTTAGTCACTAGCACCATTGGGTCCACTTGGCCTAATTGGGGCACATGTTTTAGTTACTAAAGTGTGGAGAACACTAATTGAGGCATACTGCCACCGATTGCACTTGCATGCATCAGTTTAGGAGCCTCCTAGACCAATCCCTACAATTTAGGAGCCACTGGGAGTGTCGATACCAACCAAGGTCAGTTGAGTTGAGTTGGTGACTAGTCAAGATAAGTTAGGAGTCAGTTACATTCAGTTCTAGTCCTCTACATTTAGTTAGCGCTAGGTTTGCATGGCTGCATGCAGGAGAGGTGCATTTCTCACCTACCTCAGTTAGTTAGCCTCATTAAACACTGAATTAGACACTTGAGTTGTGTTTTAGAACTCCGATGAACTCCGGTGATGATTTAGACAAGGTCGGTTAACCATTGAGTCCTCCGATAATGATTTAGACAAGGTCTAAGTTACCTACAGTCAAGTAGAGTCTAATCAATTCAAATTTCCTCATGTGGATTTGAATTGCTTGTGGCTATTTAGCCATTGTACTTCATTGTAATTATTATCGAATTACCTTTTTTTATTAATGAAAGCATTCATAGTTGCAGCCATTTTTGCATGGTTTCATTCTTCAATTACTGAGTAAATTGTGTGATCTATTTTGTGAGTTGTGTGTTTGTCCACAGATCTACGTGCTCAATTTAATATCCTTTATAGAGCATTAGGTTTTCATGATGATATTCATATTTAAGATATACTTGAGTTGTTACTATATGTATGTTCAAATATACATTTGTTTCTTTTATATCAAATTAGGTGTTCATAAGAATATTCATATTTAAGATATAATTGGCATAACAATAACAATATCCATGGATACCTCTATAATGTCTATGAAATATACATTCCTAACTTATCTTGTTGTTTTCATTATTAGTTTTGTACATAAACATTTATGCATTGTTTACGACATTACATATTACAATGTGTTTATGCAACCACATAGTTTAGACCTTAACTATCACAAGTACGAGTTATTCATTCATACTCCCACTTAATTACTACTTTTTGTTTCAATATTCAATCTTCATTTTCTCTCTCTCTCTCTCTCTTCAATCTTCTTTTGTGGTCTTTTTAACTATACCACTCTTCATTTGAGATCTATCTTTAGGTTTTCATTTTCGTTGTTAGGATTTTATTCATTGGATTTTGTACCTGTAGAATATAAGCATTATGTTTGTCAATGTCCATAAAAAAATCATTATCCGCTAGAACACATGGGTTGCTCACTATTGACCCATCGAGTACATAGGAAACTTTTTCTTGTAAGAGGTTTATAATAAATTATCAAATCACAAAAATTTCAAATTCCCTTTACATAAGAGAGATACTTGGTCCAAATTTTATGCCATGCTCATCTTGAGCTTTCACCTTCATCACCCCATAAAGTTGGGATGTCTTGTCAATGAAATCAATTTGTCATCAAGGTAGAATATGAGTACTCCTAATCATTGCCGTACCTACCCAATTTGTTTATTCTAGAGCTTTATGGCATATCTATCCTCTTCAGGATATGAACTACACATCATGTTCACCAAGGTGCCATGGAAAACATGCATGCCTAGAAATGGTTTATCATAGGTTTATCACAGGTCTTACATTATACCCTTCTTTGGGTCCTACAAAATATATTAACAAAAATAATTTGGCTATGCATGCCTTAATAGGTCTTACATCCATATGCTCAATTGCATTTCTCATATTTATGAGTTGAATCAAATACCATAAATATATATTGATGATTTTCATAAAATAGTATCATTGCGATTAATCTTTCCCTTAATTCAAAAATAACATCATGACCTCCTTATCATCTTTTACATAAATGTCACTAAATAATATCAAGGGAGGAATTTTTGGTTGTTTACTCAATTAACTTGAAAGTATTGCAACACACCATATATGTTGTAGTCTGAGGAATTACATAAGTTAACATCATATAAACATATAATAGATCATATAAGCACATACAAGACATAAGAGAGTAAGTAGAACGATCATAACAAGTCTTTGTATTAGCATATGCTAAATGTTATACAATAATGGTTGTCTATATCTCTGGCTCACCAACCTATATATATGCTTTACAAGTGGTTATTTGGTTATAACCAGACCAACCCAACAATGGTCAGATGGAGGACCTAGTCGATTAGCCAACTAGGCTCCTCCAACATCTCCCCCACCAACAAAAACGCTTCTTCATCCCGAAGAGAGCAGGGAGATGCATGGGAAAAATGAATATGTGTTAGTACAAAGACTTGTTCGATGTTTCTTTAGGGTTGTTGGATACTAGGCACGACAATCAACTGGTCAGATTCAGTATAAGCTTCGACAATAGCTGGTGTAGAGGAAGCAAGGAAATGCTAAAATTATCGCCACTCATGTATGGCATTCTGGATGTTCAAGCTAAGTGTGGTGAGGTCAGACAGTCTGAAAATCTTGTCGGTAACAATTTTTTTTTTAATGTTTTGTTGATTAGGGTCGAGGAGCAACTGGTAGTTGTCGGCCTCGACAAGGAACTTATATAGATGAGCTATAAGAAGTCTAACTTCTGTGTGCGCAGGCTTGGCTTGATGTGACCATTTTTGTTCTTGTTTATGGAATTTGTGTAGACGATTTTGTTCCATTTTGATTTGGCATTCTATTTCTAGCAGAGTTGTCTGGTCTGCTGTAGACTTTTGCTGAAATATATTTTCTAGAGTGTTTTGTATCTTGTTCATTTCCACAAGAACTCGTCCATAATATGAATATCAGTTGTTTAAGACTTGGAGCAATCATTTTGTTTCTATTTATGTTCTTTCAACTTATTGTGTCGTTCTAGAAAAAATTGACGCTGGGTAGTTTGTAGCTGGGTTGTCTACTGTTCACTTTCTTGATTCTTTTGCATAAAGAGTTCCTGCAGGATGGTAGTGATAGAACCAAATAAACTAGTTATCTGGTCTAATGACTTCTTAGCAAGTGGTGTATGCAGAGTCAGTTCGACTTCTTTGACTAGACTTTCACAACACTTGAGTATTTCTTATTGTTTTGCCTCAATGTTATCCAATTTTTGTTTGTAAGCAAACCATATTTTTTTTCTCTTTGTTAATTGCTTCTAACAGATATTCAAGTTCATGATCTTTGGCTACAGTAGTGTCAAAAGTAAATGGGGCACCTGAAGGGTCTATTACTACCTACAAGGGTACTCTGGGAGTATTGCCCTACATTTCTTTTTTTGGTTCTTCTTTTTCTTCTTTTGTGATGCCTTTGTTGATTGCTGACTAGGTAGTTTTAGGGTAGTTAAAGGATTAGTTGCAATAGAGGGAGGACGAATAGGTGAGGAAGAGGGGTTCATCTTCAAGATAGTCGAGGATGGGATGACGAGGACACATGAGGTAAAATTGTTGGGGATGAGGTGGTGAGTACATTCAAAGCGATCTATTCAGTTGGTAAGGGGTTAATGGTCGAGGTGGCATGCATCGACGAGCTAGTGATGGTAGTCGTTGCTGGTGGGGCTATGGTCATAGTCGACGATGATGAAGTGACGAGGGAAATGGTTGAACTAGTAGACAAGGGGACTACTTGGCTAAGATAAATAGACGAAGTTGTGGGTTGAGTAAAAGTTGACGTCATTTTCTCGAGGAAAAATGCTCCATTTGGACTTGTTGCATCTCGATTATTGTTGGTTTCATATCTACTCTCTGTTTGTATTTTCCTACACTTTCCTGTAATTTCTTCTTAACATTTTCTTCTGGCTCATGCATACCGGATGCAAAATCTTCACCATCTGCACTTCTTCTTTATTGTCCTCCCAAATTTCTAAGTTCATATACTCCTCTTGGGTGCATACCATACACAATCTGTAAATGAATCATACTTGTAATTATGTTAGGTGAATCATTGTAAGCAAATTCAGCTTGAGAAATAACTTAATCCCATTGCTTCACACTTTCATAAACAAGACTTCTCATTATATTTCCCAAACTTCTATTCACCACTTTAGTCTGACCATCAGTACGAGGATGATAAGCGAAACTAAAAATGATATTGGTTCCCGACTTCTTCCACAAAGTTCTCCAAAAATGACCAATGAATTCAGTATCCCTATCAGACACAATGCTTAAAGGTAAACCATGCAACTTTACAATTTCTGAAAAGAACAAGTTAGCAATGTTTGTTGCATCATTGGTCTTCTTACAAGCAATAAAATGAGCCATTTTTGAAAACCTATCCACTAAAATATAGATAGAATCATTTCCCCTCTGAGTTCTAGGCAATCCCATAACAAAATCCATACTGATGGAACCCCAAGGCATAGTTGGAATAGGTAGGGGTTTATATAGTCCATTATTTTGTCTTCTCCCTTTGGCATGTTGACATATCTTGCATTTTTCAACAAACTTCTTTACATCATGCTGCATCCCTGGCCAAAAATAAAAAGTACTCACCAGAGAAAATGTTTTACCCTGACCAAAATTTCCTGACAAACCTCCATTGTGTTTCTCCCGTATCAAATTTTCTCTCATAAAGCATTTTGGAATACATAACTTACTATTTCTGAACATCAATCCTTCTTGTAACAGGTATTCCAACCATTTGCTTCTATTATGGACAACTGGATTCTCGCAGGCTGCATACATATCTTTGAAATTCACATCTTCTTTATACATATTAATTAAACTTTCAAATCCCAAAGAACTGACCTTAATTTCTTGCAATATCAAACTTACTCTACTCAAAGAATGAACACCTTTATTAGATTTTCCACTTGTATGCTTGATCAC
The DNA here is from genome assembly GCA_001517045.1 of Pseudotsuga menziesii. Lineage (NCBI taxonomy): Eukaryota > Viridiplantae > Streptophyta > Pinopsida > Pinales > Pinaceae > Pseudotsuga > Pseudotsuga menziesii. The sequence continues at coordinate 167,292 of LPNX010947705.1, forward strand.
AAAGTTAAACTTCTACAAAAATTCCACCCACTTAGCATGTTTCTTATTCAATTTAGGTTGATTATTTATAAATTGCAAAGCATGACTATCAAAATATAACACAAACTCTTTGGGCATCAAGTAATGTCTCCATTTATTAAGGGTTTGTACAACAATATATAACTCCTTGCCATAAGAAGACTTTTGTTTTGCCTCATTTATCTTCTCACTGAAGTATGCCATTGGTCTCTGTTCTTGACTCAGAACAACCCCTATTGTTGTCCCACTAGCATCTGTCTCTACTTAAAAAACCTTATCAAAACTTGGCAAAGCTAGAATAGGCTTCTCATTGATCTTCTTCTTCAACAATTTGAAATTTCTATCAGCTGCTTCTGTCCACTTGAAAGGTTGTCTACTTCCCGTGAAGGTGTCTATTATAGGTGCACAAATTTGACTAAAATTCTTAATGAATTTTCTATAAAAACTTGCAAGTCCATGAAAAATCCTTACCTCATATGCACTTCTTGGAATTGACCAACTTAAAATTGCTTGCACCTTACCTGGATCCATATTCAACCCTTCTTTTGAAACCGTGAATACCAAATAAATCAACTCTTTCTTCAGGAAACTACACTTTTTTCAAATTTATTAGCAACTTCTCATTTTGTAAGGTTTCCAACACCAATTTGAGATGTCTCAAATGTTCTTCTTTATTCCGACTGAAAATCAGAATATCATGCAGATACATTATCACAAATTTTCCAGTATATTATTTCAAGACCTCATTCATCAATCTCATAAAAGTACTAGGCGAAGTAGTAAGCCCAAATGGCATTACTAACCATACATACAGTCAATTATTAGTCTTGAATGTAGTCTTCCATTCATCCCCTTCTCTTATTCTTATTTGATGATAACCACTTTTCAAACCTATCTTTGAAAAATATTTTGAACCACTCAAACAATCCATCAAGTCATCAATGCGGGGTAAAGGAAATATGTACTTGATAGTGATCTTATTAATTGCTTTGGAGTCTGTGCACATTCGCCATCCACCATCCTTCTTTGAGCTAAGCACAATGGGTACTGCACAAGGACTCAAACTTTATTTCACCAAACCTTTATCTAACATCTCCTATGTGTGTTGTTTGATCTCTTCATTTTCTTGAGGAGTTAGTCTGTAGGATTCCTTATTAGATAAACTTGCACCAGGTATTAATTCAATGTGATGACTAATACTTCTCACATGAGGTAAAACATTTGGTAACTCATCCACAATAATATCATCATATTTATCAAGCAAGACTCTAACTTCAGTAGGAAAATCATCTAAATTTGTAGAAGTTAATATTACCTTTGGTTTACCAACAAGAGAAAAATGTAGCTCATCCTCCTTCTTGACCTCTTGTAATAGTTCTTTCCTAGTCATTAGCAAAATATTCGACCTTGAACCTTCTGGAACTGCTTCATCCTCCAATGGTGACAATGTATGTCTTTTTCCATCCCTTTCTAGAGAATAAGTGTTCTTTCTTCCATCATGAACAACTTTTTGTCATATTTCCATGGCCTCCCTAAGAGTATATGGCATACATCCATAGGATTCATATCACATAATACCAAATTTTTATAACTACCAATTTGAAACTCCACATTGCACTGCTCATTCACCAATAGCTAATGTCATTTTTGCAACCAAGACACTTTGTAAGGACTTGGATGTTTCATCCTCTTCTATCCCAAATTCTCTACCATCACAATGGAGACCAAATTATATGTACTACCGCTGTCAATAACCATCTTACAACACTTCCCCTATGACTTGTATTTAGTCCTAAACAGAGTCTTTCTCTGGGCCGGTTCATGCACTTTCTTCCCAGTCTTTACTAAAACTCTCTTTAGCATAAGAGATTCCCCTTCCTTAAGAGGATTATTCACCTATTCAACTTCCTCACTGGACTCCTCACGAGCCTCAAATGTTTGCATTTCTCTGAGTTGCAGATTTACTCTAAAAGTGTTAAAACTACAATCATGGGAATTAGTACATACATCAATTTTGAAATTATTGACCCAAGAGAAGGATCTAAATCCTTCCCAGCACTAGTTGGTTGACCATGGGATCACAAAATGAAAGCCTCTATCTATCTTGAAAAGCACATAATGAAACTCAAAGGAGAAGGAAAGGGAGTAATTGTCCCTATTCAGTTGTCCCGAGGAAAACCTTGGGCCAAGCCTGACGATAATGACACTGGCATCCAATGTCTATATCAAATCATCCAAAATAATAAAGATTCTGTCAAGCCGAACAACCATGGATAAATTCTCCTAGGATTCCCTATGTATGTTGGATACAATTATACAAATGGAAAATACAAAATTATGAAATACAACATCGTGAGTGTTGGTTGATCAAGGCTATACTCAAAAAAAATGACTCAATAATGTTTTACTATATCTATCATTCCAATTTTCTTTGAAAAGAATGTAAGACAATATCCAACAATAATTCCAACAAAGAAAGAACCGACGTATATTCCACTGCTTTGGTATAAAGAGCAGGAGGCCCCAAACGTGCATGTCAACAAAGTATCCAAAAGTCAGAGAACAAGGTGTTAGAATTTTCACTTGAATAGTAGTTATGTTATACCTTAAAATAAATTCTACTATATCACAATAATAAGCAATGGGATCACTGAAAAATAGACAAGCACACCATACAAAAGCGACACAAATACTTATCCTCTAGGAAACCCTTAAAGGGAGGAAAACCCAACAACTTCTTCAATACATATTCAATTAGTAAGTACAATGTCAATATAGTACAATGAAGAGCTAAAGCTCTTCCACACAAAGATCCCGAATAGATAAGATAAGAAAACTTAAAGATAAGATGTATTCACAATGTTGCTACTTTTCTCCCTCTAGCGAACTTGTTCTTCTTCTCTCTAGCGAACTTGCTTGAATGCTTGAATGCTTGATATGTCCAAATGATAAGTGTGCCTCCCTTATTTATACTTGATTTTAGGGTGACTGTTGGCACAAACCACCCAACAAAGTCCTATTGACAGGACTTTGTTGGGTGGTTTGTGCCAACAAATGGTCCAGTTTGCTGCGGTAAGAGCTAAGTTAGATTATATTTATGATGTTGTTGTGAAGACCGTACCGGGAGTGTCGCTGTGCAGGAACTCCTGTCGATTAGCACTGAGCCGTGAGCCAGGAACGTTCAGGTTCCCTTGACTATAATCGACGCAGGAACTGAGGATGTGAACTCCACCTTGCAGTAGCTCCCGGGTGTTGTAGTGGATATCAACAAGCTATCGACCCATACAGCGGGTCACCAACCAAGAGTTGGCCGATAGGCTATAACGGACATAAAATAAATATAATAATTAAATAATTAATAATAAACGTAATTAAGATGAAAGGACATGTCCTTTCATTCACAATTCCCAAGCCCTATTTAATAGGTGTGTTATCAACCATTGTAATCATCTTTATCATCTATCCTATCACCAATACAATCATTATTTATTATGGCTTATTCGATATTCCAAATATTTTGGTAATCTTAGTGTGAGCGAACTTTTGTTCGGCTCATGTGGTATCAGAGCACAAGGAAATTTGAAGTGACTCAACGATGTATGTACTAATTCCCATGATTGTAGTTTTAACACTTTTCCATACATCAATAGGTTCAACTAGACCTTGGTCCACCAATTTTAAGGTAAATTACTGACTCAACGAGTTGAGGTCAACCCATGATTTCCCATGTTGATCTCGCGGCCATTATGTTAGCTTGCAACTCAAAGCCAAGGACGACTTGTGTGATACATAATCCTTCAACTTCAAGGTCTATTAAGGGATCAATATCATTTTTATCTTTTTATTCCGACAACAAATATTTTTAGTGACTTTCTCATTCCCTGGGCTACTTTTGATAAGATACATTAAATCGATTAATCGTGCAACACCTTCTTCCTTTGTTAAGAGTTGTAATAACTTATTCGGTGTTTTGTTCTTGTTTTCTACATTATTTTCTTTAGAAGCAATTTGTGTAAATATTTATGTAGCATTGTTAAATATTTATTTTTTCTTCAAAGGATTAGGATAGTCCTCTTGCTTTCTTTCAATCCTTGTGACTTGAGGGTTATCCCCACTAGACAAGAAGTTAGCAAGTTCTTAGTATTCAAAACTACATTTTTAGAAACACTAGACAAGAGGTTAACAATATTTATAATATTAAGTGCCTCAAGCATGATGGGGCATTCTTCTAAGCAATACTTCCCCACACCAAATTTTGTACAAAATTTTAAATATGTCATGTCCTTCCATGGACAATCGAGGCTCAGGTGTTTTTCAATATAGCACACGTAACAACATGGCTTTGAATGTCCTAGTGATCGGTATACTCCTCGATCGTTGTATCATCCTTGACCATTGTAGCCTCCTCGTCGATTATAGCCATTATTGCGCTAATTGTTATTGTGACTGTTTCGACCTTTTTGCTTGATCATCTATGTTTGGTAGATTGTATTATTATTTTATTTGGTCTTAAATTTCTTAATACATTCAGCAGTCAAATGTGGTGTTGTTCAACAGATTCCACACCATTTGGGTTTTACGTTATTAGCATTGTAAGGGTAGTCTGTAGTCGAGTGAGGTTCAAACCTCTCACAAATCTCACAAAAGTAGCTTGTTTATGCTATCTGGAAATTTTCTAGCTTCCGTTCTTCTAGGAATATTCTTTAATATTCTTCAAGCTACTTCATGTCCCTTTGGTATGTAGTGCAATCGGAATGGTATGTTTTTCTCTCATCGTAGGGGAAGGTATCTCTGGTATGTCCTTCCTCGGAGCATGTAGTACACCATAGGTCATTATGCTTCATTGTAAGATGTTGTAGTGAATTTTGTATCATTTCAATATTTTCTTCAAGTCGTTTGTCGACGGGTTTGGTCGAATAGTTTGTGTTAGATTCAAATCTTAAGGATTTATTCAGGACATCGTCGTGTGTGGTGCATTCGTGCATTAATAACAACATCTTGATTCTCGGCTCTAGGCCCGTGACAAAGAATTGTATCACTAATGCTTGGTCCATCTTAGACAACATTTGGCCGAGGATATATTTAAATCTTATGTCATATTCTTGTACAAATTCTCCTTCTCTTTGTTTGATCTCTTTCAATTTGTGTCCATCCAAATGTTTGGTGTTGTCATCTTTGAAAAAATCTAGAAAAAATTCTTTTATTTGTTGCTTTGACTTGGGACCTTCTTCAAGGAAATTCATGTACCACATGGGCACTCTGTTTCTATTTCCTCTTGCAAACTGCGCAATCTGTTGATTCTAATCATCAATGAGGTTAGCTCACCAAAGGGATTCACATACAAACCAGTGTTTCTTGGGGTCACCATCCCCTTCAAATATAGGAGTATTTACTAGGATACAATAAGCCATATTGCTAGATTTGGAAGTTTGAATAATTACTAGATTCGACTAACCAACTGGCGTACTTACTACTTGGAAGTTGTTGTTGACATTTTGTGGATGTGGCTGGTACCACAACAGACAAACTTCTTCCAACAACTCTTCATCACTAGGTCGGATATTTGACAAGTTGGTCGCTTCGATCAGTTATGTTGTTGGTAGGGGGGGTACCTCCATGTGTTTGAATAAAATAAATTGAAAGAGTGTCTCCTGAATTCATGCATGAAGGTCATCCGGTTACTGTGTGTTGGTCACTGAATCATCAATATATATACAATTCGTCCACATTGATCTAATCGATCCCATATGCTACTGTCGCTTGGCTTCAATACCATGTCTTGCTTGACTATTTGTCTAATAGTCGACCCAATTGTCATTATCATCGATACAGAGTCAATGTGAGTCGATGCATCTGGAATTACAATGTGGAATGTTTGTGGGGTCAACATCATCGCGTGCGAACGATCTACCAATGTCGGCACAATTATCACATATATTGTAGCTGGGATACTATGATGCAACATATGGATATTTTCTATTTTTCCAAAGCTAGTCTTATACATGAGGATACAACATGGATTGATTATCATCATGACCCATATCACAGAGACATCCAGGGATTCATTCATCACTAGAAACATAGTAGTCCTTTTTCATGACTGATATTTCCTACTCTATTGAGATGGCCCTTGTAGAGTCATAGTCCATTCGAGCAGGGTAGCAGAGATGGTACATTCTTGACAGGAAGAGTGGCATTTTAGATAGAGACTTGTATATCATAAGATCATGTATATTGCTTCTTGGTTTCAATTTTCTCTCTGATGTATATTAAAATCTTTGGCTTAATATGATATGATGATTATGATGACATATGCTTATATGACTAGTATTGTGATGCCTAACTTGTATTATGAATGGTTGGAAGTCTAATATGCAAGGCCAATGTTTATGCCATGCTTTACACAAATAGATCTTATCTTGTTACGTTGGTTACACCTGTCACTTTCCCTCATACATTAAGTCTTCATCCGTATTGTTTTACCCTTTGACTTAAGACTTGGACCTATGAGATTGATGATCATTTCCCCACTTTGAATCGTATGCATGGTAGACCCCATGTTTACATTATGTCTTTGGCTTTGGCTCTGGAGTATCTGGCCTAGTTCCTTGCCTTTTGCTTGTATTATGCATTTTGGAAGGGATGTGCGACCTGTGTCACTGGATGGCTTTCCTTTAGTCCTCAAATAAAATAGTTCTAATAAAAGTGTCTTTAGACACTAGTGCATCAAAACACATAAATGCTAAATCTAAATGATGCAAAAGGCAAGCTGCAATTAGCAGTGTTTCTAAACACTAAAGCCTAAATGAAGCAAATATTATAAAACTAGTCAGTGACCAAGGGATGAGCACTCATCCTTTGTTTGATGTAAGGCCATTTTCCCCTAGTGGGAAATAGGGTGGCAAACCTTTCAGGGATATGGACGCTCACTAGCAGCGGGGCTAGGCCGAGTAATTATTTGGATCTTAGAAGGCTATCTAGGGCACCTACCTTTGGAGGTTGGCTCGTATCTTGTGAAATATTAAATGCTTGAAATTTAAATCTTTATGAAATTCCAAATGGATTCATGTTAGATTATAATGGAAACAATCCGTTCATTTTTACTTTCCACATTTATATTTCAACATTTACTTTTTAGTATTTTATTTATAAGCTTTTATTTTATTTCAAATTATGCCACATGTACTACTGGTTAGTGTTTTTTCAATGATGCGCAGGAACAGGCTTTGTTGAAGATGGAGAAGTTAATCAGGTGCATGCTCGGTGATGGATGAGAATTACTACGTACTAGAGATTTATGAGGTTCTCATGCGCTCTCTCCCTTAGAGCACCTGTCCCAGTTGGAGTCATATGTTGTCACGTACATAGTAGCTGGGATACTTTTGTTCCTGAGAAGTTCTTTGAGCCAATCCTTTACTACAAGATCAATAGATGATGAGTTACTAGTTGATGATCTCTTTCATTCAATAGATCCAGAGCATCAATATTGATCAGTTATATGCCATGACTGAGCCTTATGACCCCAGATTCAGTGACTGAGTTAGACATTTCCATGACCGAGAGCACATGTTATTACAGTGCCCATGATATACAACAAAAACAGTTGTTTCAGTGACCCTCAAATTTGTTTCAGATCTAGTGTAGGTACATGACCCGGAGATATCATTGTTTTGTACATAGGAATTTTGATGTTGCTCTATTTCCTACTTTAGTAGTGATACTTACCTGATAGTGGTTGTATGTTGATGATACTTTATTGATCTTACTGAAATCTAAATATGATTGATTTGGCTGTTATGTTCAAAAAATTCATTTGTTTACTCATTGGTCATGCCCTGCTTGTAGTATGGATTTTTCATTTCCCTTTAGGGACATAGCTTGCTAGACTTGGCACCATCTTCACTATCTCCGTCAACTCATTGCCTTCCCTTCTTATTGTTTAACCCATACTTGTAACTCGACTAGTGACATCTAGGATTTCCCCCACCTTCACCTCTATGTTGGAATAGGTCTCCATGTTAAACTCGTGTCCCAGTGTTGGTTTTGTGATTCTTATCACATGGATGGTCTACCTCCAGGTCTTGAACAAAAGTAGTCTTACCAAATAGTGTCTTTTGACACTAAGGCATTGAAACTTAAATGCTTATTCTAAATGGATGCCCAGCTAGCAAAACAAAAGTGTCTTTAGACACTATTGCAAATAAAAGAAAAATTAGCCAGTTGCCAAGGGATGACCAGTCATCCATTGTATGGTGTAAGGCTCATCCCCCCCCATAGGGAAACAAGGTGAGGCAAACCCATCAGGGCTATGGATGCTCACTGGAAGCAGGCTAGGCTTGGTCATTTTATGGAGCTCAGAAGGCTTTCCAAGGCACCTGCTCTTAGAGGATGACAAGTAAATAAAATAAATGTTTTAAAAAGTTGATGGCTATATGATTAACACTCATTCATTGTATAATGTGGGACTCATTCCACCCCACAGGGAAACAAGGTGAGACTGACCCACAAGGGTCATGTCTTTGTCATTTTATGGAACCCCGAAAGGATTTCCAAGACACCTGCCTCTAGAGTTTAACTAGTGTATATTGATGTGCAAATAAATTGCTAAAAAGGTTGCTTGTCCAGATTCTAGTGGATCCTTCTCATTATTCGACCCATTTGTGAAACACTGCCATTCCCTATTGTTCACCTAGTCCAACTTATGTATTGTGTGGATTCCCTTGTCCTTTAGCCTAGATGCTTACAGTGTTGAATGTCAAGTCATCCCCTTGGAATTACCTGGTTTCATTCACCTTCACCCTTGACTAGAAAAATGGCTAAATCCATAAATGAGTATACACTGGAGGTTCTTGTTTAGAGCAACATATTATTTTGATTTAGATGTATTATATATATATATTATGTTTATAATCACCAACAAAAGATACTTGTACTTGAGTATTACTGTTAACATAGATAATTGAGCATGCACATCCATTAATTTGTACTTTGCAATATCAGAGTTTAACACTTGGGCCTTTATTTGATCATTCTTGATTTGGTCAACCTAGTTTGACCAAGACAGGAATATGGTCCAGGATGTTTTAGGTCGATCATTGTGGATGATGATTATTTGTGATCTATGAGTGTCCATTAGATACATTCATGCTTCAGATGGTGGTTTACTATGATGGCTTGTATTATTTGCATGATTATAAACATTTACAGGCTTTATTATTATTATGGTTCTAACATAGAGGGGGCCTTTGCATACCTTTGTGATGGACATATGGTGTATGAGTAGTCATTCCTAGTTTATTTGGACATTCTGAGTTCATTGGTGCAACTAGTTTTAAGTTTCGGCCACTTGCAGGTGAGATATGGGTCTTCCAGGAATTTTGCAGCAGTTTGGCCTTGTGAAATTAAAAAATAAAACACATTGCAGATGATGGTGAGTTCTCCTAGGGCACTAGAGGGAAATAATGGGTGCATCCAGATGATTGCTCCATATTGCTATGGTGCCAGACCCATCCGTACAATCAGTTGGCTTCAGATTTTGGTCCTCGGTGAGATATTCGCAGTTTTATGTTCCCGAGACAACATTTTGATGACAAAAAATGGTTAATTAGGAAATCAAATTGGGAAAATGAGGCAAGGAAATGGAATGGAATTAGTCTAACGCATAGTATTTGGGTCACCTTCATCATAAGGCATCAGTTTCACTCTACATGGGGTCCACAAATCAAATTGGGAAAATGAGGCAAGGAAATGGAATGGAATTAGTCTAAGGCATAGTATTTGGGTCACCTTCATCATAAGGCATTAGTTTCACTCTACATGGGGTCCACACATCCTTGATTTCTTCATTTTGAGGGCCTTTTGATGTATTTTTTAGAGGGGCGTCCTAGTGATTTTGATCGCTTCATGATATTATTGACCATCACACATTGCTAGTGAAGTATATTATAACCTCCTAGCACCACCATGTGTTATCTTATGATTATTTATTATCTTTATGTAGTGCACCCCCTCCTTGGGCATTTTTAGTGATGCGCCCCCCTCAATACTTGAGTTGATTCGCGTATGATGTAGCCGGATAATCTTAACTGTAGATTATATTGATCTTATATTATGATCTTGACCCTTGATATTCTTGGATATAGGTTTTATGTACTTGATAGATCTATATATTGAGATGCTCTCTCATTTGTAAGGGAATTTTGGCTCTAAGAATATTGAATACAAGAAAAAATTTGTAGAAACTCTTGGAAGCTTTGTGGATGTACTTGGATGTGATTGTTATGCATAATGTCTCTTGCTTAGAAATTTCAGTGGATCTTGCATGCAAATATTATTTTTCTGTGGAGGCTGTATTGATCTTTTGCAGGGTAGGAAATTGGTTGGAGGAGATTGCTAAGGCATCTTGCATCATCTTCTAGAAAAATCGTTTCATCTTTAGGGAGGCATCAATTGCTACTTTGTGCATTGGATTTTTCTCGGTAGATCAAGTACGTAACTTATATTTTTCATCCATGAACAAATCTGACTTCAATAGTTTGATTTTGCAGGTGGAGGAGAGGGGCGCACTACCTTCACTGAGCATTTTTATCTTGTTTCTTGTTGGATCTCGCTCGAAATTGTAACTAAGTGTAAGGATCATTGAAATACAAAGTGGATGCAAGTATTTTCAGGTACAATATGTAAGAGTTGTATTATTTTTTATTATTTTCATCCAATTGTCATGCAAAACTCTTTCTTTCAAACCCTAGTTTTGTAGATCTGGTAGATCCGGTGAGTTTTTTATGATGGCCATAAAAAACCACTTGGAGATAATTGAATAAACCCTATATCTCATTTTTCATTTAATTTCGACTCCATTTGCCCTAGATATAGTACTAGTCTTTCTAGGTGGGGGCGCCCTCCTTGGGTGGGTAGCCAAATCTTCAGATCTATCAACTAGGTATGCTTGAATCCACTTTATTTTCACAGATCTACCCTTCAAGCTACTAGATCTAGCCATTTACTACCTCGATCTACGCTTTTGGGTCCACCATGTCCTCTTTTTCACCTTAGGTGTGTCTCATTAGAGTTTTCTCATGTGTGACCAGATCTCTCTAATTTACGTTACTAAACTCTTTGTGGTATTTTTCCAATCAAGTTGGGTCATTTTCCCTATTTGCTAAGCCTCCCCACTTTGCCCTAACTTCTATACGACATTTATTCTCTAGATATAAACTTCCTTGCTCATTATCCTTCCTCTTTCATTCATTGCATAACTCTAGGAGTGTCTTCAGTAGGTGCGCTAGCCCTCTTAATCTAGTAGGGTCTCCCCCTTGATCATTCTTTGGATTGATCTAAAGCGATAAGAGCCCGTCTGGTGTGACAACTACCCTTCATCTGTAGTGGATGAGGCACTTCCGGTGTCACCGGTTAGCTATCTTACCTCTAACGCCTTGGGTAGGATACCTTTAGTGGGTAGCTACACTTTGTGTGACAACATTACCATTGAAGAAAAGGACGAAGTTGAACATTAAGGAGAGAAAGGTATCTTTGTGGGATACAATGGGAATTTAAAGGCAAACAATGAATACATTCCTGCACTAGGGAATACAATGGCGAGGATGTATGTTTGGTGTGATGAGGTACATGGACTTCATCTTCAAATTGGGAAGAGGAGTGGTGGACTGGGGTACCCTGCAACTAAGAATATTCTCAAGAATATGCGAGGTACAATGGAGTATGGACTGGGGTATATCAGGAGTGGTGGAGTGTAGTTACATGGCTATACAAACTTAGATTAGGAAAGGAGTGCAATGGACAGGAAAAGCACCATAGGGCGTTGCTTCAGCTTGGGATCAACAATGATTTCATGGTTTAGCAGGAAGTAGACGTTAGTGGCCTTAGTTCATCAAAGTTTAATTACATGGCAGCGATTTTGATGAGTTGTGAGGCCATTTGACTTCACAAGATGCTCTCAAGGTTATTTGGTCAAGAGTTGAATCCTATGGTGATCCATTGTGATAATCCGAGTTGCATAAAACTCTTAGAGAATCCAGTGTTTCATGACAGGTCCAAACACATAGAGATCAAATATCACTTCATTAGGGACAAAGTTCAGAAGGGAGTTGTGAAGCTTCAATATATTTGCAAAAATGAGCAGGTTGCAAATATTCTCACCATGACTTTTATGAAGGGCAATTTTGTGTTCTTAAGAGACAAGCTAGGAGTGGTGTAGCAACCATATCCGGTTGGACTCTTACTAGTCAAATCCGACTTTCATGTTTAATAATAAAAGATGATGAATATATTAGATGATGAATATAAATGTACAATAAGCTTGCCTTTATATGGCTTGAGCCAACATAGTGAATGGTTACACCCTTTCACTAGTAACCTAATAATCAAATTAGTTATAATTAATAATATTTAATTAAATATTCACAATTGCCTTCCCCTTGGGAAAATATTTATCCTCAAAGCTTGAGTATTTTCCTAATGTCATCCTTCATTCTGATTCAGTGTCGGTATTAGAATCAGACGAGATTTCTGGTGCAGAGACTTTCACTTCCTTTCCATTAATGATTCTGCAATGTGTATTGTATGATTGTTCCTACAATTATGGCCAGAGGTCCAGTCATCACCGCATCGACGACATATGTTTTTATTCTTTTTTTCTATTATCAGAGAAACTGTTAGATGACTTCTACATATTTTCCATTTCATACGCATATGATTGAGGTTTGTGACATTGATGGTCGGGTGACCAAGTATCTTCACAGTACCTGCATTTTTTTTCTTTTTCTTGCCAATAATGGTTGTCACCTCTTGTTCTTATTCCTTCCAATTTGTGTTCTGCGACTTTGGCTTTATATCTTGCTACTTCTACATTAGGTATGTCATGTAACTTTAACTCTTTCTGGAGGTATGGTTTAAGATCTCCTAAATTGGTTTCGAGTATTTGCTTGCCAAGCAACCCAAATACTCGTGTCGATAAGGATTCCCACTGATGAGTGAATTCTTCAATGCTTACAACCTACTGTAATATGGTAAGTTTACTGAAAAAATCATCTTCTTTCAATTCCTTGAAATGTATTAAAAAACATTTTTGAACAAGTTCCAGGTGTAGAAAAAATTATCTCTCCTCCACCATAAGTACCAATTATAGGTGTACCCTTCCATATGCATTGACGCATATTTCACCTTCTCCTTGTCAGATTGAATATTGTAAATGTCGAAGTATTCTTCTGCTTTGTTTAGCGAAGCAATGCATTGGTATTCACCCCCATTGTATTTCGACAACTCTATTTTTGCTTTAGGTGGGTACACTATGTAAGGACGATATTGATTTCCATTTGCCTTACGATTTGATGGTGGCTTGGAACTATTGCACGATGCAAGTGACATATTTGAACTGCTTCATTGTTGGTGGTGATTTTTATCCTTTTTATTCTCTAATTGTTAGGATATTTAGACACTTAGGAGTTAGTTAAGATCAACTTGTGTAATATATCCGTTAGGTAAAAGTGTGTTTCTTTAGTATGCATTAGTATGCATTTGTAAATATTCTAATCGGACGGTCACGATATGTTCTAGACATAGAGTGATCCGACGGTTCAACTTCTCTTAGATCATACCTACCATTGATCCGTGGCTTAACACCCGATTGGTCTATGATCTCTATTTAAAGAGCATAGAGGGTCCTTGGCTAGTTGATCGATTATGAGAAGCTCATGTAACTTTCTTTCTTTTGCATAATAAATTGCTCCGAAGTAGCTATTTGGCCGGGGCCGTGGACTGTTTCCCTCTCGAGGGTTTTAACCACGTAACAAACATTGGTGTATTGATCTGTGATCTGTTTGTGTGAAGCGACTATTCTTGGTGTTCGGTCCTTTGGGAGTACCCTGTGTACCCTAACACTAATATCTTACTGATAGTGTCTATTTTGTTGTTTAATCGTGCCTCCATACCTGGCAGTAATTTTGTTTCTATTTCTTGCTTAAGCATCGCATTGTTAATCTTTATTTCTTTTTGCAATTCTTCTTGATTCCTTGCAAGTGTTTCCTATGTGGCAACATGAAATGAGGCATCTAACATGTCTGGACTATTGACTTGGTCCGGACTAGGTATGAGTCTTTGTAACACCTCGATTAATGTATTATGGTTCTGCGTCATGGTGCTCAAGTTCTATGTTAAGGTGTTTATGTTTTGAGTCACGGTACTCATTTTGTCATCCAAGTCTTTTTGTTTTTCGTTCAGGATGTCAAATATTTCATCCTGCCTTCTTTCTAGTACCAGAACAAGCTCGTCTTTGAGTAATGTATTGTTATTTTTCATCTCTTCCTTCAAGTTTTTTTGGTTAGCGACAAGGGACTTGATGTCCTTCTCCATTTTTTCAATTTTCTCTTTTACGTCTGCCATGGTCTTGGACCTTGTATACAGAGGCGTGTACCTCGACTCTATTTTGGCTTGTGAGGAGTGGAAACCTTTTTTTAAAAATAATAAATATTAATTGTTTAATTAATTTTATTATTGTTTTTTTTATAAACTATATAATATTTGTTATATAGTTTTTTTTTAAAACTAAATATTATAATATTATTATTATATAATATTTGGTTTTTATTCATTTTTTTTTTGCAAAGCTTAAGGCGTGAAGGAAAAAAAAATGGTGGCATCATGAATATGAGGGAAAAAATGCTTGATCGGGCAGTGGAGAGATGGAAAGTAGCATGTGCAAGGTTTAGGATGCATCATTGTGAGGGATGATGCAACGGCGTGGAGGAGCGATGATGCATCGGTGGTTTGGGAGGTAGTGCAAGAGGATGGCAGTGAGCTGGGGAAGGAGAACAATGCAGAGGTGGAAGTCACGAGAGTGGGAGGGAGGTAGCAGCAGAAGGAGGGATCCATGATGTGGAGCGGGATGGAAGCTGGGCGATGTGAGGGAAGGAGATGGAGTGGCGTGCTGAATTGGAGCATGAGTTAGAGGATGGGATGGTACGTTGATTGGGAGCACATGGGAGTGGAGTGCGAACAACGCATGGGAGCAGAGCATCGTGCAGGTGGTGGTTGGGCGCTGGTGGAGGGGGAGTGCAGATGGTGGAATGGCGTGGGGAAGATGATGGAATGGCTTGCGACAGATGGATGGGTAGGCAGTCGTAGCAGTGAAGTGAGACATAGAAGAGAGAGGTGGGGAAAGGTGAAGCAACGTGGATGTGAATGCAGTGGAAAAGGAGGAAGGATGACAGAACAACATGTGGGGATGAGGAAGGAGGATGAGCCAAATCCGAGCTTAGGCCGAAGGACCGAATTCGCTCTGATACCACTTGGAGAAACCGTATCTGGTTGGAATCTTACTAGTCGAATCCGACTTTCATGTTTAATAATAAAATATGAATAATATATTAGATGATGAATATAAATGTACAATAAGCTCGCCTTTATACGGCTTGATCCAACATAGTGAAGGGTTACACCCTTTCACTAGTAACCTACTAATCTAATTATTTATAATTAATAATATTTAATTAAATATTCACAACATGTGTAGAAGTCATTCGTCACTAGGAGGGAGTGTTGATGATTATATCTCGAACAAGAGGGTTTACATAGGCAAGGTGTCAAAGCATGCAAAAATTGTCCTTTTACTCTCTAGGTACTTGCTTAGTTATTAAATAAGTGATTTATATATATATTTCCTAAGTTTAACTTAAGAAAAGCACATTATTAACTTAATGTTGGCTGATGACTAAAAAGTGAACATGAGAAGAAGTCACCGTCGTTGAACTTAAGTGAGGCTCAAGATCTAATCTTGGTCATCCATCACTTTGGAGATTGGGGGTTAGGGTTTTGGTCATTGAGATGCTATAAAAGAAACCGTAAGGAGAGGAGAAACATACACAAGTTCATTTCAAAGAGAGATTTTTTGAAAGAGAAAAGTGAGAGAGTTAATGAGTGAGAGACTTAGCGGCTGAAGAGAAGAGTCAAGGGATTTTGTAGCAAGAGATAAATTCTAGAGATAGAGTCGAATCACTAAGGAGTTGATCCATACAATGATGCATGAGAGTTGTACCACTGATGTAGGAATTCATACAATAATGTAGAGGGTCAATCGTGTGGCGTAAAGGTTGTACAAGTTGATGCAAGGGTCGATGTTATAGTTGATTTTACCACTCCAGGTGAATCACACTTGTATGGCCTTTCCCCTGTCCCTATGCAGACTCCTTAGATCCCTTGGACCATTTTTTTTCCTTTGATGTTTCCTTGACCATCCCTAAAAACATGTGGAAATCTATATACATGACTTTTAAACTCCAAATCGCGTATATACGCGGGTTTGACCACTAAAACTGCGTACATCGGGATGTGTACAAAATCCAAATCCTTTTGGAGTTTTCCTTGACATGGATCTGACTCACTTGACTCCTGGCCTTCCATATGCCTTGAGATCGCTTAGATTCGACCTTTCATTACCCCTTTGAAAAGCTATATAAGGAACTCTTTGGTACATTGAAGGCATAAGAGAGAATTGAGAGCAAAGAAACTATAGTCCATTGTTTCCAGAACTTATGCTTGAGTCTGCATCCCTTTGTCCCTTGAAGCACTTTTGTGTTCTTCCCAAGCTTGCCTTTTGCTTGTGAGCTTGCTATCGAGAGATGGAGGATTGAGGTGGTGGAGGCCCAAGTGGGGGATTCAGTTTCTCTGATTCGCAGACGTGCCGACCGAGGTTGTATTCATTGTAATCTCTGATTTTATATTAATAGAAATATCTTTTCTTGTCCAATAATGTATGTTTGAATGAATATTTTATCCATGGGATGATTTCAAATGCTTATACATTGTTGATTATATAAGCTAGAATAGATCTAACACCAATCTATATAGTATGCTTGTATTGTTTACTTGTTGTTGAGGACGTGATTAATCAATTCAAGTTGAAGTTGGAAAGCTTAACGGGGATCTACTTCAACCGTCCGGAATAAGGTACGAGGTCCAATCCTTTAGTGTTAGATCTTTAATTTCTATTGCATATAGGAAATGATTGATTTCTGGAGTCAAGCTGTCTGTTGTGGTACCCCAAGCCATAGGAATTTCTCTCCGTAACAGAATTGGCGACTCCGCTGGGGAGTTCCTAGTCATTTTTCCTTTAGGGGTTTTTATCGGCACAATGGGCTTGATATTCTTGACTTACTCTTTATTACTCCTTGTTTCTGTGTTGCATTTTACAGTGTGTTCATCCGTTGATACTCCCCTTTATTTGTTTGACCCTTGGCCTG
This sequence comes from Pseudotsuga menziesii, assembly GCA_001517045.1. NCBI lineage: Eukaryota > Viridiplantae > Streptophyta > Pinopsida > Pinales > Pinaceae > Pseudotsuga > Pseudotsuga menziesii. The sequence continues at coordinate 184,562 of LPNX010947705.1, forward strand.
CTTTTTACCACTGCCTTCTCTGGATACGCAGTTCTTTGGCCAAAAGTTGCATACATACGTGTATTTTTGGCCAAAAGTTGCATACATACGCGTATTTTTGGCCAAAAGTCGCGTATACACGCAGGTTTTTGGCCAAAATCCACGTATACACACAAGTTTTTGGCCAAAAGTCACGTATATACGCAACTGTTCTTTAAACAGTCGTGTACATCCTCCCTTTTGGTGACTTTGATGTTGTGAGAAGTTGTTAGGTGGGTTGTGAGTGTGGTTGGGTCTTCCTTGGGTCTGATGTTGTTTGTTGGATGCTTTTTTTGTGACCAGAAACCGATTTTTCATTGATTTTTCTTTGAAAATAGTTTTAGTCATTTATCCTTTTTGTTTTGCCATTAGTGCATTACTCTTTTTTTTGTCTCGGTGTCTTGTTGGGCTTGTGTTTTATACTTGCTGCGGAGACTGAGAGTTTTAGATGACTTTTATTGCATTTTTCATTCTTTTATTTTGAAAAATACAAAGCAGTTGCACTCTTAGTTGCATCCTAGATATGGATTTGAGGAGGTACTTGCATTGGATTGCTTGGATGAGAGTTGTGTTTAGGCTTTCATATAGGAAGGATTGCATTGGCATTCAGAAAGGAATATATATTTATGCATTTCATGTAGTGGCATACCCTATTTTTCATTTGACAAAGATTGCACTTAGCATTGTTTGTTATGGTATGCACTTTTATTTCACTACTGAGTCTTCATATCACTAGTTGCACGACCATTTCCCTTTGAGTAATTACAGCCAATTAAAATCAACGCTTAATTAAAATGAACTACACTATTTTATTTGATAGGGTTCACCAACAAGCTTAGGTTTTAGGGTCTTGGAATAGTTCATTGTGAGTCAATTCTCCAAGACCACTAAACAACAACATGTATGTGTCTGTCCAGGTGAGTGTGTGAAATTCCTTGGTATAACCACTGCTTCTCAGGATCCTCCTCTCAAAAGGGAGTTAAGTATGAGGCAGTATGAGCGGTTATTGATTGGGATGACCCTTAGTCATAACTGAGTAGCACCAGAGATATTTCCAAGATTGTATTCGTATCTGGGGGCTCTTTCAAAAGTTTCGGGCTTTGCTAACCTGCCCATACGGTCAATCCCGCCTGCGACTGTCCGCCTGAGCATTGATTATATTGAGGTGACCTTAGTTGCCTTACCTAGGTTATCGAGGGGGTACTTCGTAGGGGTTATTCTGCAGGTGTCCCGACCAGGTAGAGGTCGGACAGCACAGTCGCTTTATGCATTGAAGCTGAGGGCCACTATAATTGGTTACGTACCTCCGCTTGTAGTGTATGGGAGTTTCGAGCCTCTCCTAGGAGAGACATACTTGCTGCATTTGGGAGCTCACATATCCTCCCCTTAGTTTGCTTATATTTTGGCTATAGATTTTCTTAGGAGTGTGCTCTTTGTGCGCTAGTTGGCCTTTGGGATCGTGGTTACTTGAGTATATTTATGCTCTCTTGAGTTTGGGTCCTTTTATTTTCGGCATGCCTTGTATCCTATCACCCATCCTTTGTCCTAGTACAGAACCTGGTGTCAGACTTGGGGGCATCACAGCCCCTTACCGAGCTCATAGATTTGGGAGTGGTGATATTCCATCCTCTACTCCATTTGTGGAGGATTTTTATTCCTTTCGCTCGGTCTTTACACCGGTGGTCACCCTCATGGGGGTGGTAGTGGATGCGTGAACATTGAATCTACACCTTACTTTCATTTTTATGTCCCATCGTTCATCGCATTGTTTCCTTTGTGCATTTGTCATGATATTTCCTCCCTATATACTATAGTTTGGATTCTTTATTGACTATTTTGGGTTGTTTTGGACTAATATGGTTGTCATGTAGGGTCTATTTTTTGTACACTCTCTCCTAGGTTTCGATCTGTTCGTTCCTATCACAGGTATTATATCTGAATTGGAATATAGGTTAGGATATCACATCTGCTTGCACTTATGCATTGCCTTATGATCATTCCATCTTAACCTTAGGTACGAACCCATTCCATGGTATAACAGAACCTTCATGCTGTTGTTAGAAGTGGTACTATGTGAATGGTAGAGCTTTCCTATACATGGGTGTCTTAGTTAGCTCCCTTTTGCATTTGGTACCCATGCTGTGAGTCCTCTCTTAGGTCCAGGAGTCCCCCTTTAGTCCTGCCATGTCCTTGAGCAAGAGCTTCATACTCCTCTTGAACTTTATGCTAGCCATTTCCTTGGGACTCCCTTATGTCAAGTTGTAATTGCATTTTCATGAGCTTTGCTTGCCTTATTGAGCTTTATGTCGGCTTCCTTGACATTGCGTTTCAGAACATATAGCCTGATCTTGTCTCATGTCTAGCCATGCAGAGCCATTTTATATATCCTTTGCAGCTTGATTCCCTTTTTACCGGGAGGGGATTTTCCCCCGAGTGTCGCTATCCTACACATGTATCCTTGCATTGAGCATAGGTATGTTCCACTGCTTGGAACTAGTTTGTTTGCCCCTATGACACTCATCTCCTCCTAGTCTGTAACTATAAAGCTGTTTTATTCTTTTTCAAGCTCTTTAAATATTTGAAAAAATCCAAAAAAATAAAAAAACAAAAAGCTGGACAAGGAAAGATGTTATCTTTGGCAGCTGCCGAGTCATGTTGCCTTCGAACAGAGCACTGTATATCACATCCATTGGTTGGGTTTATAGTTTGAATTTAGGAGTTGTACTCGTTTATCTGAGTTTATCTCCACTGACTGGTTAAGCTTCCAGTCCCCATGGAGCCTCTATCAATGTCTCCTGTGTTGCAGAGATATCGCAGTGTGTATATCGAGTCTATGCTGCCTTTATTTAGTCACCATACGCCGTTATGCTCTTGTTTGAAGGAAGTTGAAACTTGAGTCGGCTATTCCTCAGTTATCTTGACTTTGCATGTCGTCCATTCCCGGTACAGTTACTGGTTCGTGCACCTTATGATCGAGTCCTTCCACATTATACAGCTTTGCTGAGTACCTCATGTTGGATGATGGGGGATGCCTTAATGCCCTCCTTCTGGCGGATTTCATCCCATAGACTTTAGATCATTTATTTTGGGATTGGAATCTAGAGTCATTTTGAGTGCCTTGAGAATTGCAGTCATCAGTGGCAGGTTCTCTCGCCATCAACAATCTTTGGGAATACATCAATGTCCCCTGATCGATGGACCCTCTCAAGTGTTCGACCTCAACACATTTATTCACACTTGTTAGTTTGCACTCTAGTACCTTGATTCCCATTTTCATTATCAGTGGGTGATCTCGCATCTGTTAATGGTATACATCAATGACCGATAATCAGACGATGGACTACTATTTTCGACCTCGACACCTCTATTCACATAGTAGGACATGTACTCATAGCGGTTTGTGTAGAAGACCTTCCAGATTGGTGGCATCTCTTATATGCTACCTCCTTGATCGTGCCAGTGTTCATGAGATTTCAGCTCTCATGACTTGATTCTAGTATATGTCAGACATCTTCAGCCATCATGGAGATCTTTATCCATTATATATCTTCAATCATTATGGAGATCATGGTCCTTTATATGTCTTCATCATGGAGATTTTGATCTATGTATATTGTACGTGGCGATGACCACTTATGTGATATCTTGTATCATGCCTATTCATGGCCATTGTACTCTTATGTATCCCGGACTGCTATATGTATGTGCGGAGTTGTATCATTGTACTATGCTGATTGGGTGGTTGGTCTTCCTTTTGGGATCCTTCATCACTCCACTTCTGGGACGGACTTATAATGTGTTTCGGCCATCGTATGACCCCTCTGACCTCACACATTAGGAGGCATCTGTTATAGCTGATTTTACCACTCTAGGTGAATCACACTTGTATGGCCTTTCCCCTGTCCCTCTGCAGACTCCTTAGACCCCTTGGACCATTTTTTGTCCTTTGATGTTTCCTTGACCATCCCTAAAAACATGTGAAAATCTATATACGCGACTTTTAAACCCCTAATCATGTATATACGTGGGTTTGAATACTAAAACCACGTACATCGGGATGTGTACAAAATCCAAATCCTTTTGGAGTTTTCCTTGACATGGATCCAACTCACTTGACTCCCGGCCTTCCATATGCCTTGATATCGCTCGGATTCAACCTTTCATTACCCCTTTGAAAAGCTATATAAGGAACTCTTTGGTACATTGAAGGCATAAGAGAGAATTGAGAGCAAAGAAACTATAGTCCATTGTTTCCGGAACTTATGCTTGAGTCTGCATCCCTTTGTCCCTTGGAGCACTTTTGTGTTCTTCCCAAGCTTGCCTTTTGCTTGTGAGCTTGCTATCGAGAGATGGAGGATTGAGGTGGTGGAGGCCCAAGTGGTGGATTCAGTTTCTCCGATTCACAGACGTGCCGACAGAGGTTGTATTCATTGTAATCTCTAATTTTATATTAATAGAAATACCTTTTCCTGTCCAATAATGTATGTTTGAATGAATATTTTATCCATTGGATGATTTCAAATTCTTATACATTGTTGATTATATATGCTAGAATAGATATAACACCAATCTATATAGTATGCTTGTATTGTTTACTTGTTGTTGAGGACGTGATTAATCAATTCAAGCTGAAGTTGGAAAGCTCAACAGGGATCTACTTCAATTGTCCGGAATAAGGTACGAGGTCCGATCCTTTAGTGTTAGATCTTTAATTTCTATTGCATATTGGAAAGGATTGATTTCTGGAGTGAAGTTGTCTGGAGTGAAGTTGTCTGTTGTGGTACCCCAAGCCATAGGAATTTCTCTCCGTAACGGTCGATTGGGTGACACAAGTTGTTGTACAGGTAACCTAGACAATCATATAAGGTGACACAAAGCCAACTTTCCTTGTGGGACGATTTCTCCAGTGTGTAGATTTTATTTGGGACTAAGTTATAGGTTCCCTTGTTGTAATTATTATTTTATCTGAGCTAATAAAGAACATTGAATGTTGGTTTTTTCCCCATTGGGGTTTTCTAGGGTAAATAATTGTGTCAAATGTGTGAATGATGTCTTGTTTATTTCCACTACATTACTGGTTTAAAATATCAAATATTTATGTTTATAATTTCTGAGTATAATGTTAGGATATTTAGACACTTAGGAGTTAGTTAAGATCAACTTGTGATAATATATCTGTTAGGTAATGTGTGTTTCTTTAGTATGCATTTGTAAATATCTAATCCAACGGTCACGATATGTTCTAGACATAGAGTGATCCGACGGTTCATCTTCTCTTAGATCATACCTACCCTTGATCCGTGGCTTAACACCCGGTTGGTCCATGATATCTATTTAAAGAGCATGGAGGGTCCTTGGCTAGTTGATCGATTATGAGAATCTCATTTGTAACTTTCTTTATTTTGCATAATAAATTGCCTCAAGTAGCTATTTGGCTGGGGCTGTGGAGTGTTTTCCTCTTGAGGGTTTAAACCACGTCAAAACATTGGTGTGTCGATCTATGATATGCTTGTGTGAGTGGTTTCTCTAGGTGTTCGGTCTTTTGGGAGTACCCTGTGTACCCGAACATATAAAAGCCATTGAGAACAATTAGAATTCGGTATTGAGTAAAATTTAAGAAATTTGTTCAAATTTTGTCTTCTTTTAATCATCTTAACTTGCATTACTTGCATAAGAAATATTTCTTATTAGAGTACATTTACTTCCAATAGGACACTTATAAACTAGATTGTCAAAATTAATTAACGTTATAAGATCATCACTTGAATTCATGTTTGACTCAAAGTTTACTCTTATTCTAGAGTTATTACATCGACATATTTTGACATGTAGGAACTCCACATCTTATGTATACATCAAGGAGTTATAACACCATGACTTCTAACTCGCAAGGAGTTTACATATTCTTTTGAACTTCAAAGGCCTTACCACTTAAAATCCAACCTCACATTTCAAAGCTCTTCACCTAACACAGATTCAAGCCTCTTCACCTAACACATAGGTTTAAGCAAACTTTTTAAGACTAAGACACCATGACATATGAAAACTTGACTTTATTACCTTATTTGACATACAATGTGAGTTCAACATCATTCCACTTATTATGTCCCCACCAAGGGATATATATAAATCACGAAGGTGTATGAATCATGTCCGTACAGTGGAATATTTGAATGTTTTCTCATAGTTGTTAATAGTTGCTAATATTTGTATTTTTAAAATTTGAATTTTTGATTTTTTGATTGGGCAAAAGTAGCTGACGTCGTCATCGATTTTCCATTCCCAGGACTTGACGGTGAGGTGTTCTCAACATTGGGTGTGGTAATAAGGTTTTCCATTGCTTTATCTGCTATTGCATTAAATTTTATCTGATACTGCATTACTCTCGAATGATGGTGAATGGGGGTTTCTATGAAAAAGTTTGTTCAACTGTTAAACCTAAGCATCCATATCGCACAACCCAAGGCTTGATTGATCCTAAAATCATGGTGTTATTTTTTAGGCTATCATCTCTTTGAAATTTTTGACTTTGAGGTAGTTGAAAATACCACATTATTATTTTATGACTCAATACCAAGAGGTACCATAAGTATAAAACTATATTGAACCTACATGCACCATACTATTAGCTATGGTTATTTCGTTAGATACAATATATATAACAATAATACATACCAATGGTCTTCCATCCAACTAACAGGTTTAATGGATAATTATTTTAGACAGGCACTTGACAGAGCTGAATTGCCAGTCCACTGCAAAAACATTAGACAATTTAATCAAATTCATGCCAGTCAACCAAGATGTTTTCTCCACGTCTTTCCAAATACAGCCCATCGTTTAACGACCTGTTAACTAGTATGTGGATTCAAACTACTCGAGAGGCAGGAAAATTTGATTGTCTTTCAATTCTGGGGTAACACCATTGATAGTGACTCTTCCATGCTATGAATTTCTTTGCTTTCTATTAGTAATCTATTAGTGTTGGTTGGGCACAATGCATTAGAAGAGGGATTTTATTCGCGTTTCTATGGATCGGTACTGAGAGTAGCAGTTACCCATACTTGTCTATCGCTGGTGTTGTTTAGATTAGGCTACATGTTGTTAATTCAGATTCGATCTACCAGATAATGACGGGTTACCTTAATCTCTCTATCTGATAATCCCTCATATCTTAGTGTAATAGTGCCAGTGATTGTGCATTTATCAAGAAGGTGGTTTAGATGGAGCAGTGGTTTACTAAAGCTCTTCCATACTTAACTAAGAGTTGCAAAGTATGGAAACATTGGTACATTTACAGGGTTGACAATTAAGGAATACTGGTCATGCATAAAGCATGTATACAGGTTTTTCAATTACAGGTTTTGATTTGGGTAACATACACTGGTCTACCCAAAACTTATGTGGCTGGTAGCAAACTCTTTGCTTATGCCAATAAACACTCAATTATATATACACCATACATACTTATTTTCAGTGAAGATGAGAAATCGTCGTAAGAATTTACAATCCATATCGCATATCCCAAGGCTTGATTGATCCTAAAATCATGACGTCATTTTTAGGCTATCATCTCTTTGCAACTTTCGATTTTGAGGCAGTCAGCAATACTACATTATTATTTAAAAAAATTCCAGAGAACATTTCACTGGTTTGAGCCACCATCAAAATTTATTCTCCACTAGGAACTTATTTGATGCTACTTTGACTATGATTGCCATTACATAGAAAGAGAGAATGGATTCCAGTTGCAATAATATTCCTATCTTGGTAAAAGATTCTAAATAAGGTTTTTCAATTCTCCTCCTAGTTATGGTCTTTTCTATGGTATGATTCAAAACAAAGTGATATTCTATATGCTTTGAAAAACAGTCATGTACAATATTATCATAACCTTTTTCATGGATTTGCATTGTTAAATGAATAATCTTCAAAATAGTCTAAGAATGATCAATGTACACTGCACCCTCGCTTGTCTATATATAAAATCACAAGATATTATGGCATTCATTCTGCACCATAGTGGCATAATATTTTCATGCATAAGATCAGAAGGCTTTAATGTTCATTCTATTATTTAAATCATCATACCTTATTAAGTGTTATCCTTCATCTTGACAGGTGTTAATCAATTTTGCTTGGCGAACTTTTAGAGTTAGCAAAACAATATGTTAACTGGAATATTGTTGTTATCGTTGATCATTGATCTTGTTATCACTATTTTTGGGCTAAGTGTTTGGCGAGGAATTAGACCAGTGAAAGAAAGGATAAGGCCTAAAAATTTTCATATCATAAGACTTTAAAGGATGTTAATAAGGATCTGCAGGGAATGGACGACCTGGATGCGCAACAGAGAAGATCAAAGGCCGTAAATCATTTTCGCTAAGGAAAAATCGGGAGCGAAAAAGGCGGAAAAAGTACTTTTCGGTTGTGAAAAGTGATAAAACCTAACTTCCGCTTTTTGTAGTCCAAGATCTACAGTCGAGGGAGTTTCTGCCAGGGATGACCAGTCCAACAAAAGGGCGTAAGTGAAAAAGGCAAAACATTTGATTATGAAAGTTGGAATCCCAACTTCCGCTTTCCGCAATCCGAGATTTGATGGCTTAGATAAATTCCCCCAAAGATCAACGGCTTAGAAAAGAACAAAGGGAAGAGATTGGAAAGCGAAAATACCCAAAATATTTTATCGTGAAAAGTTGAAGTCCCATTTTCCACGATTTGCAAGATCTACGACTTAAAGAGCTCCCGCACAGATCAACGGTGTGGAAAAAAAGGTGGAAAGGAAAAGATCGGAAAGCGGAAGATACGTGAATTTTCTCGTTGAAAAGTTAGAATCTTGTTTTCCGTGAACTGCAAGATCGACGATTCGAAAAGTTTTTGTCGAAGATCGACGACTCGAAAAGGAGCAGAAAGGTGGAAAGCAGAAACATATGAATTTGGTCGTAAAGGTTAGAATCTTGTTTCTGCGGTTTGCAAGATCAACGGTCTGGGATGATCCTATAGGGAAAAGGAAGAATCAGAAGGGTGGAATGTAGAAAAGGCAGAAGTTTGGTCGTAGAAAAGCATAAATTCTGCTTTCTGCTTTCTGTCGGCCCATAGCTTGATCTCAAATCAACAGCTGGGAAGGTGTCTATCTGCGATCGATGGTGCAAAAAAGAGGAACATGTGCACGAGGTAAGAAGACTTCTCGATATGCGTAAATTGGTAGGACCCACAGCTTTCAATGGCCTAGATCATCCTTGATCTCAAATCTACGGTGGAGGTTGATTTTTCTGATACAACATGAAAGCTGAAAGTCAGAAGAGTGCCTATGCGATGATAAACATGCGCAAATGACATGTCCCCTCCCGATTGGATATCGCGCTAAAAATCCAGATATGCAAAGGTCATTTTTTGGAGCGCGGTGGTGCATTTTTCAACGATAAGGATCTAAGCATATGAAGATCAACGGTACAGAATGATTTCGTTTTGCGAATATACAAGGATGAAGAAAACCATTGCATACTGAATGGAGAGGTTCTGATTGTCATTTTCAGCAAGTGATCTTGAGTCCCTACTGTCAAAATTCCCAAATTGATCCACCATGCACATTCTAGTGTGTTTTCCCTGTTTTTTTGTGACCATGGCGAATCTTCCAGATAAGTATTTGTTAGGATTTTGATTCCCACATTGTAACTATTTTTGGATTTGTTTCGAGGTTGGTCTTGAGATCCCATGATACTATAAATATACTCTTAATAGAGGAAGACTGGGTTGGAACCTGTGAGGTTTTGGGTTATGTATTTTGAAATCTGCCCTTAATAAAAAATGACAGAGCCGGATGTTGGCCAGTTGCTGCAAAGATTCCTATGTATTTTGTAGTTACAGTCTGTAAGTTCCTTTCTTATGTGCATGTCATCTTGTTAAGCTTGCCATTATGTTTTCTTTCATATTTGGAATGAGTGTGTAATAGTTTCAGAATTCATATTGTTATGCTCTGGCTATTGTTTCAGATATTCACCCATATTTCTTACCAAAGTTGATGCATAATTCATCTTCTCGGTGCTCTGTATTGATGGACTATCATTGTTTCTTCTTTATGACCAGATCAACAATCTTTTGACTGCAACTGAGTGCCACCTTTCCTTCGTAGAATTTCACCTGCAAAATGTTCTGTGATTCATGAATATTTGTGACTCCATATCCCAATGTATGCTTTCCTTGTTTCAACTACAAACATAATTTGGATTTTATTTTAGTTTTATATATGGCCCTGTTAAAAATGAGTGAGTGATCCCTCTCTAGAACGAAAGAGGCCAACTTTCTTTCTTAAAGTGGTTCTACTGTTACCTTGGGATTTAACTCCTAAAACTTGGGTACAATTTCAAGTGCTAACAAATTGGTGCCATTGCCGAGGTTGAAAGTGAAAATCAGCCCTAGGAGAGACGACAAAGATTCCAAGAAGAAAGTGTTTATGTGGGAAAATAGAGACTTCTGCATTTGAAATAGGTTGTACATTTGTGCTCATGACTCCACATTGATTTTGAGCAAGATTTCAGAAGGCATCCTGGCTTCCAGGAGGTCACATACACGAGGTAATCCTGACACTGATATTTTACAAGGTGTGGAAAATCAAGAAAGATTTCTTAGAAGTAGGGGAAAAGAACAAATAAATATTTCTCAATTTGGTGGATCATCTTGTCAATAATTTCATAGCATTCAAGATTTTGGGTGGGAAACAAATTTTGAAAGGTCATTGTTGAAATCAAGATTAGAATTTGATTTGAAGGAAACTGAAATTAATCCCAGTAGGTTAGAATCGTATGTGCTTGATTCTCTTTGGAAAAACCTTCAAAACTATGTGAAAAATGAAGAAACAAACCCCATTGTTCAAAACTTGCAGCCTTATATCCCACCAACTGTTCAGAACCATCCACCTTTTCGACCTCCTCCTTATGTTCCAAATCCACCTAGACAAATGGCTGCTAGGTTTTCTCCATTGGCCTTACCTGCTGTATTGCATGAACTTCCTCAAAATTATGCCCAAAAAATTCCCTTCTATGATGGGGATGGAAATTTCATAGCAAGACAACATGTTGATAGATTTGATGATTTTGTGGACTTGGAGATGGTTGATGATGATGATGTTAAGATGAGGTTGTTTGCACTAAGTTTGTCAAGAGAGGCAAAGAAGTGGTTTAGAGATTTACCTGCTAGGTCCATTTCCACATTTGAAGCTTTCCAAACTTCATTCTTAGAAAGATGGGTTGATAAGAAAATTCCTTTGCAGGTGCTTTCTCAATATAATAATCTTAAGAAAGGAGGTTTTGAATCTGTTCATGAGTTTTCTACTCGATTTATGAGGGTGTATAACTCTATTCCTGCTAATATTAAACCCCTTGTAGGTGCTGCAAAAATCCATGATGTTGATGCCTTTGACAGTGACTTTGCATTATTATTGAGAGAGAAAATCAACAAGTCTTTCTGTTATGTTTCAAGAAGCTTTAAAAGTGGAAGCTAATATGATGGCAAGTGGAAAAATAAAGCAGAAATTAGAAACAGACAAAAGGAAAGCTAGAGAAGAAAATGTGCCTTTTGCTTCTGTTGTTGTTTCTTCTAATGATGTTGAAAACAATGGAGAAATTGATGGATAAGCTGACTGTAGATAATAGACCATTGAACAGAGAACATAATGAACCTCAAATTAGGAACCCAAACTTCAGAAGGCTGAATCCTCCCCCACCTCCACAAATTAGACAGAGAGATATGAGGAATCTTAGAAATCCAAATGATCAGCAAATAATGACGCCTTTTACTGAAAATTATGTTGCAGATGAAGATGAGGCTGAATCTATTAAGGATCATATTCACCATTTTGGTGACTTGGATTCTGAAATATACCTCACAGAGGAAGAGCATAGTACGTTTTCTCAGGAGGATGACAATAATTATTTTGAGGAAGAGTCAGAACAGTACCAAAGAGGATATTTGCATGCTATAGATGATATCCAAAGAAAGATCAAATTGAGATATAAAGATGTTACTGTAAAAAAAAAGGTTCAATCAAAATCAACCTTCTAGTAGCCAACATAATACAAAAAAGAAAAATGAAAAACATAAAGATCCTATTGTATATAAAGAATCTGCAAATAAAACAAAAAAAATGAAAGAAGTGAAACAACCAACACAAATGGATGTAGAAAAACTATTTCAACTTTCAATTTGTAAACAGAGCTCTCAAAATTGAAAATTTCCATTCCTTTCAATGAATTGTTGAGAAACATGGAATACAAAGAGAAAATAACATAGATGGTCAGGAGTTAGGGATAATTTCAACCAAATATCCTAGAGGTGGTAGATGATGCTCCTACCATTGTATTTGGGTAAAAAATTGACAATGTGGATGATGATGAAGTTCCTCATTTTTACCTAAGTTTAAATGGACATGATATGATTGTGCAAAATGTTAAGTTAGATTCTAGCGCATCTCATAATTTGATTCCCAAGGGAGTCATAGAAAGTTTGGGATTGGAAGTTACTAGACCATATAAAGACTTGTATTCTTTTGATTCTAGGAAGGCGAAGTGCCTTGGATTGATTAAGGATATGGTGGTAAATTTGACAAAAATGTCATCTAAGACTGTGGTAATGGAATTTATTGTAGCAGACATTCCTCCTAAATTTTGGGTATTGTTGTCAAGCTCTTGGAGTTCTGAATTGAAAGGAAGTTTGCAAATGGATATGTCTTATGCTACCATTCCCATGGTTGGTGGGAATAAAAGGTTATACAATGAGAAAAGATCACCTTATGTAGTTTGCAGCCAAGAAAAAATAGATAATCATGCTATCTATGATGTTGATACTGACTTGAGATCTTCCATTTTCTTTAATGATGATCTTCCCTGTGATCTTGAAATTCCTGCACCCATTGAAGTTAAGGAGGAGGAAGAGTTTGCAAAGAGAGAGGCTTTGGAAAAAAAACAGAAAGAAGAGGGTCTCTAGACCATGTATTTTAATGGATCTATGGCTAAAGTTGGTTTTGGTGTATATATTATTTCTCCTATCAAGTATTTTGAGGCTTTGTCATATAAGTTAACTTTTGAATGTACCAATAATGTGGCAGAGTATGAAGCTTTATTACTAGGATTGAATGCTTTGAAGGATATGGGGGCAAAGAGGGCACAAGACATGGGAGATTCAGAGCTTGTAATAAACCAGGTGAATGACAGTTATCAGAACAAACATCCCAGAATGAGGGCTTATAGGAATGAGGTATGGGATATGTTTGGTAACTATTTTACAGAGCATAAAATCAGAGTGATTCCTAGATATGAAAACACAATAGTTGACTCTTTAGTTGTTGCTGCTGGTAAATTTAAAACTCCCACTGCTGGCCATAGAAATTATAAAGTTGATATTGTGAAGAAACCCTCCATACCAGATAATTCCAAATACTGGCAATTTTTTGAAGATGATATGCAAATAAAAATATTTTTAGAGTTGTCTGATGAATTTGTAAATACTCAAATAGATAATGAAAATGATAATTTTGAAAACCTCCAAATCATGAAGAGAGTGAAGAAGAAATTGTTGAAAATAGAAAGTTCAAAAACTCAATAGGGGGGAAGGATATAGTTCAGTTGAAGAGTAATCATATCCCTAGAGGCCTAATCCCTCTAGAGAATATTTTTGATCAAAATGATGTTGCTAGAGATCCAAAAATGAAGCCCGTTGATGATGTTGTTGAAGAGAAAAATATAGGAAGTAAAGAAAATCCATGGATCATAAAACTGTCAAAGAAAAAGAAGACTGTCAATTTGATGAAAAGATACACCGATGTCTTTGCCTGGAGTTATGAAGACCTTAAAGAGTATGATACTTCTATCATACAACATACAATCCCAATAAAACCTGGTGAGAAACCTTTCAGACAAAAATTGAGAAGAGTTAATCCAATGTTGCTGCCTATTATTGAGAAAGAAAGTAAAAACTTATTCAATGCCAAGATTATCATGACTCTAAGATTTTCCAAATGGGTTGTAAATTTGGTGCCTGTTAGGAAAAAGAATGGTGAAATCAAGATTTGCATAGATTTCATAAATATTAACAAAGTCTCTTTGAAGGATAATTACCCTTAACTGAAAATGGAACATATTTTGCAGAAAGTGGTGGGATCTGAAAGGATTTCAACTATGGATGATTTCTTAATATACAATCAGATCAAAGTGCTTCCTGAGGATCAAGAAAAGACTACCTTTACTACACCATGGGGTACATTTATGCATGCCAAAATGTCTTTTGGTTTAATGAATGCAAGGGCCACTTTCCAACGTGCCATGGACATTGATTTTGTAGAGGAAAAGTATAAATTTGTGGTTGTCTACATGGATGATATCACCGTGTACTCAAGATCTGACAGGGAGCATATTAAGCATTTGGAGAAAGTTTTTCTGAAATGTAAAAAGTATGGAATATCATTAAACCCCAGAAAATGAAATTTTGCATTGGAGGAAGGAAAATTGCTAGGACACATTATTTCAAAGGATGGTATAAAGATTGATCTAGAGAGAATCAGTGCAATCTTGAAGGTTGAGGAGTCAAGAAGTAAAGAGGAAGTGAAATAATTCATTGGATAGGTAAATTTTTTGAGAAGGTTTATTCCCAGTTTTGCTGAGATATTAATGAATATCGCTAATATGTTGAAAAAGGACCATGAGATAAAGTGGACAATAGATGCAAGGATATATTTCAGAGATATTAAAAAATCTATCACAGAAGCCCCAATTATAGTAAGTCCATATTTTAGAAAAGATTTCCTAATCTTTTCTTATGCTTTTGATCATACTATTGCTGGAGTATTGTTACAGAAAAACAATCAGAATGTTGAACAACCTATAGCCTTTTTTCGTAAAGTGTTAAGAGATGGAGAGTTTAAATATGACATTATGGAAAAAAAGCATATGCTCTAGTTAAATCTTTGAAAGATTTTAGGTTTTATGTTCTTCATTCACATATCATTGCTTATGTTCCTAGTAATGTGGTGAAGAGCATTCTCACACAGCCAGATCCAGAGGGAAAATGAGCAAAATGGATTGCTGTGTTACTCGAGTATGACATTGAAATTAAGCCCGCCAAGACAATTAAAGGACAAGGACTTGCAAAGATGATGACAAATTCCAACTGTGAATCCTTAGAGCTCAATTTTATGACCAATCATTCAAATCAGCTTCATACAGGGGCGAAGGTAATGTCTGATTTCTCTGTCTCCATGGTATTCTGATATTGTGTATGTGTTGAAAAATTTACAGGCTCCTACAGGGTTAAGAAAAACAAGAGCAAGGCTAGTGAAGTTGAAATCTGCCAAGTTTTGTATTATGAATCAATACCTTTATTGGAAAGATCCTGGTGGTGTTTTACTCAATTTCCTTTTGGAGAATGAAGCTCAACAAAATATGAAGGAATTTCACAAAGGAGATTGTGGGGGACATCACTCATGGAAGGTGATAGCTAATAAAATTTTGAGAGATGGTTTTTATTGGCCCTCAATGTTTTCAGATGTTTACAGAGAGACCACTACATGTCACCAATTCTAGATATTTGATGGTAAGAGAAAATTGGTTCCACTCCCTCTCAATCCAATATCAGTGGAGGCACATTTTCAGCAGCGGGGACTGGATGTTATTGGGGAAATAAACCCAAATTATTCAGGGAAACATAGGTGAATCTTAATAGCAACAAATTATTTTACGAAGTGGATTGAAGCAATACCTACCAGGAGGGCTACTAATGCAGTGATTATGGGTTTTCTTGAAGAAAATATTTTGGTTAGGTTTGGTTGTCCCATAAGGATTGCGACAGACAATGCAACTGCTTTTAAATCTAAAAAGATGATAAGTTTTTGCCACAAGTATCAAATCAGTCTCAATCATTCCACTGCTTACTATCCACAAGGTAAGGGCCTGGCAGAATCCTCTAACAAAAGTGTGGTGAGGATAATAAAAGAACTGTTGGAAGATAACAAAAGGGCTTGGCATACAAAGCTAAAATATGCTTTGTGCACTAACAGAATCAACACAAAAGGGAAATTGGAATGCCACCATTCCAATTAGTATATGGAGATGAGGTGGTTTTTCCAGCATCTTTGGGAGTGCCAGTCATGAAGTTATTGCAGGAACAGTAGGATGAACCAAATCATATGCAAAGAAGAATAAATCAGATCATAGAATTAAATGAGTTGAGGGACAAAGCCTATGCTAAAGTGTAGATACATCAAGAAAGAATGAAGAACACTTTTGATAGGAAGGTAAAGGGAGAACAATTCCAGATTGATGATTTGGTTTTGAAGTGGGATGCTCTTAGGGAAGATAAACATGGCAAGTCTGATCACATGTGGGTAGGTCCTTATATGATTGCAACATAAAGAGGTGAGAATACATTCATTCTACAACTTCAAGATGGGTCTCAGCTGAAAGGAGACAGTCAATGGAAGGTTTCTTAAACATTACTTGTCCTGAGGGAGGAGGTAATTTTTGTATCATAGTTGTATATATTTCTTTACTTTTCAAATAGTACAAATGGTGAGCCAAAGGATTTGAAGACCGAAGAGAAGGCCCTAAGATCTAAAGGGGTAGCCATCTTTCTATTTTTCTTTATGTTTACTTGCTGGAAAAAAAAGAAGAAGTTTGAGGTCTGAAATGTTGGGAACATCCCAATGGATTTGGAACCTGGTCTACGGGGTTCTTTGCTACCTCATAGGGAGGATAGCATCGCTAGTTGGAGCCACCTGTTAGCACTATTTTTGGGCCAAGTGTTTGGCGAGGAATCATATCAATACAAGAAATGATAAGGCCTGAAAATTTTCACATCATAAGACTTTAAAGGATGTTAATAAGGCTCTCAAGGGAATAGACGGCCTGGATGCGCAATAGAGAATATCAAAGGTCGTAAATCATTTCTTCAAAGGCAAAATTGAGAGCGAAAAGGCAAAAAAAGCAAGTTTCGGTTGTGAAAAGTGTTAAAAATTGACTTCCGCTTTCCACAATCCAATATCTATGATCGAGGGAGTTTCTGCCATAGATCAACGGTCCAACAAAAGGGCGAAAGAATAAAAGGAAAAAATTTGATTATGAAAGTTGGAATCCCAACTTCAGCTTTCCACAGTCCAAGATCTACGGTTGAGGGAGTTTCTGCCATAGATCAACGGTCCAACAAAAGGGCGAAAGAGGAAAAGGCAAAACATTTGATTATGAAAGTTGGAATCCCAACTTCCGCTTTTCGCAGTCCGAGATCCGATGGCTCAAAGCACTTCCACCAAAGATCAATGGCTCGGAAAAGAACAAAGGGCAGAGATCGGAAAGAGGAAATACCCGAAAGATTTTATCATGAAAAGTTGAAGTTCTACTTTTTGTGATCCACAAGATCTACGGTTCAGAGAGCTCCCGCACAGATCAACGGCGTGGAAAGAAAAATGTGGAAAGGAAAAGATCAGAAAGCGAAAGATATAGGAATTTGCTCGTGGAAAAATTTAGAATCTTGTTTTCCACAATCCGCAAGATCGACGGTGTGAAAAGTTTCCGTCAAAGATCGACGCCTTGGAAAGGAGCAGAAAGGCGGAAAGCAGAAACATATAAATTTGGTTGTAAAGGTTAGAATCTTGCTTTCCACGGTCCGCAAGATGAACGGTCCGGAAATATTTCACATAATATCAATGGTCTGGGATGATCCCTCAATGAAAAGGCATAATTGGATGGGAAGAAAGCGGAAAAGGCAGAAGTTTGGTCGTAGAAAAGCAGAAATTTCGCTTTTCGTCGGCCCACAGCTTGATATCAAATCAATGGATGGGAAAGTGTCTACCTGCGATCGACGATGTGGAAAAGAGGAACATGTGCACAAGGTAAGAAGACTTCTCGATATGCAAAACTTGGTAGGCCCCACAACTTTGGTAGGCCCCACAACTTTCAACGTCCTATATCATCCTTGATCTCATATCTATAGCAGAGGTTGATTTCGCTGATACAACATGCAAGATGAAAGTTCGAAGAGCGTCTACGCGATGAGAAACGTGCACAAATGACATGTCCCCTCCCCATTGGATATCACGCTTGAAAAATGGAGATGCGAAGGTCATTTTTTAGAGTGCGATGGTGCATTTTTCAATGGTCAGGATCTAAGAAGATGAAGATCGATGATCTAGAATGATTTCGCTGTGTGAAGATGCAAGGATGAAGAAAACCATTGCAGACTGAGTGGAGAGGTTCTGACTGTCATTTTCAGCAAGCGAGTCTGAGTCTCTGCTGTCGAAATTCCCAAAATTATCCACCATGCGCGTTTTAGCATGCTTTCCTATTTTTTTTTGCGATTATGGCGAATCTGTCAGATAAGCATTTATTAGGATTTTGATTCCCAAGTTGTAACTAATTTTGGCTTTGTTTCAAGGTTGGTCTTGGGAGCCCATGATACTATAAATATACCCTCAATAGAGGAAGACAGGGTTTAAACCTGTGAGGTTTTGGGTTATGTATTTTGAGATCTGCCCTTAATAAAAAATGACAGAGCCGAATGTTGTCTTGTTGCTGCAAAGATTCTTGTGTATTTCATTGTTACAGTTTGTAATTTCCTTTCTTATGTGCATGTCTTCCTGTTAAACTTACCATTATGTTTTCTTTCATATATGGAATGAGTGTGTAATAGTTTCAGAATTCATATTGTTATGATATGGCTATTGTTCCAGATCACCCATATTTCTTACCAAATTTGATGCATAGTTCATCTTCTCGGTGCTCTGTATTGATGGACTGTCATTTGTTCTTCTTTATCACCAGACCAATAGCCTTTTGACTGTAACCGAGTGCTACCTTTCCTTTATAGAATTTTACCTGCAAATTGTTCTGTGATTCATGAATATTTGTGAATCCATAGCCTAATGTATTATTTCCTTGTTTCAACCACAAACATAATCTGAATTTTATTTTAGTTTTATATTTGTTCCTATTAAAAATGAGTGAGAGATCCCTCTCTAGAAAGGAAGAGGCCAACTTTATTTCTTAAAGTGGTTCTGTTGTTACCTTGGGATTTACCTCCTATAACCTGGGTACAATTCTGAGTGCTAACATATCTCATGAGAGTTGAAGATCCCTTCTAATGCCCAGTAGGGACTGAGTGTGGCTCCCTTGCTTGGGGCAGCTCTAGTGAATCTATAGGTTAGCAGGTGGGATATAATCTATGGGTTAGCAGCTGGCATTTCTAATTATATTTAAATTTGATTTCATATATAAAAGTGATTTGTTTACTATCATTGTTATAAATGGCATCATGAAATATTTTATGGATTAAATATTATTTCAATATTTTGTTGCATTTATTACAGAGACTTATTTACATGTATAAGCAACAAAGTATTTCATATTTGACAACTATATTGTACCTCTTGGAATCTTTTTGTTAATAATAGTTGGAGGGTTTGGAACAATATATTGCTATGAATATCATTTGTTAAAGGAGACCGACATTTTCTATATAAATAATAATGTTGGATAATTATTTAAAAAAATTGTTTATGTTGAGTTAGTGTTGCTATGGTTGCATCCATGAAATCCTTTTCATCAAAGCTCAATAGTCGGGTTTCACAATGAAAAATATCAACTTAGTAGCAGAAACTCGTAATATCTCCATGCAATTGCGATTATGCTCCCATCCAAATGAAACTGTTGTTGTTGGGGGCATTGCCACATCGTGTATCTTGTCTTAGAAAATACAACATGTGCATACATGTAACTCATAAATACGAGGGTAGTTTAATTCATCTCCTTAAAACCATTACATTTTTAGTTACTCAAAAACCATAATTAGTTGGTCATTTATGATCTTTCTTCAAAGTTAACAAGTGTAGGTTTGTCATTTCAAAAGCACAACATTGACAAACCTTTGCAATATGCCAAAATAAGTGGGTTGTTAAAAGCTACTAATTTTGACTTCCTATGCAAAAAATGGTATTACCAATTTGTTTGGGATACCTTCAAACCCAACGAATAGGGGGTCACATGACCAATTTATACACCAAAGGGAAAAGATACATCTTTGAATTATTTGCAGAATTTTGTTTTGAGGTTTTGGGTCACTCTTCATGACCCTTAATTGAGAATTAAATAATGAAAATATTGTGAAATATGTAGTTATATAATGTATATTGATGTCATGATTTAATTATGGATCAACTTATTAATGTTATGTTAGAATCCTCAATTGACTTTTAATTTGTTTATGATGGGTGTTGACCACCTAACTAACTGGGTGGGAAACCATGTACCATGGAATTGTACTGTGTACCTTGAAGACGAGAAATATGTACTTGATAAAAAGAAATTAAGTGAAGCAGTTTTTTTTTATTTCTCATCTTATCTTTTCTCCATGAAATTCCCACACCAATGTGGAGGGATTTTGTAATGATATGTCAGCATGAGGATCCTTTTTTGTAAAACTTGGTTGCCTAGGAATTTATCATTAGGGAATTCCTTTCATCGAGTATTTTTTCCCTTGGATAATTAAAATGATTTTTCAATGATTTTAATTATCTGAGATGTTCACTCAAAATCCCCCCCAAAGTGGTGAAAGTTGTTCTAATGATCGAGTCCATGCGGTGATTAAGGTATAGGAATGTTGTATATTACCATGCTAGACATTATCCAGAGTCTTAGGGAATTTCATTAAGTTTTTCCTAGGATTTTCTAAATTTTGGTGATTAAAAAATGTTCCTCGGCAAAAAAAAAGGGAAAAAAACAAACATAAAAAAAATTGTAATGTAAAGAGGGATAGGTCGCTCCTAATGCTCATAAATAGGGGCATGGATACTAAAAATCAATGGCATGAGAGCCCCTACACCCTTGGATAAAGTTTAAAGTAATTTGGAGAAATTTTGCTAAGATTTTTGATATGTTTTACTAAGTCAGTCCAAAAAAACAAGAAAATTGGTCATTAATTAGAATGACAAAATTTTGTAAAGTGACTAAAGTCATTTGGGGAGGGGAAATTAAGTTTCCAAATGTTATATTATGTTGCCAAGGTCACATTAGAGGAAGAAAGAGCCCCTGCCCTCTCCATGGGCCCTTCCCCTTCTCATTTAACAAGTGGAAAGCATTCACATGGGGTCCCCTATCACTCTTTTATTATTTAAGGAGGATTCCCCTCCTCATTTGGGTTACAAGCCCTCTTCTTTCTCAAATTATCTTGTTATTCTTGCTCTCTTGCTTTCGTTTTGAGAACCATTTTGTATTTTCCAACCATTGTGGTTAATAAAGAAATTTTTTTGGGGGAGATTGGGTGTGTAGCTCATTCTGGATAGTATACTCTTGTTTTCCATTGCTATCATATGCCATTGGAGTCCAAGAAGCAAACTATTTTTCTCAGTGATATCTATTGCATTTTTGTAGTAGATTTTATGAGTTTTTCTTCATTGTATTTGAAAAGTTCATGCTTTTCTTGGTTGAATAGTATCATTTTTCAAGTCATTGTTAGGAACTTGCATCTCTTGTTTGTGTAAATCAAAATCTTTCAAGTTGCAGGTTATCTAGAGTGGAGAGTGGGATTCATTGGTTAGATGTCCCACTTCTTCAAGTTGAAGAGCAAAGAGCACTCTTTCCTCACCCATTTTCTCATAAAATTTCTGTATTTTATTTATCTCTTTAAAGCACCATTAGATCTTGTTAAAACATTTATTTGTACAAGTCATTTGAAGTTATTCAGTCTATAGATTTTTAAATTTTGTACAAATTTTCATGCTTGTATGCAACGTGTCCCAAAGTGATTTTGGGCATATTTTATTGTTTTTATGGTTGTTCTTTTATGTAGGTTTTTAGCAACACAAGGGGAAACTCTATCAAAATTTGGGCATAAAATTGTGTAAAGCACTCCCAAAAGCCACCAATTCAAAGCCCATAGCTCAAAGGGTCAAATCCCTTTTCTTTCTCTCATTTTCCTAAATTCTCAAGTGCCGAAATTTAATCATTTGTAACAAGTCCAAGAGAGTCTCTTGAACTTGATTCCTCTTTTATTGCGAGATTATTTGAGTTTTTTTTCTTCATTTTGAGCCATCACTTGCATGCAAAGGAAGTTGGGCTTGCCCACCCTTGCATTGCAAGTGAATAGAGACTAGATTTAGTTACTTAGTTGCATTAGAGTGTTTCATTTACTTTCATTGATTGCCCCATTTCTTCACTAGGAAGAAAGTTGTGTGGCTAGATTAAATCTTCATTTTTTTAAAGTTTTTGTCATCCATTGCTAGCAAAGGAAGCTAGGCTTTCCCACCCTTGCATAGCAATCGAAGAAGGAATACAAAATTTTGTTTTTATTTTTGAAAGTTTATTTTTGCCCCACCCTTTCCATTTGAAAAGTGGATTGTGAGGATAGTGTTAGTTTGTTATTTTGCTTCAATTTATTCTTTTGTGCCCACACCTTGAAAGTGAGTTGGATTTTCCATCCTTGCAATATCACGATGGCTAGTATAATTAAATTTCTTTAATGTTATTTTATTCTTTATTTCAAATTCAAATAAACATCACCCTAATCTTTTCCTTCTATTCACTTCCCTTGTCAATTTGAGTTGGCTATATTAATAGGCACCCAACTTTTATCTTGATAAGAAATTGAGAAAAAGAAAGGTTGACCTGTGGAGATAGATGGGTAGAGGCTGTTAGGAGCCTCGTGGCACTTAGTGTCCTCTTGTTGAGTGCTCGAAAATCTTTGGGATTGAATTTTGGAGCTAGAAGAGAACCTTGTGTTCTCTTGTTGATCACCCAACAATCTCTTTCAAATCGAAAGAGATAAGTGTTAGGGTTAGACACATTAGTTAGTTTGTACTTTCATTGTTTCACACATTAATTCCCATAATCTAAAGTAAGACCTAAAATTATCTAAAATTTACAGGACCACTTTCAAAATGAAACAATCTCTTGTTTCATTCTCGCAATTATTTCCAAAGCATTGCATTTCAAGATTCATTATTTTTCCAGAAGCACTTTATTTCAATTTCCAAATTTACAAGTCAGTTTATATTGCAAGCACATTCCTATTCATTGTTTATTTATTTTGCGGAAGGTTCATTTGGGTGAATGTGATTATTGGCTACTATTGGAGTGTGAATTGATATCAAGTTGAATTTCATAAAGTGCGAGTCCATATCCCATATAGAGAAAGCACCAATTTTGTGAATAATTATTTATTTCTTGCAAATTGTATTTGGTTTATTTACAAATCAAGGGTTGCCTGTCATTGAAAACTGTTGCATTTTTGCATTATTGCTTGTTATTGAACTTAAGTAAACCTTAATAAATTGTAACTCCTAATTAAAACCTTTAAGAAACTTAGTAAGTAGGGATTACCCCCTTGACCTTTGGGAGTTGGGTCTAAACATAGGAGTTAGAAATCGAGGTGATAGCAAGTTCTAAACTCATAGCTGCCCCTCAAGAACACAACTAGTAGTTGGGAGACTTATCTATGGTGAAGTGTGTTTTAGGCAGCAACAATGGGTAACCATTTGTGATTTAGATTCCATACATAGTCTGTGTCGAGATTTTTTTGGGGGGGAAGGTTATCATTCTCAATTATTTCTTGTAGACGTGTTTTGGTCTATGATATACTATGGGATTGATTTTGGTGTCTTTTATGCATTTACGATGTTTTATTATGTCAAACGAGCCAAAATCGCTATCTCCATGAGCATATCCAAAGCTCAAAATATGTGCATTAGTTTAATCCAAAACACCCATTATCATCGAGACTAATACAAACTACCCATGGGGCCTACTTGCCACTGTTGGGTGTGATAATGTCTTAATTAATTCACCAAATATCTAATTGTCGACCAAGGTTGGTAAACTTAGAGTTGACACAAAATATATGCGAAGGTAGAGGGGTTCCTAGGATGTCGTGGCAATATTTTAACAAAGAAAATATCGAAAGATATTTCAAAATGAAAAAACTGAGTCAAACTCCTACAAAGCCAGCTATTAAGGTCATTAAACCAAAACAAAGTATTAGACTAGAGCAGTATCAACCTATACTACTCTACTCTATAAACAAATACTAAAAAGTAAAGATATAAACAATACTATTCTAAGAAAGTAAACTTCCTATTACTCAACTATTCCACCTCTTAATCTAAGAATTAGAAAGCTTCATAAATAATTTTAGAAACTAACTATACAAGGCATTATAATATTGGAAACAAGATTGCAACAACTTGATATACTTTACAAACTTCAACAATTAAAATATACATACAACTAATCAAATGTACATAATAGTTAAACTAAACTATCTAGTTCCACTAGTTCCACTCTCCTTGGGGGTTCTAAGGATATGCATTCATTGTAATCGAAACTAGAGAAGGAGTAGTGTCAAAATGGCTTTCAAAAGAAGTAAAGAAACTGAATGGGACTAAATCTAATTTAACTTCTACAAATATGTGCAAACTAAGGAATGTCCAATTACAGGTGATGGTAAACATGGTGATTTATTCCATAAGCAAATGACTCTTAACTATGGAAGGTATTATAAACAACTAATCTATTAAGAAACAAGATTCTTTTTAAGGATTACTTTTATAAATAATCAATTCTTATATGAAACATACGTAAGGGAAAATCTAACTTATAAACAACTAAAAACTTAATGAAAGTAGCAAGTAGAAAACTTAATAAAGAAAACTTAGTAAAGAAGCAAGTAGAAAACTTAATAAAGAAAAATTAATAAGAAAGCAAGTAGAAAACTTAATAAAGAAGCTCTTCTAAACATAAATATATACACAAAGATAAACTAGACTCGAGATATACTTATCAAATGTTATAACAATAATAAGTGAGAAGATTAGAAACCAAAGAAACAGAACATAGTATAATTCAAGGCATACTAAGATAAGAAGAGGTGAAAGATAAGGATGAAACTTGACAAACACTTTGAATAGCCTAATCTAAGGTTCCTGTTAGTGCTAGAAATTGTTCTTAGATTACGAAATAACAAGCCAACACAATCTTAATAAACACAATTAAGTAAAATAGGTCTTTATAGGGTTTTGGTTGTACAATTTGTAGACAAGAGGGCAGAAACTTCATGAAACTAAAGAAAACACTAAATCATGAACATTTGAAGGATTGAGATGCATAACATATAAACTATAAACCAAACACAATAATCACAGCACTGAATTCCACCCACAGTCAACAAGCATTTCATGCATAATAACCTTAAACAAGAAATGAGTATATCAACTGAGTGATTAACACAATTCAGAAATGAAACCAGTTAATAGTCTAAATAGGGTTTATAGTTGCATATATTTCATAACTCAGTCATCAAAAACACATAAGAGTTTTTACACTTAGCTCATAAACCACAGCTTGATAGCCTCCCCTTGCAACAAAAATTGAACCTTTGGTCATTTCCCAAACTTACATTTATCTTGTTTTTTCAAAAATAGTTATATAACTGAACAAACTACCTTTAGGTCATCTGTCGAATTGTTCAATAAAACCATCATTATACAAAATTAAATAACTTTTTAAAAACTAACAAATAACTGCTTTTCTCAAAATACTTTTACAAGTCTTTTGTTGCCTTTGCTAAAAGAGCAATTCCTTCTAAAGCCTGGGTCTTTCTTCTGCTTTCTGGTGATCTGCTTCCAAATCTTCAACTCTTTTTTCCAGCTCCTCATTCTGCTGTGTCAGCTCTTGAATAGTTTGTTTTAGTTCTGTAAACAGGCTCTCTGTCTGTCTCTTTCTTTTTAAAGCCTCTTTAGAAACCGAAATCAATTCCTAATAGTGACTATTTACTTCTTCCAAATATTCTATAAGTCTTTTATTTGTAGTCACTAATCCTTCATTGGTTTCATGCAGGTACTCAATTTGATGTTTATATTGCTTGATACTCCTCTGCAAATTTTCATTTTCAAAATCAATGCATTTTCCTTCTAATACTGGCTGCATTCCTTTAGGCATCCAAAGGATTTTCACCTTCCTAATTTTTTTTTCATCTTCTTCCATATGCTCTGTCAAGGTCACAGGGATTTCTGAATACTCTTCAGCTTTAATACTGCACTGAGTTGATTTCTCAGCAACCTCTCCTTTCTTTATACAAGAGCTCTTTAAATCGTTTTGATGTTGTTCTAGAATCATCTTCTTTCGAACCTCCATGAATATTTCTGAGATATTGGTTTTAGTGAAAACTGGTTTATTTTCTGAAACTATTTTCTTTTTACCCTTCATAACTTCTTTATTTTGACCTTCATAGTCTTCTAGCTCTTCCTGAGATGAAGAGTCTTCAATTTTTGTAATCTTCTTTTCAGCTAGTTTAGGGTTTAACAACTTCTTCATATTTAATCTGAGTTTGTTCTGTGGCCTAGTCTTGGGCCTCCAAGTTGTTCCAATTTATCCTAACATTTTAAAAACCTTCCCTTGATGTTTAATAGAAGCTAATTGGACAACTTTCCTTTTCCTTCCTTGTGACATTGTCTCTTCTTCAGAATGTGTATGTATATCCTGTTTGGTATGCACCCTATCTTCATCAGATAATGACATTTCCTCTTCTTTAGAGAGTACTGTAATAGGAAACTATTCTTGCTCTTTTACATCTTCCTTTACACCTTGATTCAATTCTACAGGAAAAGCATCTTGTACAGGCTCGATTTCCTTCACTTCTAACTTTGAAACTTTGTTTTCTTCAATATTGATTTGTTGTTCAATTTCAATGTTTTCATCTTCTTGGTTCAAAGATTTTCCTGGTTCACTACCTTTTTCATTCTTGACTGTGACCTTCTTTTTTAAGCTTACTGACCAAATTCTGACCTTTATTTAACTGTATCTTCTGAGACTGCTCTTCCTTCTCTATTTGAAAACCAGACCAAAATAGGAAATATTCCCATGTTTTCTCCCTTTTTTGAAGTACAGTACTTATAACTAGTTTTATAAGCCCATGATGAAACACAGATCTTTTGGTGTGATCCTGATGTTCCTTCACCCTACTAGACATATTCTGTAAACTTTTCAAGAAGAAGAATGGGAAATTCATTTTGGCTTCAAGGCCGAGATGTTGCAAGAACCTAAAATGATACTTAAAAACAAAAGCAAATCTCCCTTCACAAGTGATATAACTTTGTAGGATTTTGATAGGCTCTATCCATTCTGGTTTAAATTTATGAATAGCTACTTCCTTTCCCCAATCTGCTACTACATCTAGAAGTAAGTATTTCTGAGCATCAAAGGTGAAAGGAAATTTTTTAAACCAATATTCACCCTCATCTAAGATCCCTGCAGCTTCTGCTAACAATTCCCTGGTCAACTTTAACTTCAAAGTATCAAAAGTCACCATATCCTTATCCATACATTGAGCAAATTTATAAGAGACTTCTGAGTGATATCCCTCAATTCTTTCAAAAAAAACTAACCACCCTGCCTCTGAAAATAGTTTTGCACAGTCTGGAAAAGTCTGAACCCAACTCATGTCTAAATGTTCAACTCTATTGGTTTTACCACTTCTTTTCATTTTGAATGACTGTCAAATTACTTCTTTCAATAAAACAAACTCTAAATCTATTCAAGTCTTGACAATCTAACAGACAATGCTATATTGGGAAACGAAAACCCTAAAATGAACTCTCTCGCTTAAATTTCTAAATGCCTTAATTCCATTGATAGAGAATTCGATATTAAGTATGAATTAGGTTTACATACTAATAATCTTCATTCAATTCCATCATTAATCCTTTGCTTAGTAAAAACCCAAATACATGGACTTTGAGATCAATTCGCAGCCTACCTATCAAAATGATGAATCCAGGTGTTGGAATCATGTTTTTTTGACTGTCAGATGTCCAATTTCATTCCTCAATCTTCTCTGACCAATACGATAACTCCAAATGATCGCCCTTCAAAAACCCTAATTTTTCGACCTGTTTCAATATTTAATTACACACTGCTAACAATTCGCCACGAACTCATCTGGTCTACGTGCACTTCAGGGGATACGAAATTCAAGGTGAATTTGTCTCATCCTGTTTAATCATCATTATTCCATCACTCTGCAACAGACCATCACAACTTGCCCTCATGATGATTTGCTTGAAGTATTCACACCTGTCACAATGATCATTCTAGAGGAAACACGTATCAAATCCATCAACCAAGTATGAATGACCTCTCATGTGTGAGAATTTTAAAAAATTTGAACCAAAAATGATGATTTTCGAACTGCGCGATTTTCTTGTAGCGCATGTGTGTAATTTTTTCAAGCTTGTGCTACAAGAAAGTTTGCTTTAATGATTTTCAAAAATATAACAACTAGAAATGATTTAACTTTGGCAAAATGATCTAGATCAAAACTTTATGATATTTTTAGGACCTTTTTAATTCATATAAACATTCTATAAGCCCCCTAACTTTGAATTTTGATAAATAAAATCAAAATTGAAAAATAAAACTAAGAAATCATATAAACATGAAAATTAAAGAAAAAAGATTCAAACTATCCTAAGAAACAAAATTTTCTAGGAGAAATGAACAAAACCAAGTTTCAAAACATAACAAATGCATTAAAAATGAAAAACAAAAACAGGCTCTAACATCTGGCTCCCGCTGCAGGATGAAGTCCTCCGTGTGAGGCTTCAAGAACTTGTAGATCAGTGCCTTCTGTGTCATAACTGCAACTTCCGGCTAGTCTGCAAAATTTCCATTGGGTCATGGAGTCTTTATTCTGTTATTCACACCGGTATATACAATGAAAGTCCAGTATCCATCTCAAAAACTGTAAAAATGCTTGAGGAAACGTCCATTAACTGGATTAGACAATTCCTCACCATCCAGAGTCTGTAACACAAAAGTATTATTCTCCAGAACTTTTGATACTATGAAAGTGCCAAACCATAGATTATCAAACTTGCCATGCTTTCCTTTCTGTTCCTTTCTAGCATCCCATCTCAAAACCATATCTCCCATTGAAAAAGTGCTCTCTTTGATCTTTCTATCAAACCTTTCTTTGATCTTTGACCTGTACAGCTAGACCTTTTCTTCCACTGTTTCCCGTTTCTGCTGTAACTCTATTAGTGCATAAATTCTTCTTTGCATATCACTAGGTTCTTCCTGACAATCTTGACAAAATTTCATCACTGGAATTGTCAAAACCCCAAATTTTCACAAAAATTTAAAATTTTGAAATAACATAAAATGCTGATACTCCAGTTTATTAACAGTTAACGGCTAGAAAAAAGAGAAACAGTTAATAGATTAATTTGCATAAACTCAATTATGTTAACTCATCAGTTTTCTTACTAACACAGTCTTAAATTTATCTTGCGCATTAATTCTATATTTGGTTTACTGATGAGTTCTATTTATGATAGTAGGTGGAATATGACTTTGAATTTCGTGGCTTACTTAGCATTTATGCTAACACAGATGGATTATTTGTTCTTACAGGTTTACAGGTATAAATGACCGTTTTTAAATTCATAAAGCATCCTGCAATATTTCTATTTACAATTAGTAAGCTTAGATTATAAGCTGCTGTAATCCAACCTACTTCCATAAGGTAACACAGTTTGTTTTCTTTTGTTGCAATTATTAACGAAGTTCAGATAATTGTATTTCTTCCTGTAGAGTATGTAGTGACAGTACTACTTCCTTTGGTTCTAAACAGTTTATTTATCTGCTTGATATTCTTTATTTTCAAAATGCATACCCTAGCAATTCTTTATTATATTAGGTTCTAACTAAGAACAACTTCTAGGGTTGGTGTTTTTCTTATCGAGCCCATCTTTTCAACTTATGTTAACCTTAGTATTTTGGTAAGATTGTAAAACTATACTCCTAGTAATGAAGAACTGCCCCAATTTCTAAGACAAGATCTCATGGATCTGTATTAAGTAAACAGTTCATAGGAAAATGTTCTTACATTTCACTTTGTCATTACATAGTTTGCTATCAAAACTTTGGTAGTTTTTAAGATTTAAAAATGTGCATAAACTATTAGTTTATCGGCATAAAAGGGTTTTATTAGTGTTACATTTGCATAATACTTATGATCCTACCCAACGACACTATGCAAATTACTCAAGTTGAAAGCTGTGTAATCATTTACGCCACCATGAAAAGAACGAGAACTAAAAGATAGCTATTCTTACACTATTCATTAAACTGTTTATAAGTCAATGACTTCATAATTTATCTTAAATACTATAGGTAACAACTTAGTTATTACACCCTATTTCACAATGATGATATTACTATGAGCTTGAATGGTTTGTAATTATTCAAAAAGAGTTAATACTCCCATATACACTATGCATACAATTAATGATAATGTTAATATAATTTTGTAATGTCTCCCCACGATACTCATTAGTATACATTACCATGTAAAAGGAAACATAACCCTCACTAGCTTTTATTAGCGATATCTCATAACATTGGTTATTGATAAGTTATACAATGTGTTTCTTTTGGGTTACGAGGCTAAGGTTTATGTTATGTAGTAATTCAGCGTTATAATAACGTTGCACCCCACGCCAGTGATGAGCTAAATGTTAACGTTAAACAATTATCATAATGTTGTAAACCCATGCCAATAACGAGCTATGCACCAAGCGTTGAAACGATTATTATATGATTTGAAACCCATGCAAACTATAATACTATTTTGATGAAATCATTGGGTGATTAAATGATTGATATGAAACGAAGGTGACTATGGAAAGTCGACCCACTGCATGATTTTATTGATGCGGCCACGTGGAGATTTCTTGGCCATGCACTGGTTGCATTTAAAGTTGTTAACCCTAACCTTTGCCTCATTCGATCTTCGACAATTGCGTTGGCCCTGTGGGCTGCTCTATAAGCTCCCATGGTGCCCGTGAGTTGCAGATAGCTATAGAGGCTCCAACGCTGGATTTTATCGTGGCTTACTCCCTTGAGCCAGATTCTAATGTTTGCCTCCTCTGTGATTTCTTTACTTCACTCAGAGCTTACTATATTCCTTGTATATGGCTTTATAGTTGCTTGAAAGTCCTTTTTGCTGCTTCTCTGTCGTGGTCTGTCATTGGTGAAAGCTTGAGCTTATTGTGTGATTACAAAGCTCCTTCGTTGTAGGGTTTTAGTTTCCTTGCTTGTATACTGGTAACAGTACGACTCCACACTAATTGACTTCTTCGCAGCCTTTGCTTAGGCATACCCCCACCTCTGCTGACAGTTGTGAAAAAAACTAGAGTCCCATCGTCTCCATCCTCAACGAAAATGAGGGTTTGGATCCTTTTAGCATTGGTCGTGGTGTTATTGTTCGTTCGAGGCTCCATCGTTTTCACTTCCAGTTAAGGTGAGTAAAATAAAATCAAGAGCTATTGCTGTTTATGGTTTTATTCTGCATAATGGTTTCTAATTTTTAAAATAACTTTGGTTCTTTATTATGCAGGTTGGCTCGTCTCCAAGGTTGGCTGTTGTGCTGTTTAAAAGGCTCCACAAAACGTTCACGGTAAGCTCTGGTTTCGAATAGGGTTTCCTTTGTTTGTACAGACTCTTGCAGTTGGAGAAGGTCTCGTCCGTGTTGCACCCAGTATTGGTTGCTGTCCTTCGTTTTTATGGTTTTTGTTTTGGTTAAAACCCTTGCTTGTTGCAAGGTGACTCCGGCTTAAAGCTGTAACTTATGAAGCTCTCCTCTCGTATTAGGGTTGAACTTACAGTTTTGTAAAATTATATTAATACTTTCCATACTCCATACAAGATATGGGTATTCGGATTTTTGCTGAGTTTCTTTTTGTAAATTGGTAAAGTTTTGACTTCCATTCAGCCTTCGGGCTCGTTATTATAATGTAAATATCTTAAGACCGTTTGTCTGTAAGTTAAGTTCATTCTCCTTTATGTTTTTGTATTTTATCTCTGTGTAAATGAATTTAAATTGTTCTTTTAATGATTATATAAAAAGAACTAAGTTTATTGCTTATCTTGGGTTACTACTGTAATGGTTTTGTGTATTTTAAAGAAAATTGAGTAATTTCAGCTCAGAATTACGAGCTAGGGTTTTAACCCTATTTAACTTGTAAAAAGATATTTTATGTATTGTTAATGCATAGATTAGAATTACTGTTAATAGAATTTTAAACCATTTCAGTACTCAAGAATTTCTAGGTTAGGGTTTAATGAATTAAACTTTGGTTCATACTTTAAGATTCCTTCCTTTTGTTTAAAGAATTATTAATTTATAAACGATATTATTTATGTAATTTTATTATCTGTATATAATATAAATACTTAAGCTTGTATTTGTGCATACACTTGTTTTATAAAGACTGTGACTAAACTGTAACAGTTTAGTTGCTTATGCTTGTACATAAAATCCAACCACTAGATTATGACTTGGTGTTTTTATTAGAACAAGGGTATTATTAAACTAGGGTTCGACCCTACAGTTCTCTTTGCAGAAAGATAAACCTGTTAATATTTGCAGTATAGTTCTTACATAGATATGCAATGTTAATTTATTAAGTTCTTATTGTTTTTCTGAATTGTTATCTAGGGTTTTAGTAGGATTACTCGTAAACATTAATTTAGTAATGAGTTTGTTTCTTTTTAAATAAAAAATAATTCTTTTCCAAAAACCATTTTGATTTATAGCAACTAATTCTCTTAGTTAGGTAACAATATAATCAATTAAACTAAGTATTTATATTTTCTATCTTAATACCATAATTATTTTTCATATCACTATCTTGAGTTAGTAATATCTGTTAGTTTTTAAACTATTATGAATTCTAGTAAACTAGATACGGTATCTGATACCTTTGTTTGAACTGAAAGTAAACAAGTAGTTTAGCTTTATTTCTTCTACTGCATGAGCAATAGGTTAATAAGTATGATACAAGGAAAATAAACCTGTAACATAGCACAGATTAACATCCTGCATAATTTAAATTCGATAAAAGAATAATATTCTGTCTATAGCATAATCTATTTCCTATTAGAGTATTTATAAAGAAGATCCTTCTACCTGTGCTGAGTTATTTCTATTTCTTTTTCTAATGTACTTATCTATATAATTTGGTTAACAAGAACATATAAGAACAAGTTATTGTTCTTTGCTGATAATAGTCTTCATACAAAAATAAGTTACGCTGATATAATGAAATGCATAATACATCTACTCATTTCAGATTCCTATCTTATCTTCATCTATTTTAAACACACTGCCTGTGCTAGAGTACGGTCTGGTTCGTTTCAGATGGGGAAAAACACAGGTAGGATTTTTTCATCCAATTACAGATTCAATATTGAAATAACTAAAAGATTACAAGCTCTAACAGTTCACTACAAAACATGTAAATCATTCATTATTCATTCATTCTCAGATATAAACTTTTAACACAGCAAATAAAAGACTGTAGAACCTGTTTTAAAGCTGGATGACAACAACGTTGGGAGGCCGTTCCTCCCTACCAACTCCTAGAGAGCACTCAAACAATTTCTTCTTAGGACCCTCGAGCCTGTTCCTGGTCTCCTTGGCTAAGAACTGGTGGAGCAAGCAACAAAATACTAGTCCAATGACTTAGTAATAACTCGGCACTCAGCAGAATAGCTGTACTAGACCACTTTCTGCAATTTACCCCTCAAACACATTCCACAATTTCCCTTCCCAATGAAATCCTCTGAAGTACATTCACCTGAATGGTTCTCTTCTTGGAAATGAGTAGCCTCAGCTCTCTTCAATGGGATTTTTTATTATGATTGCATAGGTCTTTTTTGGGTTAGTTGTCATTAATTGAGTCACCTGCTCTGATCCCACTTTCTTGGGGGATCATGACCCCAAATGTAGGGAGGTTGCCACCTGCAACATTGGAAGTGTTTGAGGATGCTGCCACTTGTCTATTTGCTCTCCACCTAGTCTCCTCCACCAACTTGACCAATAACACTCTTTTTAACAACTCTCCCAAGCTGTTGTCTCCACTTTTATTTATTTATAATTAAAATATTCAGAATTACATTCACACCCTTGACTCTGCTGAGTCATCATTTACAACTTAGCATAAAATTTAACATAATGTCTTGGAATAAAATCAAATAAGATAATATTATTTTGCAAAATTGGGGCATGTGACAGGAATACCCAGTTGGACGGGAAATACTGCATCAGTACCATATACTAATTGGAAAGGAGAAGTTCCAATTTACTTTTTAACTGTTATTTTGTCTGCCCACAATGCATATTTTAACATTGAATCCCATGATCGTTTATTCTGCTTCAATAAATTCCTGATACTCTGAATAATATTCTTATTGGATGAATCAACTAACCCATTTCCCTGAGGATAATAAGGTGTTGAGTGTTTCAGAATAATCCCATTCTTTTCACAGAATGCCACCATAGCTTTAGATTTAAAATCTTGAGCATTATCAGTTAATAATTTCCTAGGACATCCAAACCTGCTAAGAATATTTTCCTGAATAAACTCTATGATCACCTTATTTGTTGCATTTCTCGTGGGAATGGCTTCTACCCATTTGGTAAAGAAATCTGTAGCAGTCAAAATCAATTTATGCTGCCTTGAAAAGGAAGGATTTATCTCTCCTATGAAGTTCAAACCCCACTGCTGAAATGGGGCGTTTACTGCAATTGACTTTAATGGTAATGACATCAACTTTTGCTTACCAGCAAACTTCTGACAAGGGATACATGCTCTTACTTGTTGATATACATCCGAGAATAAGGAAGGCCAATAGTATCTAGCTCTTAGAATTTTATAAGTTGTCGCCTTCCAATACTTATGCCCCCCACAAGCACATTCATGTGATTCAGATATTACTTCTTCAATTTCTAGCTTATCCAAACATATAAGTAAAATACCTCTTGGATCTTTCCAAAACAGCTGCAGTTCTATCAAACAATATTTAGTAGTTTTTAACTTTAATGACCTAGCAGCTTTCTTGTCTAGATGTTTTGGACATTGTAAATACAAAAGAAAATGTACAATATCTGCATACCATGTGGATTCTGCATAGTGGTCCATAATCTTTTCTTTCTTCTGCTCTGCTCTTCTTGTGTTGGTTGTTCTGCCATGAGATGTAGACCTAAAGCTTGGCAATTTGAATCAGCTAACAATTTAGCCAAACCTTGTCCCTTTACTAGCTTTGTAGATCTAATGTCCACATCATATTCCATTATTTTTGCAATCCACTTCCCTCTTTTTCCCTCACTGTTTGGTTAAGTCAAAACATCCTTAATGGCAGCATTAGGAACATAAGCAATAACCTTGGAATGCAAGACATAAATTCTGAAAAACTTCAATGCTTTTACCAATGAGTAATCTTGCTTCTCTAAAGTGATGTATTTTAGCTCCGAGTCTATGAGAGTCTTGCTGAAAAATGCAATTGGCTGTTCAAGACCATCCTTATTCTT
This sequence comes from Pseudotsuga menziesii, assembly GCA_001517045.1. Classification (NCBI taxonomy): domain Eukaryota; kingdom Viridiplantae; phylum Streptophyta; class Pinopsida; order Pinales; family Pinaceae; genus Pseudotsuga; species Pseudotsuga menziesii. Next base: position 219,977 of record LPNX010947705.1, read on the forward strand.
CTGTAATAAAACAGTAGCCAACATATCCTCAGATTCAAAAGAAAAAGTTAAAAATTCCTTTGTAAAATCATTACTTACTAATACTGGTGCTTCCGTAAGAGTCATCTTAATATTTTCAAATGAGTTTTTTGCTTCTGCAGTCCACTTGACCTCATGATCCTTCTTCAACATAGCTGTAATCTGTTTAATGGTTTCAGAAAAAATTGGTATGAACCAATGCAAAAAAATTATCTTTCCAATAAAAGATTGTACATCCTTCTTACTCCTTGGCAGACTAATTTTTAGAATAGCTTTTACCCTTTTTGTATCTATCCTTATGCCATTAGCTGAGACTAAATGGCCTAACAACTTACCTTCTTGTACAACAAAATGTGACTTTTTAGGATTAAGAGACAAACCATATTTTCTGCATTTTAGGAAAGTTTGTTTCAAGTGTTTTAGGTGCTCCTCATCAGATTGTGAGAAAACTGTAATATCATCTAAATAGATTACTACAAACTTATCCCTCTCTCCCACAAATTCTATGTCCATAGCCCTTTGAAAAGTAGCTCTAGTATTCATTAATCCAAAAGGCATTTTTTCATACATGAAAGTACCCCAAGGTGTAGTAAAAGCTGTCTTTTCTTTGTCATCAGGGTGCATGGCAATTTGATTATACCCTGAAAAACCATCTACCATTGAAATTCTTTGTGCACCAACCACCTTCTGCAATATTTGTTCTATCTTTGGCAAAGGATAATTGTCCTTTAATGAAGATCTATTCAAATTTCGAAAATCAACACACAATCTGATTTCACCAATCTTTTTTCTAACAGGTACTAAATTGGCAACCCATGAGGAATACTGGAGGGGAACAATAATCTTAGCATCTAATAACTTTTTCACCTCCTTTTCTATAATAGGAAACAAAGCTGGATTTATCCTCCTTAATTTATGTCTGAAAGGCTTAACATTTGGTTTTAAAGGCACTTTATGCTGTATAATTCTAGTATCATATGTTTTCAAATCCTTGTATGACCAAGCAAAAACATCAACATACTCTTTCAATAACTTGATGTACCTGTTTCTTTGTTCTATTGTGAGTGCCTTTGAGATCTTTACCATTTTAGGATGTTCCTTAGTACCAATATTGCAATCCATCACATTTTCTTCTGAAGACTACATAACTGGTTTTAAAGGAGTATCATATTTTGAAAGAATCCTCTCCAAAGGTACCAAACCTTTAGGAATGAAATTACCTTTCAACTCAATGATTTTGTGACCTGCAATCTCATTTTCTGCAACACCTTCAAAATCTTCAATTTGATCATCTTGTTCTTGATCAATTAAGGAACTGGAAAAATCACCTGTCAGCTCTAAAAACCTTTTTATTTCAATATCATCTTCAAAAAATTTCCATTGCTTTACATTATCAGGCACAGAAGGTCTATACCTAACCTCAATATGATACTTCAGTTGTGTTGTTTTAGGAATCCTGAAATGTGTGGCTGCTAGGGAAAGAGAATCAGTAGTTTGGTTATGATCCCTAGGAATATAAGTGATATTAAAAGCCACAAAGTAATTGTCTCTCATATCCCATACTTCATTATGGTACACTTTCAGCAAATCTTGTTTTACTTGATAGTTTTTCCTTACTTGTTGAACAACCAACTCGGAGTCGCCATACACAAAAATTTGCTGAATACCTAAATCTTTTGCAGCTTTCAAACCTAACAACAAAGCTTCATATTCTGCAGTATTATTGGTGGTAATAAATTCCAATTTATACATTAACCTTACTGCTTCACCACCAAGAGATATTAGAAGAACCCCTGCTCCAACACCTTCCTTGGATGATGATCCATTAAAATACATTTGCCAAAGTTCATCTTCTTGTTCCCTAGTGCATTTGACTAATTTTTCTTTTTTCAACCTGTAATAAACCAACAACATCATTATCATCACTAAAATGCAACATACAAGTTCCCAAATCCTTTTCAACAGCATACAAGGGATGATTTGTAGGATTCTTGTCATAAGTCACAATATAAGCAAATTGTAACTCTCTATACAACCTTCTATTTTCACCTCCAAAAACATGAATGGTTGCATATGTTAAGTCCATCTATAGAGTTCCACCAACCTTCTTGGCCCAAGATCTAGAGAGGAGTAATCCAAACTTAGGTGTAATGTCTGCTACTACTACATCCATAATCACACTCTTCATTGGTAGTTGAGCTAAACTAACCACCATATCCTTTATCACTCTTAAACATTTTACAGCTCGCGAATCAAAAACATACAAGTCATGATAAGGTTTTGTTATGCTCAAACCTAAATCCTACATGACAACTTTTGGCATTAGGTTATGAGATGCTCTTGAATCCAAAAGGCAATTATGTATCATCTGCTCATGAATGGTTAGTGTGATGTAAAAAGGAGGAGATGCACTTGCCTCATTTTCAATTTTTTCTGCCAAAGCTAACCCAACAAATTTTTTAGGACTTTCCTCTTGTAAATTCACTGTGTCAGAGGGAAGTTGACTGTTTGCTGAACCAATCATTTTCAAAACTGAATTTTTGTAAGAAGGATTCTTCATCAACTCAGTGAAATGCATAGGGATCTTGATTTTTCATAACTCATTTTCAAGATTGAAATTCGGCATACTTTTATTTACCTCTTCAACTTCAATAATCTTCTTTTGTTTATCCTGATTCTATTTTTTCTCTAATACTGGATCAGACTGCTGTTTAGGAGGCAAAACTACCTTTTTCTTAGGATTTTGAACTACTTGTTTTGGCCCTGATATTAAATTTAAGGTTTTCTTTGGATCAGTCTGATATATATTAGCAGTTACAACAGTCACTTCAAGATCTAAACAATTTTCTATTTCAAACACATAGGCATCATAATATTCTGAGTTTAAAAAATCTTCTTTAGTCACAAAACCTTCAGTCAACTGTTCTCGAAAATAATTCATATCCTGATCTGGATCCTCAAAGAACTCTTCCTCTTCTTTTTCTCCTTCATTAGCTACATTATTCTGAAGTGGTGGTGGCACCTTTTGATCCTCAGATTCTCTCCTTTCTCATTGAATATCATTGTTTCTTCTCTCTCTGGGAATGAAACGAGGTACAAACTGTCTTCTGAATTGGTTTGGATTATTAGGGTTTCTGTCTCTCTCTTGAACAGGTTTATTTGAATTTTTCTCTAATTCCAACTTGTTTAGTTTTTCTATTATGATTTTCACTATCTTGGCCATCTCATCAATTTTACCTTTTGTAGAGTGGGATGTTGAAACCCCTGGAGCTGCCTCTTTCTTACCCTTCCTTTCATATATCTGTTGAGCTGAATTTCCCTTCAGTCTATTAGAAGCTAATATATTAGACTCCACTTCTAATGCTGACTCCTGCATGTTAAGTAAAATAACAGGTCTTCTTTCTCTCAAGAGTAGAGAAAATTCATGATCAAAAGCATTAGCATAAGTAAGTTTTGTAGAAGTTTTAGAAGGTTTTATCTCTGCAGGAATTCTGCTATACATCTTATTGAACCTCTTCAAAAAATCAGCTATGGTTTCATCTTTCTTTATTCTAAGAGCTCCAAACTCAGTAATGTAATATGTGTGATCCTTAGTATCACCCCACTGTCTCATGAAAAGAACCTGAAGCTCTTCTATTATAGTAATAGCTGCAGGTAACTCTTTGAACCATTTTCTGACCTCTTCATCAAGACTCTGTACGAACATACTCATCCACACATCCTTTGCCTCGATATTTTTATTATCTGCATAGTTGAGAAATGCATGCCAATGCTCCTCAACTGTGGTCTCACCTTGTCCATTAAACCTAGGTAAATATTTTTGGTAATCTCCCCCAGGGAGAGCATTTAAGGGCTAAGGCAAAACTAGAGGTGCATACCTAGCTGCCACCATTCAGTCCATCATATCTAATGGATGATTTTGGGCTGCCATCTTTAAGTTGACTGGTTTAGATGATGGAAAGACTTGACTATAACTTGGTTGAAAAGGAGTTTTACCAACTTTGAGGTGAAATAAAGGGATTTTTCCAGCAGATAAATTCTTTGCTTTCTTGAAAGATTGAGGATCAGTAAAAACTTGAAAATTACTAAGAGGGATTGTAGCTTTTAACCAGGATGAATCTTGTTCTTCTCCCTTCAAAACATAAAAAGGTGATGATATGTCTAGTTGATCAAGGTTACATAGGGCTGGTGATGACTGAGACCGTTTGATTTTCCTAGCTGTTTTCAATATCTGTTTTGGGTCTGAGACACCCAGTTGTAAAGGTGAACTAGGTCTACTTCTTGTTCCAACTTCTTTAGTAGCCACTGTGAAATACTGGTGAAAAGTAGTCTTTTAAAATTTGTTGGTTTAAGTTCACCTCTCAAAACTAGTGAAATGATGAGTAACCCAGGGAAAATAGGCTTTCAGCTTCATACCCGGCAACGACGCCAAATATGTTAGTGCCATAAATTGTTCTTAGACTATGAAAGAACAAGCCAACACAATCTCAATAAACATAATTAAGTAAAATAGGTCTTTCTAGGGTTTTGGCTGTACAGTTTGTAGACAAGAGGGCATAAACTTCATGAAACTAAAGCAAACACTAAATCATGAACATTTGAAGGACTGAGATGCATAACATATAAACTATAAACCAAACACAATAATCACAACACTGAATTCCACCCATAGTCAACAAGAATTTCATGCATAATAACCTTAACACAAGGAATGAGTATATCAACTGAGTGATTAACACAAATCAGAAATGAAACCAGTCAATAGTCTAAATAGGGCTTATAGTTGCATATATTTCATAATTCAGTCATCAAAAACACATAAGAGTTTTTACACTTATCTCATAAACCACAGCTTGATAGCCTCCCCATGCAACAAAAATCGAACCCTTGGTCCTTTCCCAAACTTACATTTATCTTGTTTTTTCAAAAATAGTTATATAACTGAACAAGCTACCTTTAGGTCATCTGTCGAATGGTTCAATAAAACCATCATTATACAAAATGAAATAACTTTTTAAAACTAACTAATAAGTGTTTTTCTTAAAGTACCTTTACAAGTCTTTTGCTGCCTCTGCTAAAAGAGCAATTCCTTCTAAAGCCTGGGTCTTCTTCTGGCTTTCTGGTGATCTGCTTCCAAATCTTCAACTCTTTTTGTTAGCTCCTCATTCTGCTGTGTTATCTATTGAATAGTTTGTTTTAGTTCTGTAAACAGGCTCTCTGTCTATCTCTTTCTTTTTAAAGCCTCTTTAAAAACTGAAATCAATTCCTGATAGTGACTATTTACTTCTTCCAAATCTTCTCTCAGTATTTTATTTGCAGCCACTAATCCTTCATTGGTTTCATGTAGGTACTCAATTTGATGTTTGTATTGCTTGATACTCCTCTGCAAATTTTCATTTTCAGAATCAATGCATTTTCCTTCTAATACTGGCTGCATTCCTTCAGGCATCCAAGGGATTTTTAGCTTCCTAAAAATTTCTTCATCTTCTTCCATATGCTCTGTCAAGGTCACAGGGATTTCTAAATAATATTCAACTTTAATACTACAATGAGTTGATTTCTCAGCAACCTCTCCTTTCTCTATACAAGAGCTCTTTAAATCATTTTGATGCTGTTCTAGAATCATCTTCTTTCGAACCTCCATGAATATTTCTGAGATCTTGGTTTTAGTGAAAACTGGTTTATTTTCTGAAACTATTTTCTTTTTACGCTTCATAACTTCTTTATTTTGACCTTCATAGTCTTCTAGCTCTTCCTGAGATGAAGAGTCTTCAATTTCTGTAATCTTCTTTTCAGCTAGTTTAGGGTTTAATAACTTCTTCATATTTAATCTGAGTTTGTTCTTTGGCCTAGTCTTGGGCCTCCAAGGTGTTCCAATTTCTCCTAACATTCTTAAAACCTTCCCTTGATGTTTAATAGAAGCTAATTGGACAAATTTCCTTTTCCTTCCTCGTGACATTGTCTCCTCTTCAGAATGTGTATGTATATCCTGCTTGGTATGAACCGTAGCTTCATCAGATAATGACCTTTCCTCTTCTTTAGAGAGTACTGTAATAGCAACCTGTTCCTACTCTTTTACATCTTCCTTTACACCTTGATTCAATTCTACAGGAAAAGCATCTTCTATAGGCTCGATTTCCTTCACTTCTGACTTTGAAACTTTGTTTTCTTCAATATTGATTTGCTGTTTAATTTCAATGTTTTCATCTTCTTGGTTCAAAGATTTTCCTGGTTCACTACCTTTTTCATTCTTGACTGTGACCTTCTTTTTAAGCTTCTTGACCAAATTATGAGCTTTATTTAACTTTCTCTTCTGAGACTACTCTTCCTTCTCTGTTTGAAAACCAGACCAAAATAGGAAATATTTCCATGTTTTCTCCCTTTTTTGAAGTACAGTACTTATAACTAGTTTTATAAGCCCATGATGAAACACTGATTGTTTGGTGTGATCTTGATGTCCCTGCTAGACATATTCTGTAAAATTTTCAAGAAGAAGAATGGGAGATTCATTTTGGCTTCATGGCTGAGATGTTGAAAGAACCTAAAATGATACTTAAAAACAAAAGAAAATCTCCCTTCACAAGTGATATAACTTTGTAGGATTTTGATAGGCTCTATCCATTCTGGTTTAAATTTCTTAATAGCTACTCCCTTTCCCCAATCTGCTACTACATCTAGAAGTAAGTATTTCTGAGCATCAAAGGTGAAAGGAACTTTTTAAAACCAGTATTCACCCTCATCTAAGATCCCTGTAGCTTCTGCTAACAATTCCCTGGTCAGCTTAAACTTCAAAGTATCAAAAGTCACCATATCCTTATCCAAACATTGAGTAAATTTATAAGAGTCTTCTGAGTGATATCCATCAATTCTTTCAAAAAAAACTAACCACCCTGCCTCTGAAAATAGGTTTGCACAGTCTGGAAAAGTCTGAACCCAACTCATGTCTTAAGGTTCAACTCTATTGGTTTTACCACTTCTTTTCATTTTGAATGACTGTCAAATTACTTCTTTCAGTAAAACAAACTCTAAATCTATTGAAGTCTTGAAAATCTGACAGACAATGCTATATTGGGAAACCAAAACCCTAAACTGAACTCTCTCGCTTAAACTGTTAAATGGCTTAATTCCATTGACATAGGATTCGATATTAAGTATGAATTAGGTTTACATACTAATAATCTTCATTCAATTCCATCATTAATCCTTTGCTTAGTAAAAACCCAAATACATGGACTTTGATATCAATTCGCAGCCTACTTGTCAAAGTGATGAATCCAGGTGTTGGAATCGTGTTTTCTTGACTGTAAGGTGTCCAATTTCATTCCTCAATATTCTCTGACCACTACAATAACTCCAAACGACCGCCCTTCAAAATCCCTAATTTTTCGACCTGTTTCAATATTTAATTACACAATACTAACACTTCACCACAAACTCATCTGGTCTGCATGCACTTCAGGGGATACGAAATTCAAGGCGAATTTGTCTCATCCTGTTTAATCATCATTATTCCATCACTCTGCAACAGACCACCTCAACTCGCCCTCATGATGATTTGCTTGAAGTATTCACACCTGTCACAATGATCATTTTGGAGGAAACACGTATCAAATCCATCAACCAAGTATGAATGACCTCTCATGTGTGAGAATTTTAAAAAAATTGAACAAAAAATGATGATTTTCGAACTGCGTGATTTTCTTGTAGTGCATGTGTGTAATTTTTTCAAGCTTGCGCTGCAAGAAAGTTTGCTTTAATGATTTTCAAAAATATAACAACTAGCAATGATTTAACTTTGGAAAAATGATCTAGATCAAAACTTTATGATATTTTTAGGACCTTTTTAATTCATATAAACATTCTATGAGGCCCCTAACTGTGAATTTCGATAAATAAAATCAAAATTGAAAAATAAAACTAAGAAATCATATAAACATGAAAATTAAAGAAAAAATATTCAAACTATCCTAAGAAACAAAATTTTCTAGGAGAAATGAACAAAACCAAGTTTCAAAACATAACAAATGCATTAAAAATGAAAAACAAAAACAGGCTCTAACAGTTCCAATGGTAAATATAACCATTATCTAATTACCAAAGCAGAACATAATTCAAAAGGCAAAGAAAGAGAACCTTCAAACAAGCTTAAAACGAAATGGGAATATTGAAGACTGAATGAAACACTGAATAACAGACTGAACGGATGGTCTTAATGAAAGGCTGAACAGGCGGTTTGAATGACCATCTTTATACATAAAATAGTGGAAAGTGGCCTAAATGATCTAATTATCAGATGATTTTTTGCATATGAAAAAAAGATGCGTAAAAGGTAGTAAATAAACTGGTTCAATATTCAAACTAACAGTGAAAGACTTATACTAGTTCATGATTATAAAGAAACTATTTTTTATTGCATTATAAAACAAACGAAAGTGTAACCAAAGAAAATCTATAACAAGGCAAAAGTTAACAGAACTAAATCTATTGTAAATTAAGTCTAAGATATAAACCAATTCAGATCCTATGTAACTATCAATATAAACTGAACAATAAATTGTAAAAAGATTGGAAAGGAAACTAACTATGCACGCAACCGGTTATGTAATGATGGAAATGAAACTATATTAACAACAAAACACATGCTACTAGAAATAATAAACAAACAATTACAGGAAACTCAATCACTTAAGTAAACCAGAAATGAAACTATGCTAATTGCAAGAAAGGAATGACGAAAATACACACGGAAATGGAGACGGCTGGTTGTTGAGGGGCCCTCTCAGCAATTAGGATTGCACTTCAATCACTCACAGAGATGGGAACATGTATGAACAACAGAAATATTAACTTGTATTAAAGTTCATAATAGTATTATAGAGTTTCTCTCCCAACTTCGACTGATTGATATGCTAGCTAACTATGATCTTGCTTGGAGCCAGGTATTTATAGCGTTTACAAGGATGAGCAGGTCGACCCTTTCAGTGGTCAACCACTCCTAAAATAGTCAACCATTATTACAAATAACTGATCACGTGCCAACACACAGTCATTCTCCTACTCTTTTGCTCGGCAGTTCTACTCACATGGGCTGCGGCATATTGTTTCTTGTTGACATGGGAATAAGTCATGGTGTCGAACGAGGATGGTAGGATGGCGAGCCTTCTAGAGGGAGGATCGTCCAGTCATCAAGCATGTGGGAAATGGAACAACTGAAAACTTTAACATCTGGAATATACCAATGAATAATGCGTGCTTTGATCGGCGGGCTAAATAGTGAGCTGGATGCGATCTGTGCATATCTAGCGTGCCATGCGTGTCCAAGATCAACTTGCGCAAGAATTATAACCTACAAAAAAACTTCATATATTAAACAATCTTCAAATATCATCGAATTGGTAAATAAAATCATGAAATAATAAGAATAAACCAGAATTTGCATAAATCCCAAATATATTCGTACCTGAGGCTGAATGATAAGCTGCATGACAGGAATATGTCAAAAAGGTGACAAAAAAGATGTCAAAAGAGTAATTTATCATTCGAAAATAGTAACAAAAAGGGATCAACATTCCCCCAAACCAGAGAGATGCCAGGTCCCACTGAGCAAAACAAAAGGTGAGTCAAGAAGAAGGTTGAGCTGCGTTAGCAGCTGCCTTCAACTTAGCAGATGAAACATGGGATTTACACTTCAATTTCTTGGCTTGAGATTTTAAAACAACACGCATCTCCTATCGAGTGTTATGTGATGAATTGATAGCCTTGTTGAGGTCTTCGACAACCTTAATTTGCAGACGCAAATCCTTATTTTCTTGTCGAAGGTCCACGATTAACTTGACGTATTCTTCATTCTGATGCGCTGACTGTGCCAATTCTTGAGTCAATTGGTCTACTGTTGGTTAATTATGAGTGAATGGTTTAGTGGGTTGCTTGGGGTCTGGATGTAGACTCACTTCCTTGGAAGGTATCTCGATGTCGACAGAGGGAACTTGTCTTTTAGGACTCATGCCCTGAGCAGGTGTAGGGATAATCTCATGAGCAACATCTTTGAGAAATTCGGCTGAGACACTAGCCAAAGTGAATAAGGGCGAGTCGAGTTTAGGTTTATCTTCCTTGGCCATGCTGTCTGGATGGTCGGTCTGAATATCGGGCTGAATCGTGGTCTGGACGATGGGCTGAAAAATGGATTGGGCAAACTTCGCCTTCTGATCCTTGGTACGAAGTCGTGGAAAAGGTAAAAATTCAGCAGACACAATACTAACAGAGGTAGAATGGGAAGATGGACCAGTCTCTGATGTATCTTCATCGATATGCACGATGTTGGGTCTTTTCTTTTCTGTAGATGGGGTTTGACTGGATTCATGATTACAGAGATGCCTAAGGTGTTTTCGAATATTGAGGTGAGGGTTTAGGAATTTGAACAAAAAAGTATCCCAATTCCGATTCCTCGTTTTGAGCCGATCCAAGATCAGAAGCTTGATCAAACCATTGTGATACAAACTGCCCCTAGGATTAATGGTATTCTTCCAAACTTTGCCTGATATTTTCTCCAAGCTCTTTAGGAAATAAAATGGAAAATTGAGAAATTGTCGATTAACAAAATGCACTAGTAAGAGAAGATGGCAAGCTTTGAATACACTAAACTTATCCTTGCAAGTGATAAGACAGATGATAACGAACAAAGGGTTAAGGTACTCGGTATTAATCCATTCTCGATGGAATCCTTTGACGCCTCTAACTTGCTGGAATTTTGGCTTGAGAACGAAGTTGTGGGATGAACGAGGGAGAAGCTAGTGTTTGTGCCAGTGAGTGCCTTCTTTTGGGAGCTTCGTCACGACGACAATAGTCTCCTTGATTACCTATAAAATGAGATGACCAACCCTGGCCAACTTACCATCAAAACCCATCACAAAAAGTAGTGAAATTTCTTCGTCACACCCCTGCAACGAGTGAAGAAATGGGTTCCACCCAGCTCGGAAGAAAATCTCCCTACATTCTCGAAACTCTGGCATCTGGAACAGATCCTAATAATTCTCGGGTTCAAGACAGTTTGAACTTGTTTAGAGAGAAGTGAGGATGCAATGTTTGCAGAGGGTACAATAATATGGTGACTAAAACGACTCTACAGGGACAATGGTAAGTGAGGGTGACATAATGGAAAAAAATCATGAGAAGACGAGTTTAAAACATGCTCCATACGGGCGATTGAATGATCACAACAAACACTTGGCACATTTATATGATCATGCCATCATGGCGAATCTTGAATCGTGTTTCATCAAAGGACGCATGCGATGATGAGTTCGTAAGGTTTTGATCAGTTCAACCATGTCCAAAGTAAAAATTTGGATAGGTTGAACGCATTAATCAATGTAATTTCATAAACCACATTCACAACCATAATAACTTGAATTAACAAGAGGATCGATCACTTGATGGTTTACGCATGGAATAGGGTAAAAGGATAAGTGTGATGGTAGTATAACGATGACTGAAAAATTCCTAAGGTCATATCACATCCATATGGACTTGGACAAGATCGTATCATGTCAAAATCATACAAAATCATAGATCGAGATTAGTCTTAATAAAGTCATAATGCTCTTATAAGCATGTAGATGTGACTTGATAATTATGGATATAGCTCAGCTAGCTTAACTTTTTTCCCAAAACTAAAATTAAGCTAACATCTTAACACACTTAACCATTAGTGCTATAATATCACAAATTTTCTTCAGATCATCATTTGGAATTCCATTCGGATCAGCATTCGACCCTTCATATGGTCATGCATAAGATTTTTTATATGGATTTTCTGTAAAATATGCTTTGTTGGATTGAGTTGTTGCTAATCATGTAGTGAATTTTTGTATCCTACCATCCCACAAGAGGATCATATGGAACAACTCTATTGAATCTTCAATTGTGTTTTTCCTTATTCATTCAAATACTTGTCATTTGTCAGAGATAAATAAAACTTTTATGAATAGTTAGAAAAATAAAGACAATATTAATCTTCCTCCCCCAAACAAAAAATATGGCGTGTCCTCAAGCCATGCGAGAAAAACTAAGTAATTGCAAAATAGTTTAATACGAAGTTCTATCATGCTGTTATTATTTTGCAAGAAAAAGAGAGACTAACAAATAAATGGAAATGATTCAGATATGTACATTCATAAGAAAAATAACAGTGCTTAGAAAAACCAAATGAATAATGATAGTATAACTCGAAAAATTCCATAGGAAAAGCTAGTCATCCATGCCTCATTGTAAGGATTTCTTGTCATCTCAAGAATATGTTGAGTTTACCCTATGGAGTTTGTGAGATTTTATAGCTATGGGTCCCATTTATAGGATAATCATATCCTAGGTATTGGTTGAATTAGATGGCCGAATACAAGTCCAACTTATAGCCACTTTCTCATAACATCACAAAGAATTTGCCTAAACATGTATTTATATTCTGGTTTTTTTTATGTATATATTACCATTTTTTACGAACCATGTGCATAGTGGTGCATTAACCAGATCTCTTTTACCCGATATTTCTCCGCTGCCAGTAGGCCTCTTCAGTACCCTGATGGGTTTATCTTGGTACCATGCAAGCATAAACCTGCTGCCAGCAAGCCTGTTCAGTACCCCGACGGGTTTATCTTGGTACCATGCAAGCAAGCCTGTTCAGTACCCCGATGGGTTTACTTGCATTTACTGAGCTCCCTTGTTTTTAGATGTTACTTAGCATTGAACCGCTGCCAGCAGGCTTGTTCAATACCCCAGCGGGTTTGCCTCGTATAATGATTTTAAATACATGGAAGCTTATTGGTACTAGAGCGTGTTAAGCCTACTAAACACATAATTCAACTTTCTAGAGTAAACCTTATAAGTAAATTTTATAATGGCCAAAATCGTAGGTCATGTCAAAAGAGAATAACTTAAAGCTATCCCTTGGCCTCTTAATCTATCTTCTTCATAAAAGATCAATAATGTTCCCCACAAGCAGAAATTTCTCTTACTCTCGGGTTACCAGAAAATGCTTAAGAGACAAGTTTTGATAATAAGTATAGGATGAACTAGTAGTCCATAAGTGTAAGATGAGAATCTAAAGAACATGATGATTAAAGTAGGTCTTTCAAGCAACTGTTCCAATAAATCAGAAATGTACATGTCTGAATCAAAATACCATATATAAAATCATAACGAATCATAGAGAAAATGATATACAGAGAATTTTTTAATTTTCACTATAAACTTTCAATTTTTGAAAGTACCCAAAAAGAGTTAAGATACATTATGAGTCTTTTAGTGCACTTCCCTTTTCAGATAATACCTCATGAGCTGATTATAGAGATAAAGTACTTGTAATAAACAACAAAATCACTTGTTAGATGATTCATATTTATTAAAAATCATTCATAAAAATGAGAAAAAGGAAAAGGCTCTTCCTGTTGTAATTGACAAGATTGCAACAGGTGATCATGGAAATGAATCCTCTATATAAATGCAATTAAATTGTTAGAAATGACTCTTATTTATTTGAGCGAACACAAACATATTTACATATATACAAGTAATGACAACCCAAAATAACTTTAAGGATAAGGAGGATGAGGAATAATTTCCTCTTCAACCAATTCCATCTCCTTCTGCTGCAAGACATTTTGTACGAAATCCTATTTAGATATTGGTTGGTGGTAAAGTCTAAGTCTGTGTCCATTTGCTACAAAGGAAACTTGTGAACCATCAATTGTCTTAATTTCTACTGACCCATTATCGAAAGCTATAACTACTTCATATGGGCCCATCCAACGAGTAGTTACTTTTCCTTTAAAGTTTTTGTACCTTGAGTCGAATAGTAATGCCCAATCCCCAGTATTAAATTGTTTTTTCTTAATAAATTTATCATGCCATTTCTTTTGTTGATTATGTATTAACATTGTTCTTTGGAGTGCATCTTGTCTAATTTCATCTAAATCATTAATCTATAAAACTCATTGTTTTTGTGCCTCGTCCAAATCCATGCCTAATCGTGCGGCCATGCGAAAGGTCTTAACTTGGAACTCGATAGGTAAAAGGACTTGCTTGCCATATAATAACTCATAAGGGGTATGTCCAGTAGTGTTTCTCCATGTTATCCTATAGGCCCACAAGACCTCTGGGAGTTTGTCTGCCCAATCCTTATGATGTAGCTGAATAGTTTTAGTTAAGATAGATTCCAATACCTTATTGGTTGATTCTACTTGGCCATTGGCTTGTGGATGGTAAGGTGAGGAATTACAATGTCATATACTATATTTCGTGGTAAGCTCTTTCATTAATTTAGAGGTGAATTGCGAGCCTTGGTCAGTGACGATTTCTCTTGGCACCCCAAATTGAGTGAATATTTATTCATATATAAATTCTACCACAGATTTCTCTATGGCCCTAAACAAAGCTTTAGCTTATACCCATTTGGTAATGTAGTCTGTGCAAACCATGATATATTTCTTCTTACGGGACATGGGTGAAATTGGTCCTACAAAATCAAGAGCCCACTTCTCAAAAGGTCCAATCATGACCTGAGGCTGTAAAGGCATCTCGTCAGATGACGTAGGTCTACCCATTCTTTGGCAACTATCACATCCTTTAACATATCTGGCAGCATCCTTAAAAATGCTTGGCCAGTAATAACCAGAACGCAATACTTTGTATGTCATCCGCTTGTCAGAAAAGTGTCCCCCACATGGCCCATCATGGCATGCACGAAGGATTTCTGTCATCTTGTCCTCTTGTACGCATCGTCTAATAATAAGATCCAGACCAGTGCGAAAGAGGTGATTATCAATCGAGGAATAGTTAGAGCTATGGAATATAATGTGGTGTTTCCCGTGTGTGGATAGATGGTTTGATAATTTCCTAGTGTGGGAATTAAGGACATCAATGATCATAAGTTATCGACAATATTCACAAAAGAATTGGAGTATTGTCGCATCATCTTGACTAGAAGAGTCAAAGGCATGCCTTCATTTTCCAATGCAAGATCCCATCACCGCTACAATCTAAGAAGTGTGTTGCAAAGGAATAAGAATAGTGTGCCTTCCCTTATAGGGAACAATGGGAAACTTGATTGTATTTGAGGAAGAAACTGACCCAAAAGTTAAGATGTTTGCAAGGGCCTTAGAAGGATCCACCTTGCTAGAAGTATTAGTTTGGTTCTTCCCCTGAAAGGGAGATTGTTGCTTCCCATTATATTAATTGACACCCTTTTCTTTTGGACAATAATTTCCAAATGCGATTATCAAATAGACCCTACACCAAAAGGTAATATGCTCATAATTCACCACCTAGGCCCATTTATGGTTTCCATCACATGGTTATTTGATTAGGAAAGCTTTTTCTCACAACTACATATGTGAAAAGATGAGAAAATGTAGTAGCAACTTTTTCCTTTGTGACATCACCAATACATATGTACTCACCTGATACATATCTAATGACTACCAAGGATTGAGGGATCCATAACTCCAAGGGTAAAGTTGAGGCCTAGTTGTGTGTGAACACAACTATAGTTGTTTTGTTCATCATATGGTCATTAATATGGAGGGGGGTGGATGGGGGGGGGG
>LPNX010947705.1:235753-249902 GCA_001517045.1 Pseudotsuga menziesii
GGCATGGTATAAATAGGGTTTTAGGGGTCATTGGAGAGATCATGGTTTTATCTTGTTGTAGAAAAACCCCTCTCTCCTCTAAAGAGATGAGGACCGACATACGACCAAGGGAGTGAAAGAGTTAGACTCCCCTGTCCATCATGCGCAAGGCATGCATATGTATTCAATTTTCTTGTCATTAATAAAAAAATATATGGATTGATATCAATCTATTTTGTGTTTTTTTTTCTATTATATAGTTGTGAAATTATTGTTTGGTTGGTTTGGTTTAAATTTTCATAATGGTGATTTAGATTAGGATTTGTTTCTAATAATTGTTGGTAATTTAAGAAATGCTAACAAATTACACGAGAACTGTAATCAAGCATCTTCCCTTCCTTGGAACGATGCACAACATTTCAATAGAAGGTTGAACAATTTCTTCATTCTAACATCTAGATATATTTTCCATGAGTTGAAGAAAGCAATGTTCATTTAATGTCTATTTATTTTGATTAATGTCATTCAAATGGTTTATGGTGAATGTGATTTTCATTGAGAAATAATAACATCGGTAATCACCTTAACTCAGAGTGTGTCTACTTATCATACTTCCTAATCCTTTAGACACCTCCTTTACAAGCTAGTGGTAGGTGTATACTTGGGGTTGCTATTAGATAATCCTAAGCAAAAGTTTGGCCAAGGACTCCCCCTTGGATAGTTTAGAGTCAATTATTGTTAGACCTAGGAGGCCAAAAGTGACAAATCCTCTTCCTTTAGTGGCATGTTGGGTTAGGGATTCATCCGGTCAACTTGTCCATCATCTTGGGATGTTATTTTGTGATGCATCAATAGGAACAAATAAAGGTGAGATCATTAAGGACATTCTGGAAGATAAGGTTGAGGAAAACGTCCAACTTCTCGTAACTCATGTTGCAATCTTAATTCTCTTTGTTTCTCTCTCATCTCTCTTTCTACGATATATTGAAGTGATTTATTGGATTTCCAATGATGCAATTTCACAAATTCTCATATCTTTGGAAATTATTTACGAGGATGCATTTTCACAAATTCTCACTTCATGCCCTAGAATTTGTGCAAGATGCTATTTCAATCCGTTGATCCCCCCTGTTGTTTCCTTCCCACACAACTTGCAATTCAACTTCTGTTGATTCTAGCCAACTTTGGGATCACTATATCCCACATAGGGTGCAAATATTTCAGCATTTTTATATAGAAATGATTTAAATTTGGGGCAAAGAGAAAAGGAAATTAATATACTTTGAAATTTCAAAATAAAAATAATATTGCAAATAAAAGAATCCGATCTAGATTTTGAATAAATGAAAGGTCTCCTATTAAAAGTTGGCAAGAAGAAGGAAAATTGATGGACATTGCAAAACATGTCAAAAATATTAAAACACAAACAAAAACCATGTAGATATGATTACAAATTCCTGCAAATGTGGAAAATTTGATTGGAATCAATTCCCGATCTACAATAAACTGGTGATGGCAAATGAAAACACATTATTTAATGTCCTTAGCTCAAAGAAAAATGGTGGAGACCTCCTTTACTCTCAAAACCCTTCAATCTATTTTAAAATGAGGAGAAAAAATGAATTTTTGGTATACACTAGATTATCCACAAACCCAAGATTTTTTCCATCGGCTCGTGCCTTTTCCTAAAAATTGCAAGATTTAAAAAAAAAAATCTGATTTTTTATAAATTGCCAAACATTGCAATAATTTATGGAAATAATATCATTGTAAGGGATACATCATGATATCGAGGATTTCATCACAATGTTGGAAACATTGCATCAAATAACCAACTGCACAACTATAAGGAACAAAAGTCATATCCTCCATCTCTACAAATGTTGTAGGACATATGCTCAACTAAAAGCTTAGTTCCCACCAAAATCAAAGCACTTAGTGGTCTGCAATCTGCCATGTGAAAAAATTGCAACACAAACTTCACATATTTACTTTGATTCAACCAAAGCTTTATGTTCGCTCTCCATTCCTAAGATATATATTTTCAGCCCTCAAATCCATCATGTCAAATTTTGTTGAAAGTTGAGACTCCAAATCACAAATTACATCCTTACTATTCCCAAAAAATAACATATCATCTACATCCAAAATGATAACAAGGAAATGACCACCAACATGTTTGCAATGCACAATGATCTGATTTGGATACCATAAATCCCACTACCAACACAAAAGAATCAAACTTTTGGTACCACATTCTTAGAGATTTTTTAAAACCATATAAAGGCGTTTTAAATTTTTAAAGAATGACTCTTTACCTTTTTCAATGTAGTGTTGAGGTTGTGACATTTAGATCTCCTCCTTCAAAGTCACCATGTAGGAATGTTGTTTCCACGTCCATTTTCTCTCTCTAAATCAAAAGTTGTTGCTATAGATAATAGAAACCCAATAGATGTTAGCTTAGAAACTAGGGAAAAAATACACCAAAGTCTATCCCCTCAACCTAGGAATATCATCTTGCAACCAACCTTGTCTTGTACTTTTCAATAGTACCATATGAACGAATCTTCTTTTTTAAAACCCATTTACATCCACCGAGTTTCCATCTATCAAGGAACAGTACCAAGTCCCATGTATCATTCTTTCTAATTTGATGCATGGCCAATATCCAAGACTCCTTATCTTACATGTCCATTGCCTCTTTCATAGTTCTAGTGTCATTGATGTTAGAAAATAAATCAAATATACATCTAAAATCAAACAAACTATAATTATACATGTATAGTTGCCTTATTCGCAAGTGGACCTCCTTAAAGTTTGAGGTGGAGTTTTCCTCCTCTTCTAAACTCTTTGAACCTTTCTTATCATCGAGTCCATCATGAACTGGTTCATTTTCTAGTTTAGCTTACATGGTCTTAGGTGGTAGCTGAAAAAGCTACTTCTCATCCTCTTTTGTTGCACCATTGTGGGAGAAGGCTTAGCTTCTCTAAAAAGAATATTTATGCTATACAAAACTTTTCCAACTGTAAGATCCCAATGCTTGGACACTTTCACACTAGTGCCATACCAATGATGATACATTTCACTACCGTGTTATCCAACTTTGACCACTTCTCCTTAGCTCATGAGCACATGAACCTCCTTAAAGTTTGAGGTGGAGTTTCTCCTTCCTCTTTTGAACTCTCTAAACTTTCCTTATCACCAAGTCCATCATGAACTTGTTCATTTCTAGTTTAGCTTTCTCAGTCTTGGGTGGTAGTTGACCAACTAACTTCTCATCTTCTTCTTCTTGCACCAATATGGGATAAGACTTAACTTCTCTAAAAATAACATTCCGTTATACAAAAAATATCCATCCACAAGATTCCAAAGCTTGTACCTTTTCACACTAGTGCCATACCGATGATGATACATTTCACTGCCTTGTTATCCAACATTGACCACTTCTCCTTAGGCATATGAGCATATGCCTCACAACCAAAAATATGAAGATGTTGAAGTCGGGACTTCTTTCTCATCCAAACCTCCATTGGGGTTTTATCCACAAGAGTGACTCTCTCCATCAATGTCCTATTCATATGTTCTCCAACTCCATTCCCCTTACAAAGCTTATAAAACTCTGGAAAATAAAACTCACCATTATTACCAGTTTTCAACACCTTAATCTTTCTATTAGTTTGATTTTCCAAGAGAGCTTTAAACTCCTTAAACCTAATTAAAGAATTTAAGATTTAGTTCTTAAAAAATATATACCCATATCCTAGAATAATCATCCATGAATGACACATAATATAGAGCCTTACAAATCAAAGTAACTTTAGCAAGACTAAATGCATCATAATGAATCAATTCCAACAATCCAAAAGATTTTTGAGAACTAAAGTAAAATTGAACACAATTAAGTTTTCCATATAATGCTTGCAAAAATCAAATCAATAGCAAAATCATTCAATTCATCAACAAGAATTTTCTTTTTCAAGGCTTGCCAATCTCTAGTGCCATTGTATTGTCTTCTCTGCAAATAACTTGCTTACTGAAGCAAGATCCCATTTAGATACCCAAAAATCATGACCATTAAACGTAGATCTCTTCATTGCAAAAATGGAAGCTTGTTACATTGAAAAGTGCACATATCAAGTTGAAATAAAGTGCCCATGCAAACACCCTTAGTGAGCACCATAGCTCCTTGGACTTTCTTACATCCTTGATAGTAGGCTTTGCACCAAACCCAAATTGTGCAAAAATCCATTGATTCCTTCACTCTCACATAGGGGAATCTATCAAGACTACCACAACCAACAATGTTGAGAGTAGAGTCATCGCCAAGGCTTACCAACCCACCATTGTATTTCTCATAACACAAAAACAATTCCAATGGAAGTCATATGGAAGAAAGCTCCAACTCTAGCCTACATGGGTTGTCAAAGCTACAACAAAGGCATCTGTAGCATCATCCTAAGAAAAAATTTCAAACCCATCATCAAAATCATTATTTTCCTTCTTATTCTTTGTTTTCTCTTCCTTGTAGTCTCTTTTGAAATGCCCAACCTTGCCATAGTTCCAATATTTTTCCTTGAAAGTTCAACAAGACTTAGGTCTACCACAAGATTTGGAAGGGCTGGTTGATTCAAAAGATTTTTGCCTTACCTCCTATGAGAGTAAAGAAACAATGGCCTCATCAATCACCAATTTCTTTACAGTGTTTCCAATGGCCATTACCATGTTGTCCCATCAATCTAGCAAAGAACACAAGGATCATAAAAAATCCTCCTCATCCATATTCACTACAACTGAGATCAATGAGGTTACAATAGTATTAAAATCATTTGAATGCTCGACTACATAATCATCATCGCCCATTCTCAAGGTGAACAAACTTTTCCACGAATTTTTTTTATTAACTAAGGAAAAATCCCCCAACATCTTCCATAGAGTTGTTACAATTTTTTTCTTTTGAAATGTTCAATAATAACAAATCATAGAAATAGAGCTAGATAAGGCTTCTTTCCTTTCTATCTAACACTTCCCACTCTTAATCTTTCATACCAACAAGTTTGGTTCTAGATATTACAACCAATAGATCTTGATCTATGAGAAAATCCTCCATCATTGAGGTTCCACAACTCAAAGTTAGTGCATTTAAACTTCTCCAACTCTAATCTACACGTTCTCCCAATTTCACTATAAAAAGATTCCCTTCTACTTGAGCTCCCACTTAAACCAAGACTAAATAAAAAAACCTTCTCCCTACCACCTTCGATTCAAAGTCACTAGGCTCTAATACCAAATGAAAGATAACAAAGGTGTGGAATATGCTTGCTACACTGACCAAGGAGAGAAGATCTTGCAACACACTAAATAAACACATATGTTGTAATGAACAACATAGAAACACACAACCAATAAATAGTTATTTCATGGGGAAACACTTTTGGAAGAAAAACCTCACACTCCAAAGCACGGTCATTGTATTATTCAACAACCAATAAATGGTTACAATAATTACAGAGTCTTTGTGCTCTCAATATGAGTATTCAATAACATATAGGTTCTAGAGAAAGTTTGGCAACATAACAAAAAGTTAAAAACACTCTCAATCAAAGGCGACAAGTAAGTGGGGGTGCTTTACGGCCTTAAAGGAAAACACACAACTTCATTCGCGTGGGGGCTAGGTATGGCAACAAAAAACCAAGAAAAATCATTGTTGTTTTGGAAATGACTCTTGTTAGCAAACATTTTGAGTATTAAGGACATTTCCGCATTTGGGGATTCAACAATCGTTGTCCAATTCATGGTCAAAAGATCTCTCTCTAGCAACCCATAGTTCAAGAGAACCATGCCAAGGATCCACAATCTCCAACAATTCTTTGAATCGTTGGATTTCTATCAAATTCCAAGAAAAGTGAACTTTGTTGCTGCCGAAAGGGAAAAAAAAGGATGTCAAATTCCCCTAGGCATTCTTTAAAAATATGGTCGCCCCATCCTCTAAGTTTATTATCAAACAAGTCATATTTTGAAGTCAACAATCAAATTGATGATCCCATTTAATTGTAAGTGTTGCTAGGGTTTTAGCCCTAGCTTGTACGAATGAGTACCTACTAAGGACAATGGATTCCTTAGTAGCAGTTCAATGATATGTGAATTAAAAGCTATAACTGAAATAAAAAACTAAATTTAAACACGTTCATGAAGCAAAAACAGTAAAAGTAAATAGTAATTTTGTATTAATCTGACCTCCAATGTGAAGGTTGGTGAAGCCCTTTGCGGTGATCCGAGTCGGTGGCTCCGAGCTTCAAGCTGCTTCTTCTCTTTCTCCAATGGTGGAAATGGGCCAAAAGGGGCTCTCACGGTGAAAGCAGCTCAATGGTGAGCTGGGATTTCAAGAGCAATTTTGGTAGAGGCAGGATACTTGTGATTGTGGATATGAAATAAGGGATCTCCACCCCTTATTTATAGTTGGAAACCATGCGGTTTAGGGTTAGGGTTTTTTCCTCATTTCCTCATTATTTAATATTTTTTCTTCCTTTTTGGATATTTTTGCTTTTTTGGAGGAATTTTGGATATTTTTAGCTGAAAAGAGGGTTTTATGGCCTTTTGGAGGCATTTTAAGCCTTTTGGAGGCTTTTTACATGGTTTTATGGATTTTGGATGGAAATATGGTATGAAAAATGGACAAATGATCCATGTGATGGGGTAGATGAGGTATTGAACCTTTTTTGGGTGTTAACAGATTGCCCCCTGATGTGCGAGGGCAGGAGCTCATCGTATGGCCGATGGACATCATGAGTCATATTCATTTTTTGCTGGGGTGTGGAGAAGAGAAGGAACCAACTGAAGCTCGGAACAACGATCTCGAATCAACTGCAAGGACTGAAAAGTACATAACCTCAATAATGGATGAGGAATCATCTGATCATACGAACGAGGCGGGCATTCCCATGCTCGTATCAAGATACATGAAAATAACTGTGAGGCCCAAAAAGAGGGTCCTGTAGGATACATAGGAAACCATTGTGTATATCGTAAGTGTCCAGAGGGGACACAATGCTGGAACATACTGTTGGGCTGACCATGTCTGAGCTGAACAACTGATGCAATGGAATGACAGCAGTGCTATTGAATGTGGTACCGAAGGGACTGATGAGCTGCTGGATCAACGTGGCAACGGTCATACATGCAATGGTGCACTGATCTGGAACTGAACTGGGTACTCAAGGAAGCATAGAACTGGACGGCTTCCGAATACAATCTCCAACGCAACTCGGACATCCACGGGAACCTATAACTGGTTGTTCCAAAGTGACTCACCAATGTGCTAGAGTCAGAGGAAATCCGGGGTCTTCAACATATAATGGAAAGGATATACATCCGGCGCGATTCTCAACGATGCGATTAAGGTGCTGAAGTCGAGCATGTGAGAAACAACGATTCGGAGAGGCAATGATGATTCCTCCCAAAATGGTCTGTAGGCACCCACCACAGATGGTGATGGGTCCAAGGCGCAGGGGCCTCTAGGTCTGTCCTCTGGAATAGAGGGGTTGTCGTCGACAGAGGGAGACCTGCAACTATCAAGGCAATGATGTTTCCTTGATAGGAGCGCGAGGTAAAAAACCAAACTGTAATAGTATTGATGGCAGGAGTGATAGACTGGGGGGAATAACTGGGCAAGTAGAGTGGGTGGACTCAAACTTCCTTTGTTCAGAGTATGATGGCGGGGATGATCGGGCAGCATATGAGACTGACTGGTGGTAAAGGGATCATATCGGTATAGCATCTGAGGGTGAAAGGGCTGAGGTAGACTCAAGCTGTGGTAAAATGGTAGGAGATTGCAGAATACTCTGAACAAAGGCGACCTGAGTGGGGGTGCTGCCGAGATGATCGATCATAGTGCCAAGATGCGCGGGGGGACTGCTTCATGGGTTAGGGAAATTGAATAAGTGTGGATATAAAATGGTACTGTCATGTGGATTTTACGAGCCCAGGACAGTTCATGCTCGTGGTCGCTTTCAATTTTAAGGAGTCTGAAAGCAAATAAGAAGACTCTGAAGTAATGGAATGATACTATCGTGTGGATTTTACGAGCCCACGATAGTACATGCTCGTGGTTGCTTTCAATTTTAAGGAGTCTGAAAGCAAATAAGAAGACTCTGAAATGATAGAATGGTACTGTCTTGTGGATTTTACGAGCCCATGACAGTTCATGCTCGTGGTTTCTTTCAATTTTAAGGAGTCTGAAAGCAAATGAGAAGACTCTGAATTACTGGCCAGGCAAGGAGGAAGTGTTCGATCAGGGAGCATTTATGATGACCATGACTGAGGGTGGGGGGGAACACTGGTGGGCCTCCGTGCGGGGTGAATGAATGGAGGCAAAAGAACGAAACATTTGCAGTATGACAGGAGTGGATGGCTCATGTAAATAGTGTGAAATAATTTGATGACGGCTGATGTGGCGTGAAAATCAATGCGGCAAGGTGTAGGGATCTCAAGCATCGTCACGAGCTCAGAAAAATGGATCCGGTGATATAAAAAATGTGAAAAACGGAGAACGGCCGATGTGGCATGCAAACCGAGGCGACCAATGGTGTCTGAAAAAATGGGTAAAAAATGGCATAGCGAAAATAATGCAACGAGGTGACCATCAGGATGGTCTCGTCGTGCTGATTCCAATGGTGGAAACGGTTCGAAAAATGGACTCCGTATGGGTTCAGAATGGATAAACGGGAGAAAAGTCAATGGACTATAAATAGTGAGTGGGCCCAACATGACATGTGTCATTTGATTAGTGGATATTGACTTGTGAGCACAGTGGACTAGAGCTGATTTGTCGTTTCTGGACGATCCGACCGCTTGACTGCAGATTCGGGAGAGACAGGTAGGTCGTCAACCTTTTGCCTGCATTATTTTTGGGTTTGGGGGGTGGTCAGTGGTTCCTAGGGGTCTTGTTGTACGGTCCACATGGGTGGACTGCGGGTCAGGGCGTCCAAACCGCGGTCGCAGACCGCGGGTTTGAGTCGGGACAGCCGCGGTCTCGGATCGCGGCTGCAAGTCGAACAGCTGCGGTCGCGGACCACGGATATAGGCCTAACAGTCGCGGTCGAGGACCGTGGCTACAGGCTTGACAGCCGTGGTCGGAGACCGCGACTGTAGGCCTGACAGCCGCGGTCGGAGACCGCGGCTGTAGGCTTTGACAGCCGCGGTCGGGGGCCGGGCTATTCTAGTTTTGGTTTGGATGGGTGGGAAGGTCCATTATTTTGACGTGAGCCTAATGAGACTTCATTGTGTGATTGACAGGATGCCACCGGTGCCATGGAGGGAGCGAGAGGTCCCAGAGGAGATAGTGACAATGGTTCGAGAGGATCGCCGAGTGCGGACACTGCTAGGACTCTTCGGACTGCTGAAGTTCGCAGAGGTTCCTATTATGCGTTCAGCAGGATTGCTGCTGAACAGGTTGGTCGGATTCTGGGATCCAGATGCGCTGGCATTTTGGGTGCAGGGGGAGAGGGTGGACCTCACCCTTACTGACGTTTATTTCTTGACGGGGTTGCCTTGCCTGGGGAGGGTATCAGATACTCAGCTGCGGGTGTCTGCGGATCTGGATATGGAGGATATGGTGGAGCGATTTTGTCGGCCGGACTCTCGGGTGCATCGGAATGCACTCTTGGTGAGGGATCTGCGGGAGCCAGTAGTACAGGCGATGGCGGCTTGTGTGGTTTGTATTTTGGGGTCCCAGTCACCTGAGAAGGTGTCTGGAGGTCAGTTGCAGCTTGTAGAGCGTGTACTGGCCGGGACCTATTTTTCCTGGGGCCAGATGTTCCTGACCTACGTGCAGCGACAGCTGACCGTGGCAAAGGAGTCTGGCAAGGGATTTTGTTATGGTTCCTTTTTGTGTGCCTTCTTTATGGAGAGGGTCCCCACACTGCGGCCGCGGGTGCCGGTCAGGGCAGGAGGCTTGAGGGAGCCTTGGATGGTGAGGTGGGGAGAGATGATGCGCCACCGTGGTGGCGGGGATGTTGGGCGTTAGTTCACTCAGGAGCTATATTTGCAGTGGCTCCAGCTACCACTGACGCTAGACGACTATCCATACAGGGATATGGACTTCACGGGAAATCCGGATGCTCCACGGCCACCAGGACAGGCATGGGGGCCTGATGGTACGTATGATTTGTTTGCATTGTTCAGTTTATGTATATGATATATTGCTGATATATGGTAACTGACAAAATGGTGTTTTGCAGATGTGGGTCCGAGGCCACCGCCAGGACATGTGGCACACAGAGGGACTGTGGCCATTCTAGCGTTTCTAGGGCGGGGGGACGTGCGTCGTCCAGATGCCGAGAGGACACTGGAGTCTGTACGGGTGCTGTTAGAGCAGTTGCTCGTGGGAGTGACTGACGCGGGATGGCGGGACCTGGATCCGGCTGTGGTCCAGGATTGCTTGGGGGCACCCCAAGATTTTCGATCGATCGCGATCCGGGTGGCTCTATTGGCGGACAGAGCACGGGCCCAGGGGCCCAGACTGGATGTGGGCACGCCGAAGGAGGCACGAGGAGAGGAG
The DNA here is from genome assembly GCA_001517045.1 of Pseudotsuga menziesii. Taxonomy (NCBI): domain Eukaryota; kingdom Viridiplantae; phylum Streptophyta; class Pinopsida; order Pinales; family Pinaceae; genus Pseudotsuga; species Pseudotsuga menziesii. The sequence goes on from LPNX010947705.1 coordinate 246,288, forward strand.
TCAGAGGCCGCGGACACTGACAGTGATGTCGGGTATGACTCCCATTAGGGGGTGCAGGGGACTCCTCCCTATTTTTTGTAGTTACGGCCTGTACCCTATGAGGATTTTGAGGATTGTACATACACACATTTTTTTGTAGAGCTGAGTACAGGGGTACTCAGGACATGTATAGCTCTGTATCATGTATTTTTTGATATGTATATATTTATGCACATGGATGCAATTTTGTATGATGTTGTTTCATTTGTACGCACGTGGATGCGCTTTATGGTGTTTGATATGTTTGCACGTGGATGCAAAGTTTGCTAGGATGTTGGGCACGTGGATGCCCCTTGTGTATTTTATGTGATGTGACATGATTTATGTATGATTAGGCACGTGGATGCCCTTATGGATGCAAATGTGGTTTTATGGTTTATGTTCATGGATGTAAATGTTTATGCAATGCAGTCTTTTTGGTTTTTTATATGGTTGGATGAGATGCTATGATGCATGATGGAGATGTTTATATGGTGTGATTGATATGCCAATCGAGGATGTTATTGGCCATTTGATCTGCGACACTATTTTGAGCTCTTGGGACATGTGTGAATGTGATGGATTCAAACTGTCGGCTAAGTTGTTTTGTACGCAGGAATTTTCTAAATAGGCAAGGATCGCGCACCTGGTAGCAGTTGTTGATCTGGGAGACAAGTAGCTGGGAGTCCAAGAACACATGAAGGTGACGTATGCCCATCTGGAGGGCAGCAGTCAGGAGACCGGTCACAGCATCATATTCCGCCTGGTTATTGGTAGCAGCGCCTATGCAGGTTCCGTCAAGGTGAATCAGTTCGTTGGAAGGGGAATATAAGACCCATGCTGCAGAGGCCAGGTTGGGAGACCAGCGGCTTGCCCCATCAGCGAAGCCAATGTAACGAGGTGGAAGATGGTCCATCTGTGGGCATGCAAAAAACGATGAATGTGAGATTATGGTAAAGATGGTAAAAAAACAAAAAAGGAGCAAACTATACAATGCAGACCAATGAGGTCGCGGTTTCAGTTATGGGTAAAAACGTTTAAGATACAACCCATTGTGGGGATTGCATAAAGGGCGGCCTTCAGAGTCGGATAAAACGTATGCCCCCTTGCCGAGGCAAGTCTGAACGATGTAAGGGCCTTGCCACATGGACTCAAACTTTCCTTTACTGGTTTTGTCGTGGGCTTGGTCGTAGGCGAGGACGAGGTCCCCTTCATGGAAAGTTCGAGGGTGAACATGTTTGTCATAGTGGGATTTGGAGCGGTTTTTGGCAGCTTCGATGTTCTGGAGATTGGCACGACGATCTTCATCGGCTTGTTCGAGGGATAGCAGACGTTGCTTGAGGGGGGAGGTATCGGGGAGAAGCTCGACGACGATGTGTAAGGAAGGTATCTGACACTCGATGGGGAGGACAGACTCCACACCGTGAACTAAATGAAACGGGGTAAAACCAGTGGCGGTCTTGGGGGAGGTACGATAAGCCCATAAGGCAGGGAATAGCATATGGTGCCAATTGGACTTATGCCGATCAACAGTGCGTTGGAGTATGGTTTTCAGTATTTTGTTAACAGCTTCGACTTGACCGTTCCCTTGAGGGTAGTAAGCCGAGGAAAACTGGTGTTGGAACTTGAGGAAAGTAGATAATTCGCGCCAAACTGAATCTTCAAAGTGTGATCCATGGTCTGAGACCAACTGTTTGGGGACCCCGAATTGAGTGATAACATGGTTGAAAAAGAAACGGGCAGCAGTTTCAGCGGTACAGTTGAAGGTGGGCATGGCTTCCACCCATTTGGTGAAGTAATCGACGGCAACAATGATGTCCGTTCGCAGAGGAGGGTCTACACTCCATGAAGTCGATGGCCCATTTGCAAAAGGGACCAACGGTGACGACTGGGTGTAATGGAGCAGGTGGTGTCCGGGCCTTGGGGGCAAAAAGTTGGCAGTTATGGCAATGCTTGACCACAGTGATGCAGTCGGTGAAAAGTGTGGGCCAGAAATATCCGGCGCGGACTACCTTTTGGGCAGTGGCCATTCCTGAGAAATGGACGCCGCAGGCACCGCTATGGCAATCATTAAGGACCTGTGCATCTTCTTCGTGTGTGAGGCAACGACGAAGAATTGTGTCGACTCCTCGTCGGTAAAGGACATCTCCTATGAGGAGATAGCGAGAGGCCAGGTGACGGATATGACGACGCTCATTATGAGTGATGGTGGGTCGGAACTTTTGCGTGCGTAGATATAATAGGATATCACCGTACCACGGGTCATCGGATGAGATAGCGAACAAGTGATTATCGGGTAACTCCTCGGAGATAGGTGGGGCCGGGAGAAAGTATGGGAGATTGGTGAGGAGCTGGGCAAGCGCAAGGGCTTTAGTGCTCTTAGGTGTTCGGAACATAAGGTCAAATTCCTGGAGGATAATGACCCATTTAGCCACATGGCCTTGCAGGAGCCGCCGGTTTAAGAGATATACCATGGGGTTAGAATCGGCGAAGACTTTGGTATGACTAAGTAAAATGTAGTGTCGCAATTTTTGGATGGAGAAGACCACTGCTAGGGCTAGTCTCTCCTCATGTGGGTAACGTAAGGGTGGGATGGACAAGGTCTGGCTAACGTAGTAAATGACATGCTCTTGGCGTGAGGCATCTTCTTGAACCAAGACTCCGGACACAGCATGCTCGGATGCTGAGACGTAAAGGATGAAGTCCTGAGAGAAATCCGGAGGGGAGATCAAGGGGGCTTGTGTGAGAGCTTTCTTGAGGTCTTCAAATGCAGCTTCGGCTTGCTCGTCCCAAACAAAGGGGATGTGGGTACGGAGCAAGCGCAAGAAACCGTGAATGGTTGTGGCGTAATCAGGAACAAAGCGTCGAAGAAAATTGAATCACCCTTGCAAACTTTGGAGTTGCCGGAGCGTTCGAGGAGAGGGAAGGTCTAAGATGGCTTGGACTTTCAGGGGATCAACAGTAATTCCTTTCTAGGAAATAATGAAACCTAACAATCGGCCGGCCGGAACGCAAAAGACGCACTTGTGTGGGTTCAAGCGGATCTGATATTTGTGACAACGCAGAAAAACTTGTCGAAGGTCATCAAGGTGGTCTGATCGTTTTCGGGACCGAGCTGTAAAGTCGTCAAGGTAGATGAGCAGGATATGGACCAAATCATGAAAGCAATAGGTCATGGCCTGCTGGAATGTGGCACCAGCATTTTTTAGGCCGAAAGGCATGACACGATAGGCAAAGGTGCCCCATGGGGTAGTGAAAGAAGTTTTGTACTGGTCTTCCTTACGGATTTGGATCTGATTGTATCCGGAAAAACCGTCCATAAACGATAGGACTTCATGCCACGCACACGCATCAATGAGCTGGTCAATAAAGGGTGTAGGAAAATTGTATTTGGGACACGCGCGGTTTAAGTCTCGGAAGTCATCGCATACCCTAATGGTGCCTTGTTTCTTGTTGACAGGAACAGGGTTTGAAACCCAAGTGGTATAGGCAATAGGATAAATGAATCATGCCATGCGAAGCTTCTCAATCTCTGCTTTGACATATGGGAGTTTTGAGGGATGAATGGGACGCTGTTTCTGACGAACGGGGGGGGGG
>LPNX010947705.1:256309-291442 GCA_001517045.1 Pseudotsuga menziesii
AATGAGCCATGTGATGGGGTAGATGAGGTATTGAACCTTTTTTGGGTGTTAACAGTAAGGACAAGCGTCTCTCCCTCCTCTACATGCAAAGCACAGTTAATTCACACCCAATATTTTGTGCACTTCACTTGTTCCATTGCAGCCTCAACATTATGAAGTATCAAGTGAAGAGATGTCCAGATGCATGTGGACATAAACCAAAACCCATTTACATCCCGACTTTAGCCTCAAAATTCCTCTTTATTTTAGTAGGTGATATGTTAAGGTTTAGTTGTGGAGAATGGATCCTAGCAAAACTTTAGGAGTTGGATTTCATTAGCATGTATTGTTCACTAGCTCAATCCTTTGTTGGCTATTCTCAATTGCAGATGGATATCATCGAGGTCAATTTTTAACCTTATACAGGTTGTCAAGACTGTAAAAGGCAATTCATGAGAAATATCGGTCATCCTTGGTAGCTCTTGGACTCTCCTTTCCTATGACTTCTCTGAAGTCATTGCTTTGGTTTTGTATTATTGGTTCCCCCATGCTCCCCCAACCAAAATACTTCTAAATACCTTGGCCCAGATCTTGAATTTGAAGAAATAGTTCATTGTGAAAAGAGTTCTAAAAAAAGAAAGGGAAGTGGCGTCAATGGCAACTCCACACAACCATCCCAACAAGTGCACTTACTATGAGCATGAAAACACGAAGAGAGCTTAGGAGGTGTGAAACTCACCATGATGAGTATTATGATAGCATTGTCTCTGTTATGATGAAATGGGAATCCTAGAGAAGAGACTAGGAATCCAACAATGATAAAGAGGTGAAAATAATTTCAAGGCAATTAATGTTGATGATGTTAGATTTTTAAAAGTTTTGTGCCAAAAAAAAGGATCACTGAAAGAATGACAAGCACAGTAACACAAAGAGAACATAAATATTTATCCTGGGAAACATTAGGGGGCAGAAAACCCAACAAAACTTCCTCGATATAGAATCCAACCAAGTACAATGTAAGACCCCAAGAATAAGACTAACTGCTTCCTCTCTCTCAGATGAATTGCTTCGTCTCTCTCTAGCGAACTTGCTTCTGTGTGAAGTGTGTCCAAATGAGGGAGGCACCTCATCTATTTATACTCATCAAGTGAGTAGTCTAATAACCCAACAGGTTCAGATTGTCTCTCCAACCAAGGATGACTTGCCTTGGGAGACTCAAAACAACATTTATAAAATACTTTTGTGGGTAATATTGACCGGACTTACAATGGAGGTTTTACCTCAATAATTTTACATGGCCAAGTACATCAATGAGATCTTCGAATGGAGGAATAACATCTCCAAAAGGAGGAATAATAATAATACAATAAAAGTACAATAGAATATCTTCTGAAGTTACATTTCTTTCAACACTCCTTAACAAGGAAGGTATTCTACACATCACCACCAACAACAACCAACTGATGGATCTATATATCATAGGATGTTTTGGAACAACAACACCATCATGTGTTTGGAACATCAATACCAACATAGAGCATCATCTACATCAGCATGAAACATCATCAAGGAAAACTTTAAGGATGTGATATTTATCCTAGAGTATCTAAAGGGAGGCGAATATTGTATTAAATGTCTATTTTAAGGTAGGCGAATCTTTCCATTTTTTAAAGGATCTAAGTATGCCTACTTTGCGAATAACCGCTTATTGAAAAAAGAAATTAGACGAAATATTCATGATATGTGTTTTGTGTTTGGTGGAAATTCACAATCTCAATTTTATCAATGTTTATCTAATATGCATATTCCTCTTACAATTTACCTCTTATGTGAGTGCTTTTCATTATTTTCATACATGTGATGTAATAATGGAAAAATATCAAGATAGGATTGGACACCCATGTATATTGCTAAAATTAATATTACCAAATATGCAAATTTCAAAAAATACTTCAACATAACTACTAATTGATGGAAATGCATTGTCTTGGTGAATTTAGACATAAATAGTGATAAAGATAACAATTTATGTTTGCTAGAAGTTCATTATGGAAATGGTATAAACAAATTTTAAATGATTATTCATGTTCTCCGTAACTACTCCATAAGGAAAAAATTATGGATAATTAATAACTAAAAATTTAATTGCAAGAAAAAAAGTCTTGGAAACTTGAGAAATACATATGTACCTTGCTTCTGTTCACTACTACATACATTGTGCCATTTCCAATATTATTAAATTAATTCAATTGATGTGGTGAGAAAACACCCTAAATTTGTTTGAGTACATCACAATACCTCTCTAAAATAAATAATTAAAGGATCAAGTATGTAGGATTATAAAGTAAAGAAACACAAAGAAGTAAAACAAATTCCTCCATAAAGGGTTTTCTAGTTTTGATAAAGGGTTTTCTAGTTTTCCAAATTGCTCCATCATAGTGTTTACAAAACACTTTGCTTTTGAGCACAATTTATCAGCATTAAAGATTCCATTAATATGATTTCCTTCGATGACATATGTATGGCAATAATAACCAATCAATATCCGTATATTCTTTTTAAATTAAAAAAAAATTTACTTCTTTGTCCAATGTATGATTCCAAAATTGTGGATAAGCAATGCTCATTGCCTCTAGTAACTCATCTCTTGGAAACCTTTCTCTAATTTCTGTAGTTAATACCCTTGCCACATTTGTAAGATTTGGCTTTAATTCTTGAATGACAACTTGAAATTCATCTCTAGTTACTGGCTTCTCCTTTACAGTACGCCCATGTTTTTGAAGAATATGAAGAGGAACCAAATTGCCACGTACTGAAATGCATACACAATTATTTTCATGAAGCTTCAAAATGTTTTGAGGATTTTGACGATCAATGAGCTCTTTCCATTTACGACTGTCAATCACTACGGCTGTAAGAATAGAGAACCACTACAGGGCCCAAAATGAGCACAAAACTTTGTTCCTACTACCTATGTGAACCTGGCTACTAATGTCCATTTGTTTTCATTAAAATTAAATTCAAATGGATGGTTTGATGAGTCCTCCTCCGCAATACTTCATTTCTTGCATGAATTCCACATAATGACATCAACTATAAAAAAACACTCAATGGCGTGCAACTAGGATCACAAACCGTGCAGAGTCATGTTTATGCATTGATATAGAGAAGTGGGCACATTATATGGAGAAATAATGAATTAGAAAAAAAAAATTGACCAAAGCACCACAATGGTTATTCATGAAATTAAAAAAACAATTTTTGGCTTAGGAAAAGTCTTCAATTTGATGGGTGGCATGATCATGATGTAATATCCTTCCATCCTTCCAAACATTTGTGGTTTCTCACCACATTTGTCCTTGGCGCTTGCCACCAAAATACATATAAAAATTACTTGTCTTTACATCCTCTTCTCTTTAAATCCTCATCTCGCAATCATTACTAAGGATTATTATGCACGCACATCCTCACCTTATAATGTCAATTGGGTGAAGGCACAGAGATAACCATAAAATATCAAATGTTTCAAGACCCAAAGAGTAAGAAAATATCAAATGTTTCAAGACCTAAAGAGTAAGAGATACCTATAAGTAAGTCTTATATTAAATTTACCATATAAGTCTTTAATTGACACTATTGACTCGAATTTGACACATTGGATTGTTGTGATATTCTTATCACTCCTTACCAATGTGATTGCAAGGCACTCTTTGAAGGTGAAGACCAAAGTTTTACACATTTTTCCTCATTCTCATGCCTTTTGGTAAGAAAATAAGGTAGTAGCTTACATCAGCATGGAAAACAAAATTCAACGTAGAGGTAAATACTAAATACATTATCGGTTTTAGAGCCTCAAGCTCTTAATTATTCACGCCTAGAAATTTCTCAAATCTAGCCATGAACATACTTCTTTGGTGTTCTAGTTCAATTTAAAAAGCAGATTGTCGAGAGTTAGACATGCAGGGAGTAGCAAGGCTCCAACTGAATTAGGCTTGATTCCATTTCCCCTCCATCCCATCCCTATATGTTGTCATGACAAATGGTGAACAACAAATTTGATGTCCTCGCCCCAATAATGCTAGTACTGTTAGCCTCCTTGGTATGTACAATTTGTTTTAATGTTTTAATATGAGTTGTGTATTATTTTTTTTAGGTGCCCAATTCCCATCATTCTTACATCTCTCTAAATTGGATGGATGCCCTCTCTCAAGTTTGAATTAAGGTTTTGGTTGTTTTTATATGTAATTTTGGTTGGCTTCCTTTTGTACATAGTTAAGAGTAAGTAATTCTCTCATGGTTCTAGTTTTTTATATACTATATCTAATTGTAATGTCATGTACTATGCATAAGATCATGCAATGCCCCAATATAGTTATTGCATAGATCATCTAAAAGCCCTAATATGAGTATTTCATAGTCTAAGTAGTTATTTTGTATAATAAAGTGTGTTCTAACTTGGAAAAATACAATAAAATAGATGTTATTTCACTGAAGTGTAAAATTAATGTTATAGAAATGTGTTCAACTTAAATTTTATTAAAAAGTTATTATTTTTTCATGTAGATATTAAGAAGTACTTAATTATTTAAGATTATAAAAATTTGGAAGAACAATATTAATTTTTTGCATTTTTTTAAAAGAAAAGTTTAGTTAATTTCAATTGTCAATTAAAGTAGTATAAAGTAATATTTATATTAGTACCATATTAACCTTCATCTTCTCTTGAATTAAATGCCCTTCCAATTGAAATTAAGACCCACCCTTCAAATTAACCACCACTGGAAGCGTTTCAGCTAAATCAACCATTCCTTTTTCCAATACCCTCAACATATCTGTATATTTGCCACGCTCTGATGCCAAACGGGAAACCAGTTCCACGATAGTTTCGACCCAATTAGTAAGAAAAGAAAACCTAAATGAAGGAGGAGTAATTATCTCCCCATCACTCAGACCTTTTAAAAATCGGCAAATCAAAATATCCACAAGATCTTTTATATCATCCCCACTGTATGAGAAACGATTTTCGGATAGTGCATTACGAAAGTCAAGATTTTCACAAAATATTTTCATCACCTTTTCAAACAATTTTCCATCACAAGAGAAAATCACGCCCACTAGCCACAACAAGGCAGAACAAGCATTCTTTACTTTACGTTTATCATTACATTTAATGCGTTCCAGGTTGAAATTAAACTCCTTCAGCAATGCAAACTCGCACTTCTGTGCAATAGCCGAGGATACATTTGAGTTTGTAAAGTATTCTACACAATATTTCTCAACTGATTTTCGAGGAAAACCATTGCGTTTTTCTATCCCATTAGAAACCATGGATAACATTTCTGGCAGAAACAGTATCTCCAAATGCTCACTGCATGGATTCATTCCAAGTCTGGCAGAGATGATAGGAGTTCTGGAAGGTTGGATTCTTGCAATGAATTCAAATGAATAGCATCGACATAACACATACATTCATTGATGCAGTCGTTAAACAACAATTGTGAAGCAATAGGTAGAATAGCCAGAGCTTCATCCACGTTGCAGAAGCACAAGCTTGTGTCCGCTTGAGAAGAATACACGGGGCTAATACATCTAACATAACGCTTGAACGTGTGATAACTTGTTACCTTGAGCTCAAGAGGTCGTTCATCAAGGCGACCAATGATCAGAAAGCATGGTTTTATAAAACTCGGATTTTCTCAAAACTTGAGAATGAAGATAAACAAGATTTCCTTCATAGTCTATTCCATCTGAATCGATCAAATATAATTTGATATCGACAGTTTTCTGGTCTCCGAATCACAGCCGATGTTTCTCCATTGCTACTAGCAATCGACAAAGAAGTTCTGGTTATGGTGGCAACTTGCGCTCCTTTCCAATGTTTAATCTTTCACCTGTTGCTTTTCTTAAATTCAATGTTAGTTGCGTCCTTTCCAAGGTTTAATCTTCCACATGTTACTTAGCCCCAAGGGTTATCTCAATTGGTAAGACGTACGCACACTCTCTTGGTTCACACTCTCTCGGTTCGGGGGAGGTCACGAGTTCGAGCCTTGAGTCCTCTGGGGTTAGGCCTTCTGCTAGGATGGCCGACGGTTTACCACCTCTACCATCCACGAATGTGGGGAAGTATTGCTGGGTTTCCCGTGGATCTTTCCATCTAAAAAAAAAAAATATATTCCACATGTTACTTCTATGTGTTTTTCTTATATTTTGAGAACCTTCTATGTGTTTTTCTTATATTTTGATTTCTTATATTTTGAGAGCCTGTTGCAGCTGTAACTTTTCTAAAATTTCTAAAATTTTGGACTCTGCTTGTTAATTTTGTTGAAGACTCTTTGTTCCCACTCTGCTACACGTTTGGATTGTTTGAGGCCAGTTTTTCTTGCTTTTCGAGAATTTGCTTGGGTCTGCGAATGCTTTGGACTGTAGAACTTAGCAGGTTTCATGTTGTTTTATCGTTGCCGAGGTTTGGCCGAGGTTTAAAATGGGATCTTTAGTTGTCACTTTTTCAGAGGTCAGTCAGAAATTGCATCGATGATTAAATCCTTTTGTTGAGCCCACATTTATTGTTGAAAAAGGTCTCGCTTTGCGATGTTTCGGAAGGTGTTGTGACTCTGATCAGAGGTCGAGGGCTGATTGAGGTCCGCCATTGCGGCCCCAGAGTAGACTAACTGCCCGTAAGACTTCTTCTCCTTTCGCCGATGTCCTGCTATATTTTCTTCGATGTTGACTGGTCTGCGGATTGTCTTGACCGTATAACTTCCGCCGTTGTGGCTATGTATCGCACTAATTATCCGATGCTTCAGTAGATCCAACCCCCGATGTGTTATCGCACCAATTTTTGGTTTGTGTTATGGAACCCCTAGACTGTAGGTCACCCACCATTGTGGCTACATAGCTTACTAATCTACCGATGTCAAGTGTCCCGATTTGCTGATGGGGGTTTTATATGCCTGTTTCGCAATCGTTTTCCCACCGATTGTTGTTTCACAATCGTGTGCCTTGTCTTATCAGGTTGAAATTTTCACGTGAAAACCCAGCTCCGGTTTTCTTTTCTTTCAGTACTCATTTTATTAGTATTATGGTTTATCTTTATTGAAGATAGTTGGGATAAATGATGGTTTTTTGTTTGATCACAGACATACATAGGAGATTTTCTCAGATCCCTTTGAAGATTATTGCGGCGAAGAAGATGCAGCTAGAGGACAAAGCATGTTAAAGCATAAGGCAGCAGAGTTATTGCTTGAGAAAAATAAAATAATAAGGGTCTAAAGAGGGACCGAGGAATGGTAGAGCGTAATCATTAAAGAGCAGAGGCCCAGGCTTGGGCAGTTCATCAGTTACCTAGCCATTCCCGTTTTTATAAAAGTCTTTATTTGAAACGTAACATTGAATTATGAGCATTCGCAAGATGACAAAACTAAGTGAGATTGAAACGGTTGGGGGGGCAACCGAAAGGTTTTGAGATGGTTCTTATATAAATATACAAAAGAGATAGGGACAAGGGGATTTTTCCCAGTGAGACTTGTGAACTACTTGTTGTAAGAGGAACTATTTCGTTTTGCAATAATAAAATTACAATTTTTCCTGTTGGAGAAACTGCTGTGTGGAATGTTCAAATGTGATGAAATGAACAATGTTGAAGGGGAACTATTTCTTTTTCAGCTGTGTTTAATTAACTGTGAGATCGTTCTAACTTTCTGAACCTATGTTCTTGTATGAATGTTCTCTGGTTTATTTTGTGATAATTTCCATTATGAGTGATGAATGTTTTAATAGACGACAAGCTATCTTGTTGTGCATATCTCTATTCGTGTTTATGTGTTTTGATTCTAAGAACAACTATCTGTGATTTATCTTAACATATGAGCAGTAATACATTACTCATTAATTGATAATCTTGCTCCCTAGGGATAGCTTAGTTAGTCTTATTTTACATGGTGTGTGATTTTGATGCGAGAGAGTCTAAGACGGGAGGTAAGAACCTGCGCATCACATTGTGACTGCTCCTCGTATTCTTTATCAATATGCATGTTAGATAGGCACTTGCATATCATACTTAAAGTCAAAAATACAAAATATACACGCTGGACCGGGTCGCAACTAGTAAAACCCTTTATTTTTGTTACTTGACTTATGGTAGCCGGACCGCAAACTGGACAGATTCCCCATACCAAACAGTCACGTGCTAGTTGGGAACATTGACTGAGGAGAATCCCTTGCTGTTGTGGCTTGCGAATTTCCAGGCCTCAACAGTTTCTGGCACTAGAAGGAGGGCCACCAGTGCATGGCTAGATGGGGAAATCCATTTCCTCGAAATTACTCCACCAGTGATAGTTTTGAAAGCAGTTTATTTCCTGATCCAAATACCGAAGATAATAGAGAACATTTGTATTCTGTAGACAATGAAGTTGTTAATAATCTGAGGAGACACACTAGAGCATATGTAAAGGGTATTGGAGGATTACCCACTATCCCTGATTTTCCTCGAAGAGAATACAAGAATAAAGATCGTCTCATCTTGGAAGATTCAGTGTTGGTTGGAGATTTGGAAGAGTTAGTAGAAGCAGCATTACAGGAAGTTGTTTAGCCTTTAAATCAAGTAGGCCCAAACACACCTTACTGTTCTCCTATGCATACTCCTATTCCCTCACCTCCTCACTCTCCACCCAGACTCATGGCAGACGTAAATACAAATCAGCCACTTAACACACCAAATCCACCACCTGCTTGGAAAGCTAGATCACCCCTGAACTTAACACCTCTGTTGCATGACTTACCTCAAGATTTTGAGAAGATGCCGCCCAAGTTTGATCCAAATGAGAAGGTTTTAGTAGATGACCATTTGCAAAGTTTCTATTTGGCAATAGAAGGATTAAGGGCTGGGGAACATGAGGATGTAGTTTGTAGACTTTTTCCGCATACCCTTAAAGGAGCAACAACATCATGGTATTTTGATTTGCCTGCAAACTCTATCTCAGACTGAGATACTTTTGAAAGGATTTTTAGAAGCAAATATGCAACCCAAAAAACTCATGTGGTTCTCATGAAAGGACTGTGCGCTTTAAAGAAAGAAAGAAAAGAGAAGGTGCATAGTTTTACCCAAATATTTGCAGCTTATCTTAAGAATTTTCCTGAAACTGACAAACCCTCATATAAAGTTCTGATTGAGTATTATACTTTAGCTCTCGGGCCCAATTTGGCCATGTTTGCCAAAATGAAATCCAAACCTACGCTAGAAGAGACTTATGAAGAAGTAGAGAGAGTAGAGGCTGAAAAGGAAAGCATCGAAGATTATCCTGAGTAGTCAGGAGAAAAAAATGTTGGGAGAAAAGATTTGTTATTTACTAAGCCTAAAGAGGAGCAATCACATGATTTTGAAGAAATGACAAAGATGATGTAGAAGCTCTCTAACAGAATAATAGACTTGGAAAAGGAAAAGGAATCCTGGAAGTTTTATAAGCCTTATTACAAGAGAAATGAGAATAACAATCAATCCCAACCCCCTTCGCACAGTCCTGCATCGATGAACTTAATAGGGGTGGGGATGGATAACTTTTGCACTTTTCACCAACAACCCCATTCTGAAAAGAATTGTCCTCAATGGATAAATTCAATGACGTTGGTGGTGAATCAGCTGTTGGATTCCAAATTAACCGAGGATAATGATGAATAGGGAAAATACAACAATAAATTAACAGAAGAACAAGAGGATGATGCCATGGTTTTATGGGGCTGTGTATCATTGTTGATACCGAAGAAGAAAAGGATCCGAGACATGAATATATGTTCGAAATGAATGTGATGATGAGAATCCAAGGGTTGGTTAAGGATAATAGTCTTATGCTCCCAAAGATTAAGACACTTCAAAAGAATGTAAAGAAATTTCAAAAAAACACCTCAGCTAATAAAATTCCGGAATTTACCATCACCAATAAAAATCCGAAACATATCAACATGCCTACCAAGCCCATTGAAGAGAAGATCAATAATGTTAAAACAAACCTCACAGAACATAAGATGGATTACGACATCGTGGAGGATATCAAAAAGGTGAAGGAAAATATCTCGTTATTTGAGATGTGTAATGTGCCGCAACAGAAACAAAAGTTATTGAAAGCACTTGAAATATCAGAGGAGAAGCTTCCCACTGACTATCAGCCCCAAGAAGAAGAAATTGGTGAAGTAAGTGTGGGAGGCAAGCCTAAATGAAAGACTCCACCTTTTCTCCTTACTTTTTAAATTTTCAACCACAACGTGCACAACTGTCTAGTAGACTCAAGGGCATCAGTAAATGTTATGCCATTGTTGGTATGCAAAAAGATAAATGGAAAACCTAAACCATATACTTGGAAGGTCATTCAATTGGACAAGACGAATGTGAAGGTAATTGGGGAAATGGAGGATGTTCTCATTCGCTTATCTTCAAATGATAAGGTATGTCAATTCATTGATATTGTAGTAGCAGACATACCTAAGGCTTATGGACTTGTTTTGAGCAGAGATTGGTTGACAAAACTGAGTGGATATTTTGGTTCGGACTGGTCACATATGTGGCTACCTTATAAAGGAAGCCCAAATAAAATTAAAGTTTTAAGAGAGCCCCACATGAAACAAAGTAGATGTAGATGTAGATTCATGCGCATTAGTGATAGGAAATTTTTGGACGCTTTTTTTTTATGGGTCTAAAACTTTGGAAGGGCCAGGAGCCGGCTGTGTCCTGATTGATCCTAAGAAAAATAAAAATTTTCTTTCATGTAGGTTAGAGTTTGAATGCACCAATAACATAGCAGAATATGAAGCATTAGTTTAGGGACTAAGAAAAGCAATTGAATTAAAGGTAGAAAATCTGAAGTGTATGGGGATTCTGAAATAATTGTAAAACAGATTCGAAATCAAATACATTGCATTTCCCCTCATTTAAAAGCTTATCAAAATGAAGTATGGGATTTGCTTAAATGTTTTCATGCATTTAAAATTGTATCGATTCCTAGACTTAAGAATGCAGCAGCTGACTTGTTAGCCACCTCAGCTGCGAGGCTTGTGCCCTCTAATAACCGGTGTTCTATTGAATTTCTTTTCAGGCCTTCGGTTCCAGATATGATTACCAATTTATGAGTTTTTGATGACGATCAACAGATTCTAGAATGCTTGACAAATGACGAAACCTTCAAAGGGGCAATCATTGATGATGAAGAACATCAAGCCGAGCTAAAATTCGATAATTTTATTCCTGAAGGGGCCAGGACTTTAGAGCAGATGTTTGATCTAAACGATAAATTCAGAAGGCCATTGAATGTGAAGACTCATAGCTTGTCTCTACAGTCTGAGTTGATTAATTTAGGGACTGAAATTGAGCCTAAATATGTGAATTTGAGAAAGTGTTGCTCTCCAGGTGAAAGAAATAAGTTCATCAGTCTGTTCAAATAATACAAAGATGCTTTTGCCTGGACATATGAAGATCTGAAGACATATGACACCAATATTATTCAGCATGTTATCCCCATCAGATCTGGGGTCAAGCCCTATCAATAGCCTTTAAGGAAAATGCATCCAAAACTGGAGCCTCTAATTCAGAATGAAGTAAAGAAGTTATTGGATGCTAAAATCATTTTCAAAGTTAGACACTCGGAATGGATTTCAAATATGGTACCAGTAAGAAACAAATATGGAGAAATTAGACTATTTGTGGATTTCAGAAACCTAAATCGCGCTTCGGATAAAGACAATTATCCTGTCCCACCCATGGAACAGATATTGCAAATGGTTTCAGGTTCTAAATTATTTTCTTTATTAGATGGATTTTGTGGCTACAATCAAGTGTTAGTAGCTTAAGAAGACAGACTTAAAACTACATTCAGAACCAGATGGGGGACTTTTGCTTACAGAAGGATGCCCTTCGGACTCATAAACGCTGGAGCTACTTTCCAGAGGGCTATGGACATAGCTTTCCACGGTCTGATTGGCCGTAGTGTTGTAGTATACCTCGATGACATCACAGTATTCTCAAAGAAAAGGGAAGAACACGCATTCCATCTAAAACAAATTTTCGAACGCTACTGAAAATATGGTATCTCATTAAACCCCAAGAAGTGCGTGTTTGCCGTTACCGAAGGTAAGTTACTGGGTCACGTGGTTTCTAAGAAGGGGATCTCCATAGACCCAAAGAGGATCAAAGCTATCGAATAGATTCCATTACCCCATAATAAAAAAGGCATGCAATCATATATGGGGACAATAAATTTCGTGCGAAGGTTTGTGCCAGATTTCGCTCAAATTGTTAAACCTTTGCAGCAAATGGTAAAGCAAAGTGTACAATTCAAGTGGACTGATGTAGAGAAGAATGCATTTAGTAAAATAAAGACATCTGTTGCACACGCACCCTCCCTCAAAAGTCTGGATTTTGAGAAAGATTTTATTTTGTACACTTTCGCATCTGACGATTCACTAGCAGTGATGCTTACCCAGAAAAAAGATGGCGGAGATGAGTTCCCCATATCATTTATGAGAACTGGTCTGCAGGGAGATGAATTGAATTACACAGCTGTGGATAAACAAGCTTACACAGTCTTCAAAGCGGTAAAACAATTCAGACCGTATATACTTAAGAACCGGACAAAGGTGATAGTTCCACACCCAGCTGCGAGGTCTCTTTTCATACAAAAAGAGATAGTTCCACACCCAGCTGTGAGGTCTCTTTTCGTACAACAAGAATTAGGAGAAAGAAGAGGCAACTGGGTAACAACTTTACAGGAGTATGACCTCGAATTCAAGCCAGCCTCTATAGTTAAAGGGAAAGGATTGTGTAAACTAATGACTGAAAGTAAAGACAATGAAGAAAATAACTGGGAAGACGAAGCTGAGTTACATTTGATGGATGTATGTCCTCTTTTCATAGCTCGAGACTCCTGGTATCGAGACCTTGTGCATTACCTTCATGAGGGATTGTTACCAGAACATTGGAATTCTAAGAAAAGAAGAGCACTGCGTCTTAAATCAGCCTCATATTAGATTATTGAAGGAATATTATTAAGGAATAATTATGATGGAGTTCTTCTTAGATGCTTAGAGAAAGAAGATGCGAGGAAGGTCATGATAGACTTACATGATGGGCCTACTGGAGGACATTTTTTTGGAGATACAACAGCCCATAAAATTCTCAGAGCCAGATACTATTGGCCCACACTGTTCAAAGATGCACATGCCCATGTCAGAAAGTGTGACATCTGTCAAAGGTGTGGTGGAAGACAAGCTAAAGCAGCAGGACCATTAAATCCTGTGATGATAACATAATCGTTTGAGCAGCGGGGAATGGATATCATTGGAGAGATAAAGCCAAATTATTCCTTGCAACACAAGTATATTTTGACAGCAACCGATTACTTCACTCGATGGGTCGAAGCCATTCCGTTGCGTAAAGTGAATGAAGGTGTGGCAATGGACTTCTTGAAAGATCATATTATGACCAGGTTTGGGGTTCCAATTTCTTTAGTTTTCGATAATGCTACTTATTTTTCCTCTATTAGATTAACTGCATTTGCTGATGAAAAAAGAATTAAGTTGCATTATTCTGTAAATTATTATCCACAAGGAAATGGTTTGGCAAAATCTACAAACACGAATCTAATTAGAATCTTAAAAAAAGCTTGTGATAGAAAACCAGAGAAGTTGGCATTCAGTATTACCAAATGCTCTTTGGGCTGATAGGGTCACCCCCAAGACTTCTTTAGGTGTGTCCTCATAGACCCTTATTTATGGAAAAGAGGCCATTCTGCCCCCCAATATCACGCTACCCTCTTCCATAATAGCTCAGGAGTCCAATGGATCAGATAATGAAGTCTTGCAGATAAGAATCCATAATCTTTTGAAGGCAAAGGAATCTAGATCCAAGGCCAGAGAACATTTTAAATAACAATAGGAGGTAGTGAAGAGGTGGTTTGATAAGCACAATGATGGAACAAAAGAGTTTGAAGTAGGAGATTTGGTTCTTAAGTGGGATCACCCAGATGATGAGAAGGGAAAGCACACGAAGTTTCAACAATTATAGGTAGGCCCTTTCCAAATTGCAGTGAAACTTGGCTCCTCAACTTATAAATTGCAAGATTTACAGGGATGGGAGGAGAACTTACTAGTAAATGGTTCAGTTCTTAAACCTTATTTTTCTTGATTTTTGTTTTATTTTGTTTTTGTTTTGTACATAAATAATTTGATTTGTTTTTCCACTTTGATTTGTTCCTTTTCTTTTTGTTTAGTTTAGTTTTCTTCTGATTTAAATAAAAGAGGCAAACTTGTGGTTGCATGGAGAGCATCAGAGCCATGGATAAATAGAGATTTTTGGGCATTAGATTGTATCTTATTGTTTGAATCTGATGGAATTTCTTCTAGTAAGTAGTTTTCCTAAATGTCTATGAACACATTGAAGTCCGACGTTATCCCTGAAATAACTCAGAATCAAAAGGTCTGGATTACTATTTCGAGGCTCCATCCATTTCACATCTAAAACGTCCTAGGGGGTGACAACAAAAGACCCATGGAAAGGGGAGCAGGGTAAACAATATATTATATCTAAATGATCCCATGCCAAGGATTGAAAGCTAAAAAGCTAATAAGAGTCAAAACTCCTAAGAAAGCAATATTTATCAAAACAAAGTACTGAATCACGTGAATATAAAATTTGCCAAAAGTTCTTCTCCATCCATGAGCTGAAAAGCAAATACGTCTCTCACACAAAATGATACTATGGATAGAGGATCCTGAATAAAATTTAGAAAGAAAGGCATATGGAGGACTCAAAAGGACAAAAGTCCACAAACGAAAAGTGTCAAATGGCATGGGAATGGGGAACAAATGAATATTTTCTGTATACCATGTGTTACAATCCTGTGGTGTCTAAGATGGAAGCAACCCAAAAACAGGGGTAAAATGAAATTCACCTACTTAGCCTCAAAAGAGTTATCCGGAATTTGAGATTTTGGGTTCCATTTCCTAAAATTGGACTATCATCAATGATTACAAGTACATATATTTGACATTATGGGAATCCAGACATCTAAAAGAATTCAGCATGTCGGTTTTTGCTGCTAAACAGTCTGTTACTTAAGGAGGAGTTTATTCAGAGATCTGGGTTCACCAGTGAGCTGCCAATTGTTGCAGCTGCAACTTTTCCCAAATTTCTAAAATTTTAGACCCTCCTTGTTAATTTTGTTGAAGACCGTTTGTTCCCACTCTGCTACACGTTTGAATTGTTTGAGGCCAGTTTTTCTTGCTTTTCGGGATTTTGTTTGGGTCTGCGAATGCTTTGGACTGTAGAACTTAGCAGGTTTCATGCTATTTTATCGTTGCCGAGGTTTAAAATGGGATATTTAGTTGCCTCTTTTTCGGAGGTCAGTTAGAAATTGCGCCGAAGATTAAAGCCTTTCGCCGATCCCGCGTTTATTGTTGAAAAAGGTCTCGCTTTGCGATGTTTCGGAAGGTGTTGTGACTCTGATCGGAGGTTGAGGGCTGATTGAGGTCCGCCGTTGCGGCCCCAGAGTAGACTAACTTCCCGTCAGACTGCTTTTCCTTTTGCCGATATCCTGCTCTATTTTCTTCGATGTTGACTAGTCTGCAGATTGTCTTGACCGTATAAATTCCGCCGTTGCGGCTATGTAGCGCACTAATTATCTGATGCTTCAGTAGATCCAACCCTCAATGTGTTATCGTGCCAATTTTTGGTTTGTGTTTCAGAACCCCTAGACTGTAGGTCACCTGCCGTTGCGGCTACGTAGCTTACTAACCGACCGATGTCAAGTGTCCCGATTCGCCGATGGGGGTTTTTATATGCCCGTTTCGCAATCGTTTTCCCGTCGATTGTTATGAGCTCATAACTGATTTCGTAAATGATCGGTGTGCCTTGTCTTATTAGGTTGAAATTTTCACGTGAAAACCCAGCTCCGGTTTTCTTTTCTTTCAGTACTCATTTTATTAGTATTATGGTTTATGTTTATTGAAGATAGTCAGGATAAATGATGGTTTTTCGTTTGATCGCAGACAGACATAGGATATTTTCTTAGATCCCTTTGAATATTATTGCGGCGAAGAAGATGCAGCTGGAGGGAAAAGCATGTTAAAGCAAAAGGCAACAGAGTTGTTTCTCGAGAAAAAGAAAATAATAAGGGTTTGAAGAGGGGCCGAGGAATGGTAGAGCGTAATCACTAAAGAGCAGAGGCCCATGCTTGGGCAGTTCGTCAGTTACCTAGCCATTCCTGTTTTTATAAAAGTCTTTATTTGAAACGTAACATTGAATTATGAGCATTCGCAAGATGACAAAATTATGAGATTGAAATGGTTGGGGGGGCAACCGAAAGGTTTTGAGCTGGTTCTTGTATAAATATACAAAAGAGATAGGGGCGAGGGGCTTTTTCCGAGTGAGACTTGTTAACTACTTGTTGTAAGAGGAACTATTTCATTTTGCAATAATAAAATTACAATTTTGCCTGTTGGAGAAAGTGCTGTGTGGAATGTTCAAATGTGATGAAATGAACAATGTTGAAGGGGAACTATTTCATTTTCAGCTGTGTTTCATTAACTATGAGATCGTTCTATCTTTCTGAACCTATGTTCTTGTATGAATGTTCTCTGGTTTATTTTGTGATAATTTCCATTATGAGTGATGAATGTTTTAACAGACGACGAGCTATCTTGTTGTGCATATCTCTATTCGTGTTTATGTGTTTTGATTCTAAGAACAACTATCTGTGATTTATCTTAATATATGAGCAGTAATACATTACTCATTAATTGATAATCTTGCTCCCTAGGGAGAGCTTAGTCTTATTTTACATGGTGTGTGATTTTGATGTGAGAGAGTCTAAGACGAGAGGTAAGAACCTGCGCATCACATTGTGACTGCTCCTCGTATTCTTTATAAATGTGCATGTTATATAGGCACTTTCATATCACACTTAAAGTAAAAAATACAAAAATATACACGATGGACCGAGCCGCAACCGGTAAAACCCTTTATTTTTGTTACTTGACCTACGGTAGCCGGACCGAAAACCGGACGGATTCCCCCTACCAAACAGTCACGGGCTAGTTGGGAACGTTGATTGGGGAGAATCCCTTGTTGTTGTGGCCTGCGAATTTCCAAGCCTCAACAGAGCCAAACAAAATAGCTTCTGTCAAATCTTTGTTGTGGCTACAATTTGGAAATTACTGCATTAAGGTTCGAGTTACTTAGGTTGTTATAATAAAAAACTGAAATAAGATGACTCTTTAGGGCCGAAACTATGAGGGGAATAAGACTCTTTAGGGCCAAAACTATGAGGGGAATAAGAGTAAACTCAGTGGAACATACGTATAAGACTCGAACCGTAGACCCTCAAGGTAGAACAAATCCTAGTTTTATCGAGCAGGAATAATAAAAAGGAACCCTAGGTGCATTTAATAGCATTAGGCATCATTCTCCTTTTTCCAAATACGTGCAAATTATTGGAGATTCACGTTCTTAAAAAGGATGGGCCATACATATAGATTGGAAGAGAGAGAGTTAGTTCTGTCGCTCCAAAAGGCTAATATTATACCGTCAAGGTGTAGAGCGAAAATATTTTTAGGTAGTTTATTATATTTATTATGCATGCCTGGCATTGAACATGAACCATCCATATTCCGTAATCTGAATCGGATCACATTGCCCAGATCAATCTAGAAATCCATAACATTTGGCAGTCCCGGGGCTAAGCGTCTGTGATTCAATATATTCAATATCAGTTGGATTTCAATTTTATAATGTGTTGGTTCACTCAAAAACACATGAAAATTGTACCCATGGAGTCTATTTTCCTAATGGGTAGGCTATTACATCAATTTGCAGAGCTTAGCACACAATGAATATGCTTTCTTTGACGTGATTTGCAGTTTTCTCATCAATTCACCATGAATACATTTTCTCTGAGGTGATTTGCAGTTTTCTCATCAATTTTGTGTAGTTATATCAATTCACTCTTTGAAGTGGAATTATTAATTATTATTAATGATTTTGCAGTAGTTTTATTATCCAACATAGTAACTAATTACATTTATATATTTTCAACAAATTTAGGTTTGAACCAGATCGGTTAAAGAAATTGGCCATGAGTTTTCCTCCGGAGCAATCCCGTCCAAGGGAAATTTCAGGAGGTATCCATGGACAAGAAACCCATGTTTCTACAGGTTTAGCGAGGACTGAGCTACACATACCTAGACAGGCATAGCAAAGGAAAAGAAAAGCTCGACTGGATGCATTTGCTTTCTGGGGGTGAACAAGGGGGATTCAGGATTTTCCAGCCTCAGGGTGCCCGTGGACGGGAAGGGATTTCTCCTTTTTTCCTTTCGGTGGGAAACAACACTGAGTATAAAAACACAACAAACAATATATATAGGCACTTACAAGAATCATCCATCCACTGGTTCACAGACTAACCAGATGCAACCATAAGTAAAGGACCCACCAAGCACAACTACACCAGGCATAAGTAAAGGAACTGCCAAGCATAAATACACCACCACCACCATCAGTCCTGCAATATATATAGGCACTTACAAGAATCATCAATCCACTGGTTCACAGACTGACCAGATGCAGCCATAAGTAAAGGGCCCACCAAGCACGACTACACCAGGCATAAGTAAAGGAACTGCCAAGCACAACTACACCACCACCACCATCAGTCCTGCCCTCATAGCCATTGTTGTAGTTATAGGCAATGCTTTACTAATGGTGGTAAGTTACTACAAGGTTTTTGCCCAATATTGCAAAGCTTCTCGTTGGATACCTTTTTTCAGGAGGAGATACAAGTCGATGCTTATTCACTGGAAAGATTCCAAGACCCAGAAGGCTGGCTGATAATTACTCAATCATATGGCCTGGATGAAGCTGTGATCAGATCCATTCCTCTCTAAAGATTCACTAAAGAAAAGAAGATCATAGACAACATGGAGTGTGCAATTTGTCTGGTTGCATTTCAGGAGAATGAGGCTCTTAGTATTATTCCCAAATGCAGCCATGCATTCCATATTAACTGCATTGATAGAGCCAATATTGTGTATTTAGAAAACCCCTTTGTCCCTACCATGGCCTCCTGAATACGTCCTAGTATGGAACATGGGATGGCTGGGGTTGTGCATGATAGTTTTAAATCAGAAGACTCAGGTGCCATTGGAGCTAGAAAGAGTGCAAAACCCATGAATAATCTAATCCAGAGTGTGGGGGACACAGGATTGCAACCCACGAGCTTTAGATTTGGAAACTGAAGGCTTTAACGAGTATTCTGATGGGCATAATGCCAGGAGTATAATATTGGAAGTAACGGGAGATGAAACTATCATAGGTGCTAAGGGAGACCCAATAATGGAAAATGACCCATTATCTTAATTATTTCCCATTTTATCAAGATCATATTCATTTGGATCTTCAGGGAATGAGCATTACAATTTTACATCTAGAGATTCTAGAACCCATCTTTTGGATTATATGCCTGCTACTGCATCACCATGGAGATACATGAGGACTTTTAGATGGAGCAAGAAAGTATTGCATCTCGGAAGATGCAGGAGGACTTTCACAGGGAGTAAGAGGTTCCGTTCACCATTCAATTCGAAGGGCCTATTTTCATTAAATATAGAGGATTAAAGTCACCATATTTCACGAGGGGATCAAGATCAAAATAATAATCTAAAAGGAGTACCTTTTAGGGTTTCCATACAAAAATGGTGCAAATCTGATATTGAATTCAAAAAAAAAAAGAAAAAAAAAGGTTTTCCAACCCCATATTTCACACAAACCTACGGTTACTATCTATTTTTTAAAGCTACACAACAATAAAAATTCACAATTAGACTATAAAAATATGAAAACCACATACCTTAAATAATGGTTAAAATAATTAGCAGGAATAAAGAATCCTGTGCAGTGATTGCGAAAATTTGGCCCCTTTGCTTGAAAATAGGTGAATATGATTCCAGACTTTTTTTAACCCCCCAAAAAAAGGCGAATATGACTCCAAGTTTTTCTTCTCCGCTTCAAAATAGGCGAGTATGATTCCTTATGCAATATATGATTTGGTTATTTATAGCTAAAAATAATATTAAGGTTTTGAAATAAAGCAAAATATAATATAATTAAACATTATAAAATATTTGCCTACACTAAAAAATTATCCTTAAAATTCCCCTTTTGACTATAATTCACCACTAAAAATACCCTGATGGGCTCACGTATGATACGAATCAGAAGACTAACCTGCATGGTTATGTTGATTCGAATTGATAGTGCCACTGAGAAGAAGAGCACCCTGGGTTGCTTCTTCAGTTTGAGATCCAGTATGGGCTACTGGTTTGGCAGGATAGAGTCCTGCATGACACTGAGTACAGCCGAGGAAAACTATGTTGCCACTTGCTCGACTATTTGTGAGGTAGTATGTTTCTTTTGAAAACTACTATTTGAGGTGATTGATCTCACTTGCATTTTTGTATGATGCAGAGAGGAGCAGTGGAGCTCCAATATGTGATCCAGATCGAGATCTCTCGAAAGAGGGAGTGATGAGTTCTAGCATAGCCGGTGAGATAGGTTGTCTAAGCACTTCATAGAGAAGCTTGGTGTTCGTCAAATTGAGGTTCCCTCCAAGGCGAAGTGATGAGTTCGAGAGCCTTTCTGACATGGTGGCAGGCTGGGCCTCCCATGGTCAGATGTAAGTGCAGAGCCTTTCCCCGGATGGTAGTAGGTGTGTCCTACCATGCCAACGGATGTAAGTGTAGCTCCTTTCCCCGGATGGTAGTAGGTGTGTCCTACCATGCCGATGGATGTAAGTGCTGAGCCTTTCTGACATGGTGGCAACCTAGGCTTCCCATGGTCAAATGTAAGTGTGGATCCTTTCCCGGATGGTAGGAGGTGTGTCCTACCATGCCGGTGGATGTAAGTGCTGGTGCCTTTCCCGAATGGTAGTAGGTGTGTCCTACCATGTCGGTGGATATAGGTGCTGAACCTTTCTGACATGGTGGCAGGCTAGGCCTCCCATGGTCGGATATAAGCACTGAATAAGATGAAGACCTACATGGAGGCTAGGCCTACAACCAACATGAAAAAGGGCTGGCTCAGTAGAACTTCCTATGACGAGTAGAATTGAGAGATAGCACCATTTGATTGAGATAGTAGCAGCAGTGATGATGATGATGATCCAGTGATGATCCAACTTTGATGATGATCAAGCTTTGATGATGTTCCAGTGATGAAGACTAGTGCTGATGAAATGTTTCAAGAGAATACCTTCCTAGTTAAGAGGGAGTGTTGATGTATTTGTAACTTCGGAATGTATTCACTTGTATATTTTATATTGTATTTCATTGTATCCCGATCGAGATGTTTGTTCCTTCGATCCAGAGAGTCATTAATATAATAAAGTCATGTAAAGTCATTGAGGTTAACCCTCCTTTGTAAGTCGAGGAAATAGTCCCCACAGTTGAGGGGTATTAGGGTTATTAGACTCTCCTAGTGAGGTTGGCCATATAGAGTAATTGTCAAGTGGAAAACTATTGTAAATAGAGAGTGAGACTCTCTATTTGAAACACACACTCACTCAAAAATAGCGTAAGAGTGAGAGAGAAGTAGCTTGCACAAGTGAGAGAGAGAACAACTGTCGGAGATCATCTTTGTGTCTTTGGGTTTTACTTTTTCTATTGGTGCTCATTCTTCTCTGAGGAAGTTGCGGGGTTTCTCCTTTATGGTTTCCCCGAGGAAAATTATTTGTCTCTTGTCTCTTGTGATTATTGCAATTAAAACCATATTTGAATTAATTTCTAGAACCTATATTGCCAAGAACAAATTCTAACTTAAGAAAGGAAGCAATTTAAATCTACAATCTATAAAACTAAAAGATCTACTAAATGAATTTAAAGTTTTAACTATTCTAAGTTCTCTATTGCATTCATCAAAATTCTATTCTAAGTCTATTCTTCCCAATGATTTGTCAAATTCAAATCAAATTCGGTACCCTGTATTATGCTTGTATTTCAATTAAACTCAAGTCCATTATGTCCTCCTTCCTTCATTTATCAATGTCACTGAACTGGTTAAGATTGATTTAGTTTGTGCAGGGTATTTTAATCATTTATATATATTGATCTATTCCATTCATGGACATGAGATATATAATCTTTAGTTCTCAAGACATCTATTGTTTCTTTTATTCATCACCCAGTCTCTAGCTATCAATTAATCCAAGTATTATTCTTTAACAAAAGAATTTAAATCTATCATGTGTTTACAAGGGTTCCACTCTAAATTGTGTTAATTTTAAAATTAACTTAAAACAAAAAATATAAATAGAAATTATTTCTACAATTAAAATGTACCAAATCTAAATGAATTCTTCTAATCTCAACATGATTCTATAAACTATAAAACAACATTGTCAAATTTGGAATAATTCCTATTGAATTTAGTAAAACTTTAAGAAACAAAACAAAACATATATTCTATCTATGATCTCAATAAATTATACAGAATTAGTTTCATCTATCTAAATTATATGAACATCTAATTCAATCTGCCTTTATGTAAATGAATTCTACAGAATTTTAATATATACTACTTGAATCCCAATGAAGTTCTAAGGAAAGAAAAAAAACTTTGTTCTATCTACTCGAAACTTTCTATAAAATAAATCTGAATTCTTCAAAATAGAAACAAACTTCCTACGCAATCTAGTGAATTTTGTGCACAGATCTAGCAAATGCTCAATCATTCTTAAGCTTTCATTTCTTTAAACACTTGTCTATGAGTTGTTTATACAAGCTTCTGAATCATTAACTGAAATTAAACTCATTGTTCAAGCAATCTAGAAATAACGAAAAAAACACAACTGTAATCTACACAATTTTAGAAAATGGAAAGACCAAACTACCTCTTGTGGTGGGACCTTGCCACTTGAGATAGCTCAGCCTAAGAATGCTTCAGAAAGGTATGCAGATCTTCAATACATAAGGCTATGTCAGAACTGTCCATTGAATTCACCTACATACTCAAATCATTTCACTGACAACAAAATTTCGAGAACATAATTTCATTATTTCAAACTCCATAATACATTTTCAATCCTCTCTTCTCTCCATCAGCCTTCTGAGGCTTTATTTATACATGAATTCATGGATAGATGGATAAGATCCATCCCCAAAAATTAGAAATTCGTTCAACAACCCAAAAAATGACCAACACCAAATATGGGAAAATCATGTCTGTTCTGGAAAGGATTTATCCAAATTCGTTAGAAATTCTCAAAATTACATGCTGTTAGGGGTAAATGGGGCCATTTATGAAGTGGGTTTTGAACGGTTTAACTAGATTCGTCATAGATTGCTCAGAAATGAATCCTGGAATCAAGTTCCCGAATTAATAACAGGAGTGTCAGATTGAGTGCAGGATCAAGTACCGGATCGAGTGCAAGAATGAGTACCGGATCAGGTACAAGACCAACAAGACCAGCGGGAGAAATCTGCATAATAACCAAAGAGATATATCCTGAATCATTGGATGTAATATTTTAAATTTATGTTTTAAAAAATGAATAAAATGAGATGGAATAATAGCAAAAATATACCTTGTTATAAATTTCATGGAATAGTCTTCAAACTTATGGAAGTGATGCTTACATAGGTGATAAACATGGAGAAATCCAATTAAAAGACTCGGTTCTTTATCTGATGTATAGACATAATAGAGCAACCGAATCCGATTGTCTGTTAGTCGAATCCGACTATCATTGTAATAATGAAATATGAAAAATAATAATATATTGAATGATTTAATAATTACAATGGAAGCTCGCCTTTATAGGCTTTGAGAGTGTAAACTGAAGGGTTACACCCTTTCATAAGATAATTAACTAATCTAAATAATATTTTATTTTATAGTTGTTACATTGCCACTTCCTTTAAGGAAGCTTTGTCCTCAAAGCTTAAGTATTTTCCTAGTGTCGTTCTTCATTCTGACTAGGTGTCGATATTAGAATCGGACGAGGTCTCTTGTGCAGAGACTTGCACTTCCTTTTCATTGATGATTTTGCACTGTATTGTCTCAGTGTTCCTACATTTATGACCAGGGGTCCAATCATCACTGCATCGACGACATATGTTTTTCTTCTTTTTTCTATTATCAGCGTAACTGTTAGATGACTTTGATCTATTTTCCATTTCATAGGCATATGATTGAGGTTGTGGCATTGATGACTGGGTGACCAAGTATTTGCACAGTACCTACATTGTGTCTCTTTTTCTTGCCGATAATGGTTATCACCTCTTGTTTTAATTCCTTCCAATTTGCGTTCTGCGGCTTTTGCTTTA
Source organism: Pseudotsuga menziesii (assembly GCA_001517045.1). Classification (NCBI taxonomy): domain Eukaryota; kingdom Viridiplantae; phylum Streptophyta; class Pinopsida; order Pinales; family Pinaceae; genus Pseudotsuga; species Pseudotsuga menziesii. The sequence goes on from LPNX010947705.1 coordinate 280,640, forward strand.
TGTCTTGCCACTTCTACGTTAGGTATGTCATGCAACTTTAACTCTTTTTGGAGGTATGGTTTAAGAACTCCTAAATAGGTTTCAAGTCTTTGTTTGTTAGACAACCCAAATACTCGTGTCGATAAGGATTCCCACTGATGTGTGAATTCCTCAACGTTTCCGACTTGTTGTAGTCTGGTAAGTTTAGTGAAAAATTCATCTTCTTTGATTCCTTGAAACCTATTAAAAAAATAATTTTTGAGCAAGTTCCAGGTGTAGGTAAAATTATCTCTCTTCCACCATAAGTACCAATTATAGGCGTACCCTTCCATATGCATTGACACATATTTCACCTTCTCCTCGTCAGATTAAATGTCATAAATGTCAAAGTATTCTTCTGCTTTGTTTAGCCAAGAAATGCATTGGTCTTCACTCCCATTGTATTTCGACAACTCTATTTTTTCCTTAGGTGGGTGTACTTTGTAAGGAAAACGTTGATTTCCTTTTGCCTTATGGTTTGATGGTGGCTCGGAACTACTAGACGATGAAAGTGACATATCTGAATTGCTTTGTTGTTGGCGGTGACTTTAAGTTTTTCTTTTCTCTACTATTTTACTTATAGTGTCTATTTTTTCGTTTAATCGTGCCTCCATATCTAGCAGTACTTGTGTTTCTATCTCTTGCTTAAGCGTCGCATTGTTAATCTTTATTTCTTTTTGCAATTCTTCTTGATTCTTTACGAGTGTTTCCTGGGTGGCAACATGAAATGAGGCATCTAGCATGTGTGGACCGCTGACTTGGCCCGGACTGGGTATGAGCCTTTGTAACATATCGATTAATGTATTATGGTTCTGCGTCATGGTGCTCATGTTCTGTGTTAAGTTGTTTATGTTTTGTGTCACGATACTCATTTTGTCATCCACGTCTTTTTTTTTTCGTTCAAGATGTCAAGTTTGTCGTCGACCCTTCTTTCTAGTACCAAAACAAGCTCGTTTTTTATTAATATATTGTTATTTTGCATCTTTTCCTTCAAGCCTTCTTGGTTAGCGACAATGGACTTTATGTCCTTCTCCATTTTTTCAATCTTGTCTTTGAGTTCCTCCATGGTATTGGACCTTGTATACGGAGGTGTGTATTTTGGTGTTATTTTTCCTTTTGAGGTGAACTGAATAATAATATATTAATTAATTAATTAAATATTATTATTATTATTATATTTTTTCATAAACTATATTTTGTATATAGTTTTTATTTTTATTTTTTAAACAAATATTATAATAAAAAATATAATATTTGATTTTTTTTTAAAATATATTATTATAAATATATTGAAATAATATATTTTATTATATTATGTTTTAATATATTGTTTGCGGGTCGTGGTTTTTGAAGGTCGAGGTGAGTGACGGTGTGGAGTGGCAGCAACATGAAGATGAAGCATGGAAGGGACGATGGTTGGGAGATGGAGGCGAGGTAGGGAAGAGGCAATGTGGAGGCAGGGTAGGTGGAGGATGGTGATGGCGAGGAGGTCAAGATGCAGACCCAAAGCGGAGGTGTGTGGAGGGGTTTGCACATGTGGGGTGGAGTGGTAGCAGATGGGCGCGGTGATGGAGGTGGTGAGGGCAGGGACGCGCAAGAGCAGAGAAGGGTGGAACGAGCAGAAGGTAGAGTAGGAGGCTACGCGTGAAGGTTGCAGGAGATGGGCGTGCGAGTAGAGAGGAGCAATAGATGTGCTGAGGAGGAGCCGTGGAGAGGACGTGAGGGAGGTATATGTGCAGAGGAGGAGGGGTGAAATGAAGTTAAGTGATGGTATTGTGGAGAGGGGATGAGGGAAAGAAATGTGGTGGAGAGAAGATGATGAACAGTGAGAGGAGCGTGAAGGTGATGGAATGGAGGAGTAAGCAACGAAAATAAAATGAGGAAATGATGATATGAATTCGAGTTGAGTGTTGGAGGATCCAAATCCGAGCTCAAGTCGAAGGAGCCGAATCCAAGCTCTGATACCAAATGGAGCAACCGAATCCGGTTGTCCGTTAGTCGAATCCGACTATCATTGTAATAATAAAATATGAATAATAATAATATATTGGATGATTTAATAATTACAAGGGAAGCTCGCCTTTATAGGCTTTGAGCGTGTAAACTGAAGAGTTACACCCTTTCATAAGATAATTAACTAATCTAAATAATATTTTATTTTATAGTTGTTACACATAATATGGGCAAAACAGGGAGCCGATGCAAGGAAACAAAATTGGTACTCAAAATTGATAACATGACCCAGTCAGACCCCTTAGGTATTGAACAACACCTACACACGTGAATAAGAAGGAACTGGTTTTGGTTAAGTGTTCATGAGTTCTTCTAGTTGGCGTTTCTTTTACTTCAATTGTATTCTCAAGCTCCTGTTGGACCCCGTCATATCATCAACTAATTTTTGCAAGGAGGCAATTTTAGGCTTCATAATACCATTTTGTTTCTTAAGATGTTGAGTGAGAAGGGCATACTCTTGAACTTCGCCAGTGAGCTAAACATTCCTCTTTTGAAAATAATTATTTGCAGACAACTCAGAAGGAATGGTGGAAGGATTCGTGATTGGAGTTGTAGGAGTTGGTGTATGCAAATGATCAGAAGCAGAATGTACAGGTAATGAAGAATCATAGGAAAAATGTAAAGGAGACAGAGGAGATGAAAAGACACGTTGAGATGCAGTATGTTTTATTAATGATGGATTAATGGATATCAACTCATAACTATGCAAATATGACAGAGAAAATAAGTGATTAAGGCTTAAGCCAAAGTACTTAATGTATCAAACACAATATATAAAATAAAATGGGATGAAGATATATGATACTTTATCAAAACGTTACCATAAACTCATAAGATAAACTATAACACAAAATAATTTAAATGAGGTATTAAATATATGGAGAACATTATACTCAAACTTAAAGGTGTACTATGTTATAGTTCAAAGAGATTTGACAGAATTTGAGTTATATGAAGATATGGAATGTCCCATCAAGCCCTTTGAGGAAGTCACCAACAAGGACCAATATGATGAGGTATTTTGACGTGGGAACTAACCCAATTAATTAAGTGTCAAAATGTTGTTAGAACTAAATAATTTATATATTTACTTAATGTTAATTCCATTTAATCAACTTAGGCACTTAAGTATTTGTTGCAAAATAAACCAGACTTACTACCTTCACTCTATAGTGAATTGAACACTAAACATAGATCATTGTCCAAATCAAAGATTTGGACATTTATCATAATATATATATGTATATATATGTATATATATACCAATAGAATAACCAATCCAAAAGAAATTACCATACCTATCTTCATGAAAGATGCGGGTGAATGTGGTTGTTGATTAATAAACTTCGTGAAAAAGATTTGAATTTCATCAGATTTAAATTTCAGCAGCCATTAATTGACCAAAGTTACCTTGGAAAATTTACCTACGCAGTCTCCAAATTTACCAGTACTCAATCCAACACCTTATCCAACACTTCTTCTGGTACTCCAAGCAATATTTATGCTGTTAAGATGCAGAAATATCCCTAGATTTTCAAAAGATTGTTGTTATTGCTATCAGTAAGATGATGAGGATAAGAATGTGCTGTAAAGAATCTACCTTTGTACTTCCAACTTAAAAAAAAATCTTCTCTTTTACCCAACATGTCCTTTTCGTAATGAGATCCAACTTGTACTTATGCCACTGATCATAAAAAAAAGGTAATTGATCAATAGATTTCAGACCAGTATCATAATGAAACAGATTTAAAAGAAACCTAACATTTATCAATCTCATCCTACTATTTTGGCTTACAATTGCAGATTTATTTTTCTTTATTTATACAAAAATTCATCATAAAATAGTATTTCTTGCTTAAACAAGAGTTCCACTAAATGAGACCCATAAAATACCAGTCAAATTGATCAACCTCTACACAAGAATGTTCAAGTGATAAAGATAAGGTTCACAATTAAGTCCATTGAATCATTAAACATAAGTACACTCTGGAGGTGTAATCCTCCTATACAGTAAGTATCGGGGAGTAGAGACTTAAATAATCTTAAGAAGATTATCCCATGGCTATTAAATAAGAGTCGTAAATTTTAATTTTAACTTGACATTTTATTTTTATTTTTACAGGAGTACCTCATTCATACAAGAAAGTATGGATAAAACATCATAATATATACTAAAGTCATAACCCATTTCTAGTGAGCTTGTTTAGCACTTCGATGACGTAACTATAATATCCAAGAAATCTCTTCCCCGGGTAGTATGCCCCATTGCTAACAGGCTTGTTCAGTATCCTGATGGGTTTGTCTGGTCATACCACAGTCTGGTACCCGCTGCCAGCAGACCTGTTCAGCATCCCGACGGGTTAACCTCTTACACCCAGCCTCTTGTCCCAAATTCACCTTAAAGATAAGATTTATAATTTGCTTCCGTAGAGATGAATGGGGGAGCAACTTTGAAAACCTTTCTAGGAGCGGAATGGTATAAGGTTGGAATATTTTTCTAGAACAATGCTTGTAAAGGTTTGGTTGCATGAATGATTAACTCTTGCAATTATATTAATTGAATGGAGAGGTTGCAATTAATTGTATTAAAGTCAATGGATAATAATCAAAAGATTCTTTAATCTTAACAACCATCTTCCTATGAGCTTATTGTGGTGTCTCTAAGAATAATAATTCAATGCTCTTGTCAGTTACTACTTGTAAAAGTGCTTGCTCAATCAAGTGTAAAACCGAGTCAAAGTATAATAGTATGTTATGGTTTTCACGAGTTAAACTTCTTGAGACAAAACTAGATGGTAAATTTGTATAAACAAAGAAGAATAAGTCTTGTATGACTGAAAACAATATGTCTCCAAATATATAATAAAAACATTTCCTTTCAGCTTTTGCTTAAAACAGAAAGTCAAGAACTCAACACAACTAGCAAACATATTTTGAGTATCTTTCAGAAATTTAATCAAATTAGGAAAGCTCCAAAAAATTCCTTTATAGAAAAATCAGCCTTTTATAAATTAACAAATGAAACAAAATAACTCCCCTTTTTAAATACTCTGAGTTGTTCTTTTAAATAGAAAATATCTTCAACTGACGTCCATTACCCCAAATGCAATCTGTTCATTATCATTTTTTTCAGAACCATTATTAAAAACAGTCACAATTTCATATTACCCTGTGGTATTTTCATTTTTGTAGGTTATGAGCTGCTGTGATAATAAATCTCTTGAAAGTCTGGATTGGAGAGAAGGTATAAATTCAGTTTAAAGATCTTAGTCGTTTTATTGAAAAATAAAAAACAACGAAGTTGCATAGACTAAACATGCAACTTTTTATTTATATCCATATTTTCCTATTATATCTAAGAAGAAAGAAAACATTTCTATTCAAGTATATGAACTCGTCCACTGTAACCAAGTTCGAAGCAAGATTAAAAATATACCTTTATTCACCAATGAAAAAGTTGTTACAATGATTACCTGGATATGGAAAATGAACTAACTTACTTGTTTTTGTATTAGAAGGTGCTAAAGGAAGGGATGGTTTTGTGCCATCGGGTTACCTTTCGGAACCAACTTTCAATGTAGTCTTGATACTCTCCTTCCTTCATCATGTCATGTAGATACCTTTCTCTTGATTGATTGATTTCAAAAGTACATAGAGGATTTGTTGAGAACTCCTCAATTTTAGACTTCTCTCCTTCGGATGTAGTCCCCAATGTGTCAGCATCTTCTGAAGTATTACAAAGAAAATCATTTTGTAGATCTTGGGAATTTGGTTCATCAATCATGTCGAAAGAGGTTGATAAAATCTTAACTGCTGTTAGGATGTGTTCTACCTGATAAGAAGAATTCTCAACTACAACTAGGATTTGAGAAAGTTTTCTCAAATTGATGATCACCTCTGGATCCAATTTGTCGGTTGTTTATTCCAGTCTCGAACAAGGATTAGTGCATGGGGTTCTTACAGCACCCAAAAAAATAATGTGGTTTTTTTTTTAATAATTCTACTCAAGACTACCTACAACTAAAAAAAAATTTGCGCAAATCAAACACACCACACTTTCATGAAATAAAATACACCTACATGAAATTAAATTGTAGAAAGTAAACACACCCAAACTTGTAGAAAGAAAAGAACACTTGCATAAAATTGCAGGAAAGTAAAATACCTAAACTTGTGGAAAAAAAACAAACTTGCAAGAAATTAAATTGCAGGAAAGTAAACACGCATTACAGGAAATATAAACAAACTTTTGCAGAAAAATAAACCAAACCTGCGAAAAAGCAAACACACTTGCGAGAAAGGAACAACAAGGATTTGGGGCAACCCACTAAAGTGGACGCGTCAGGCTGTTACACCACAGAAATCATGTAGTAAATTCATCTTTGTTTCTTATTTTTTTCCCCTCCCCCTTGTTGTGTAATGTAAAGGCAACCTATATATTCCTACCTGGACTTCAACCTCTTTTAGCACCTACCCTGCAATGGCGCCAAAAATGTTGGTAAAAATATATGATAGTATTTACAACATTAAATTATCAACTGGGATCCATAGACTTAGAGGTGTTGGCACTCTATGTGCATGATGGAGGTCTAATCTAGAAACAAGTACAAAACAATGCAAAATCCACAAAAAGTTCCAAACCTATACCAAGTTGTAAAATAACTCAAATCTCTGAGTTAACTGTCCTCAGAGACTCTAGAATTATTATTCAAGTTTTAACCGAGAACCTAACTCCGAACCAAATTCACCTGAGGTGGCTTATCCACAAAATCGAGGCCCAAGTCCTCACCTTCAGTAAAATTGAATTTTATCATGTGCTGCGGAAAAATAATAAAGAGGCTGACAAAGAAGCAAACCTGGGTTCCTCTCTTAGCACCGGGGAGCTAATTATCAATGGCCTGGGCTCTCTTTGTTCCCCCCCATAGGACTGAGGCTAAGTCCAAGTGGTCATCCCCCTTGTGGGCCCCAACGATCTAGTCTGAACCGCGCCAATTGGCTTCCAGGACATGTGGAGGATTGCTGGCACGTGGCTTGGCGTCGACAGTTGGAGGGCGGTTAAATGTGCACTTTGGTGTGGTCATTTTGCCTGGTGCAAAAATGTTAAGCGTCTCGTCGAAGCTGGAGCACTCGAGTGTTTTCATGGTAGATTTAATTGTTCGCGCATTGGGAGATACGGTGTTGCCAGAGACCCTATGTGGCAATGTTTTAAAACAGTGGATCAATGTGGATGGTTGCCATTTCAGAATTGCTTGCACGGTTAAAAACGACCTTCTCCAGGAGCTCTGTCGTCTGGTTAGTGATAAGGATTTGTTGTTCGACAGGATGGATGCTGGGTATTCTTCCTCCAATGCACCCACTGCCCCAAATCCCGTGGAGGTGAAAATCAGAGAGCTGAAGCACGACTTCAAGCTGTTGCAGAACCAGGTCAATGCAATTGATTGCGAAGGTGGTAGGAGGTTGGACAATGTGGGTAAAGACTTGGTTTTTCTACGAAGGAAGCTCAAGCGCAAGGTGAAGCGGTCAGAAAATGCGTTAATCAGGCTAATTGCGAAGCTGGAAATTAATGTAGATAAGCTAGCCCTCAAGCTCTTCAAGCACGAAGCCTCTGTTCCAGGTTTCTCGTCCAGCTCGAATGGGTAGTTTAATTGAGTTTCATAGATGATTTTTGTTGTTTTGTTGTTTTCCCTATATACGTCTCTTTGACTATTTGGATAGGATAGACCCAGTGTTTTGAATCTCTGAATCCCCCTCAATTTACTGAAATGTTTAGTTTTCATACTGTTAAAGACTGGTAATGCTTTGCCGCTTTCATAAGGGCGTAATTAGAAGTTTAATAGCTACATTGTCGCTTCCACAAGGGCGTATGATGAGACTATGAGTTTTTGCTGCCGCTTCTACAAGGGCATTTTGTAATTCTGGTTCTATTTGGTGGTCACACCACCCCTCTAACATACTATAACCGTTATTGTCAAAAAAAAAGAATTTAAATCTATCCCCTGTTTACAAGTGTTCTACTCTAAATTGTGTTAATTTTAAAATTAACTTAAAACATAAATCTAAATAGAATTTTTTTTTCTTCTGCAATTAAAACTTATCAAATCTAAATGAATTTTTCTAATCTCAACATGATTCTATAAACTATAAAAGAACATTGTCAAATCTGGAATAACTCCTATTGAATTTAGTAAAACTCCTATTCTATCTATGATCTCAATAAATTCTACAGAATTAGTTTCATCTATCTAAATTATATGAACATCTAATTCAATCTGCTTGTATGTAAATGAATTCTACAGAATTTTAATATATACTACTTGAATCTCAATGAAGTTCTAAGGAAAGAAAAAAAAACTATGTTTTATCTACTAGAAACTTTCTATAAAATAAATCTGAAATGTTCAAAATAGAAACAAACTTCCTACGCAATCTAGTGAATTCTGTGCACAAATCTAACTACTACTCAATCATTCTTAAGCTTTCATTTATTTAAACACTTATCTATAAACTATTTATACAAGCTTCTAAATCATTCACTGAAATTAAACTCACTGTTCAAGCAATCTGGAAATAACAAAGAAAACACAATTGTAATCTACAAAATTTTAGAAAATGGAAAGACTAAACTACCTCTTGTGGTGGGCCCTTTCCACTTGAGATAGCTCAGCCTAAGAACGCTTCAGAACTGTATGCAGATCTTCAATACATCAAGCTATGTTCAGAACTGTCCATTGAATTCACCTACATACTCAAATAATTTCATTGACAACAAAATTTCAAAGAACATAATTTCATTACTTCGAACTCCATAATACATTTTCAATCCTCTCTTCTCTCCATCAGCCTTCTAAGGCTTTATTTATACATGAATTCATGGATAGATGGATAAGATCCAACCCCAAAAATCAGAAATTTGTTCAACAACCTAGAAAACGACCAACATCAAATCTCGAAAAATAACGTCTGTTCTAGAAAGGATTTCTCCAAATTCGTTCAAAAATTCAAACAATTTTCCATGGTTACGGGTAAATGGGGCCATTTATGAAGTGGGTTTCAAACGGTTTCACCATATTCGTAATAGATTGTTCAGAAATGAAGCATGAAATCAAGGTCCTGAATTAATGACAGGAGTGTCGGATTGAGTGTGAGATCAAGTACCGGATCAAGTGCAAGATTGGGCAACGAATTGGGGAATCATCATTCAAGAGATTCAAGTTTGTCACCATCAAAGTATTCATTGCTATCATCACATATATAGTAGCTGGGATACCATATTCTATTTTTTAGATACAATACATTTTTCAGCCAGATCTCTTTCAGATGAGATGCTGAGATGAGCAGTTTTGTCGGATCATTACTTTATTTGTGGACTATTGTACTCTCCCATGTCAGGACTGAGTCTTAGGATACTCAGACTTGAGGACTGATGTAGTCATTTAGTCATTTACAGAGTAGTTATTGATGCCTAGATGTATATCAGTACTTTCTCATTAGACAAATGATGTTTTAGATGGATTTTATGCATGATTATGACTCAGCTTTTTATATGGTGTTATGGTTATCATTGCTCTTATACTCATTTTTGTGACATGTATTAACATGTGGTGTCATGATTTGGCGGTCATAATTATATGGACTTGGATGTATTTTGTATTATGTATTGATGTCCCTACTTAGACTTGGAAGTTCTTGATCTATACTCATTGGTTTTACCCTCCTTAGGGAGAATAGAGGTATTTATTCCCACCATTGTTTTGGCTTTCTAGTGTTGGCTTCATCATTCACTATCTCCACCCATCCATTACCTTTCCAGTTTAGTTTTCAACTCGACTGACTTCTTGACTTATGGCATGGAGGACATTTTCCCCCACTAGAACCTTTGTTGGACAGCCTCCCTGTTTATATTGTGTCTCGGCTATGAGTTGGTGACAGAACTTTCCTTTGGTGAGTTGGATTGTATGCCTAAATCATTCTGGTCGGTTGTCCCGATGTTTGGCACTGTGCAGAAACCCCCCTGGTCACTTGAGATGTTGTTGGCTAAAACTGAAAGCTCATGTACTACCTGCATCGGAAATATTATATATGCGCCCATGGAAAATGAAAATGATAAAACTATGTTTCTTAACATATGTGAAAAAGGGCAAGAGCAATGAAATGCTAAAATACCCCTTGAAGGGTATAAGAAGAGGTCCAAAAAAGCAATGATTAAAAATATGCTATACCCAAATATCGTTGACCTTATAAATATAAATATGTCCCGGATGAAAGGTGCGATTAGCTGTTCTTTTAAGCACTAGTGAAGTCCCAAAAGGGTCATATAGGCCAAAAAGGCCATGGAAATAAAATTGGTGATCCTAATGAACTTGGATCAAACTTGATGTAGTCATGATGCCTAAGTTGAATAAGCACTCTCTAAACAACTCAACCATTTGTGAGGCACTGCCATTCCTTGTGTTGTTGTTTGTTCGACATTGGTTTTAGTGAGTTTTTCATTTCCATATCCAAAGTGTCATGATGTTAAGTAGGAAGTCATCCTTTTCCATAGCCTCATAAATTTCATCCTTCACCCTTCACTAGCAAATTGACGACAACTATGAAGTGAGTATAGTCTTGAAAGTCCAGTATGAGTAATAATAAATAAAGCCTTATATATGTATTTGGTTGATGTATCGCCAATGAAATGATTGCTACTTGTTGTGATTGTTGCTTAAATGATTTGTAGAGCATGTCTTAGCCTTGTAGCACTTGCAGCAGATGGATGATAGTCTGAGTTAT
>LPNX010947705.1:291476-406623 GCA_001517045.1 Pseudotsuga menziesii
TATAGTTATATTGTCTATTGGATATGATTGATGATCAGGTAGAGACCTGAGAGGGGTATGAGTATACACCCTTGTTATCTGGAATATTTCACCTCCTGCGAACAGCAAGGTGTTCCATTGGTCTGAATGGTTTAGATCTAGAACAAATAGAGGACAGAGGTTGAAGACTCTCCCTAGACGCCGTAGATACCTGGAATGTGATGCTTCGATCGTTACCCTGTGTATCTGCAATAAGCTTAAACATACAAACACATCGAAACTGCCAGAATATAATCTATTGATCCATGTTAGTGACTAAGAAATCTAACAACATACATGCAAAATCAAACAACAACAATATATGTGGGACAGAAATCAACTTGCATTAATATAGAAATATGAAGAAGTTTACAACCAAGCCTTAGTGTTGACATGCATCTCCATGAAACCAAGAATTCTCATCCCCAAAAGCTCCGACTCTAGCTCTCTATGCTCTCCCAAATGGTCTTGGGCCAAGTAATCAATCCAACAACATAACAATACCTTAAGAGTTCCCTCCTCAACCATGGCTATGAGGTCATATTTATAAGGTTTAATGGATAGGGTAGGTTGAGATATTAGTGGGTGAGGTGGCCTCTAAGATTCTAGGATGAGGGATCTCGAGCTTAACTGACCCACAACAGTAGGGATAAGGGAGGACACGAGGCTTATCATATAGAAGCCTCGAGAAACTTCTCTTTTTCCATTTTTACCTAGGGTACCCCGTTTCTCCTTCAATGACAGAGTGGTTCTGGTAAGAAACGCTTATGGACTAGGGACCATAAGCCGTGGCACCGCTTGTGGGAAATAGGAGATAGGCAATGCGAACAAGGTACCGCTCCTAGACAACAGAGGAAGCGCGGTGCTGGGAATTTTCATGAAAGATTGAAAATTAGCATGGGTTTCCACTCCAAGTGCCGGGATTCAGGGAAAGTAAGTATGTCAAAAATCTTATCACATGATGGTGACATGATATTGGTATAATAGGATGCCTTCCAAAGCATGAGTCTTAGAGGGATACGATAAACGAGAGCCTTGAGAGAACAAGTCATCGCCATGAGATGAAAATGTTGGCTCGATCGGAGCATGTTGTCAAGTAGGCATCTATAGTACATCAGTATGTTGACTCATAGACACAAGTAACCAAACTCATGGCTATAGACCAATACAAGGCAGATCCATCAGAGGAATAAACAAGCATGGCTACTAGAATACATCATAGATCTATGTGATAGAGGACTCAAACTTGGACACAGCTACCAGACATACAACGTAGATCTATGTCATATCAATGCAAATTTGAGCATAGCCATGACCATACAAATGTGGATCCATGCTAGATTTACAAAACTCCATTGCAACTTGGGGAAAAAGCAATGAGCGCTTTAAACAAATACCCAGGGTCTTCGTCTCATCTTCCACAAAGTACGATTCTATCCATGTGATTACAATGATCTGAATTCGAACATGGTAGAAACCACTTGATTACCAGCCAATGATGTGAACCGTTAACAAGTGCGAGGGAGATCATCATTAATGTCAATGATTCCCAAGGTACCCTAGTACAATCTACTGAGTGCGAATAGATGTCCTGAGGTCGAACACCCAGTTGATTCTATCGATCAAAGGTCAATGATGTGAACCTATGTCGAGAGCGAGAGAATCTGTCATTAAGGCATACAGATCTCAAGGTACTAAATATTGTTTCTAAGACTATTTCCCAGATGATGAGCTGATGTCGACATAAATAGTCTCATCGAAGGAGGGCCATGATGAGTCCCACATCGACGACACGAAACTTGAAACATAGTTTTGGAATGATGTGAATGTAGTAACCATATGACTGACTCAAAGATACTAACACAAATATTGTGTAGACTGCAAAGGTAAAACTTCTTCAAATCCCCTTTGAACACTGGGCAGCACGACAAAAAGACTTGGCAGCATGACTAAACGGGACAGACACACAATGCGACAGTGGACAATGCATTCTTTTGAAAGACTCAAAGGAGTGACATGACTCATGAAAGTGGATCATCACAGAGATCAGTTGAATACCCAATTGACTGACATGATGTGCAGACAAGTGCCATGTTCAAAGGTAACGACAAACAATTGCCATTATTTACAAGATGATTCCCTTCCCATTTCCCCCATCATGATCGATGAGTGCCTCTTTTCAGTTTTACGAGTTCAAAGAGGGTAACAAACACTCGATATAGCTTGTCGGAAGACAAGTCCATACTCATATATTTTACGAACCTGAGAGAGGAGGGGTTCGTTCCCAAAAACGGGTCTCTCAATGTTTAATTTAACGAGTCCACTGAAAGAAAACTTGGTATCGTTCATGTTTAGAGAGTCTGAATGAATATAGAAGAAGACTCCAAAGGGGTCCTTTTTCATATGATTTAGTCTCTAAGGCCTGAAAAAGTGTAAAATCATACCTTAGAGAACTCTTCCAGTCATGATTGGTTGGAGTGTTCCTTTTTCCTAAATAGTCCTATCCAAACCGAAAAAGAGATAACCTACCGTCGGACAGACGACTCTTCAAATACTTTAATGAGCGTGAAGAAGACAAGATCGCTCAATGACCTTTTCGTATTTATGGAGCCTGAAAAGAGTTTAAAGAGAAATCCATGAGGTTTCTTTACACAATGTCATATTTTGCAAGCCTGGAAAGAATTGGAAACGGACTCGACGAATTTTTCATTTTTAAGAAGCCTGAAAAAGAGGTGAAAAGGGGACTCCATGACGCTTCTTTACACAATGTTGATTGTTACGAGCCTGGAAAGAAACTTGAAATGGACTCAGACCTTTGATACTAGATTTTAATGAGCGTGACAAAGTGTTGTAATAAACGCTGATCGATCTTTTCCATTTTATGAAAGTGCAAAAAAGCTATAAACAAACTTTCCAAAGCTTCTTGCTATAGTTCTCTTATCCTGCAAGCGACTCTGAAACAATTGTTAAATGCATTTATAACTAGCATTAAGGGATTACGACAGATAAACTTTGACTAAAATATGATTTTATATCAAAACTATAGTATGTTAGACCCAAAAATGCTTATATATGCCATGTAAATAGTAAAAAACCAAATAATTTAACTATTCACCTATAGTAGAGAGAACTTGGAGTATTTCTTAACCAGATCTTCAGCAGCTGATACTAGGAGTTTCCACCTTTCGTTTTCAACATCGTCAGTTGCAGGTAACAGCTAAGACCCTTCTCTTTCATTTCATAGCATTTATTTTGAGATTTGGCGGGGTTTTGGGCTCAGATGGAAAGCCCTAAAACCTTAAAAGCGGGAGCCATGGCTACCCCTTGCGGGATACGCGGTACTACCCAAGAACCACGTCAATAACACAGTGGACAGGCGGTGCTACCACCTATCTCCAATGGTGCACAAGCGGTGCCGACCGTGGAGAATTTAAACTGATAGTATAAGCAAAATAAATTCATTCCTTTGATTTTTAATGATTTAAGGATGATTCCAATGCATACCATTATTGTTTTTGGCAGGTCTAGGTTGCTCAAAACATGGTGATATGGAAAGAAAGAACGCATGACAATGAGGATTCTGCTTCTGAAAGAAATGCGGGTTGTATTGCCGCATTACGGGACAGTGGGCTCCTGAAGTTCTTTCGGACCCCAAGCATGGTGTCACATGAGCGGTTATTGGAACACATACTACAGATGTGGAATCCATAGCAACAGTATTTCGAGGTGGGGGCCCATATCCTTACGGTGGAAGTAGAGGACATCTACTTCTTGACAGGTCTCTCGAGATGGGGTGCCCCCATCTCGCTGACAAGATCCCGTGGAGGGGATATTACCACTCGAGAGCTTATAGATAGTCACTGTGCACCAGGGACAGGTACATCAGGGAAGAAGATCCCCATCAAAGCAGTGACGAATAGGGCCCTACGGACCGTCCTATTTACCATGCAGAGGCTGGCCGAGAGTCAGGGTGTGCACTAGGCTTCTAAGGCACACATGTTGTACGCCATAGAGGACATGGCACCTACGGTGTTCAACTAGGAGGAAGTCATGCTTCTAATATTCAAGGATCAGCGGACTAAGTGTCAGCAGGGAGAGCTAAAGCAGTTTGGCTTTGGTTCCATTTTAGCTTGCTTCTTCTTCGAGCGGGTTCCACAGATGAGACCTCAGGTGGTCTTCCAGAGTCTGAGAGCATGGGACCCCCGTATGCTGAGGTGGGTCCAGGTCATGGCTCACACAGAAGTGGGTAGGGGAAGGGTTAACTTCGGTGATCCGTTCTTTAGATGGCTATGAGATCAGATCCTCATGGTTGAGGATTATGCTTACGTAGGCACGGACTTCACCGGAGATCCTAACCTACCACTCCCACCTGGCGGACAGTGGGGTGACATCGGCAAGAAGCAAGAAACCCTAAAATGGATGAAAATGTTTTTATGTTTTTTAATGTTTTGTATTTTTTAGGTTAAGTGACGAGACCTATATATTCTCATGAAGATGTGGGAGCAGCGTGACTTGGAGGAGCATCTCCATTGGATAGGCGAGCTGGAGCCCGCTTTGTACCACAGGCTGATGATATCATTGGGGAGCTGGAGGAAAAATTGGAGAGGTTGACCTTGGATATCCCAGATGCTGACATAGATGACCTCTCGATGAGATATCAGAGATCCACGGTGGGAGTACCGGGTCGATTCAGTAGGCTGCTATGTAGAGTAGCTCGAGTAGTGATGTGCTATCACTAGCACCACTAGTGTATGAGATATGTACTGAAAGCTGACAGCTTCAGGATTTTGTATGATGATTTTGCCTGAAAGCCTACGTGCTTCAGATAAGGTCTCAGGACCTATTTTTTGTAAACTTTTTCGTATATACATATACAGACTTTTACACAATGTTTATATGTTTCAAATGGAAAATGCATTTTCTATGAGTTTTATGTGTCTTTGAATGTTTATTTACGATGTACCATGTTTGATTTGATGTCATGAATGGGAAATATACCAATCTATGATGTAACTAGCCAATGAGTCAGCCACTACATTATGTTCCCTAGGGATATGCCTATAAGTAATAGTTTCAAATGATCTTTCTAGCAAATGCACTCTCCGGAAGAGGCAGAGGAGCACCAGGTTTCTAATGGTGTAGACATGGTTTAAATGGCAAACCATGAGCTGTGAGTCCATCAAGACTACTAGATCATGAACATCCTGGGAGACAGCTTGAGTCAGAAGACCGATGACCGCTTCATACTCGACGATGTTATTAGTAGTGGGACCTATACAAACCGCTCCTGAACTGAACAAATCTTAAGCTGGGGAATAGAGGACCCAAGCAGCCGAGGTGAGATTCAAGGTGTGGTGGAAAGCACCATCAACGAAGCCGTATAAATCCATCTGCATGACCAAAACATGGTATAAACAGATACAGACACTAAACTCAAAACCATCTTGAAAATACTAAAAGCACACTGAAATTCAATCAATATACATATATACAAGATACTATCCAAGAAATACCTAGGCATAGTACCTTTTCAAGTACAACCCATTGCGAGGTTGCCCCAAAGGGATTCCATCATAATCAACGAGCTCGTAAGCTCCTTTCTCTAACACTTTAGGAATAACGAAAGGTCCATACCACATGGACTCAAATTTACCCTTCCCTAGTTTGTCATATCCCTGATCATAAGTCAATACTAGGTCACCCTCGTTAAAGACATGCAGTTGGACGGATTTATCGTACTACACCTTGACGCATTTCTTATGTGGCTCATTAGCCAAGGCAGCATCTCTCTGAGTCTCGTCAAGGTTACTCAAGTACAAAAATATTTCTTCCTCTATGGAAGTGTCTGGGAGAAGTTCGACAGCCAGTTGTAAGGATGGAATCTGACATTGGATCGACAAGACAGCCTCGAGTCCATAGACAAGTTGGAATGGCGTGAAACCAGTACTTGTTTTCATAGAAGTCTGATAAGCCCAAAGAGCGGAGAAAAGAACGTGGTTCCAGTTGGATTTATGATCTCCAACCATCCGACGAAGCATAGTTTTCAAAACTTTGTTAATGGCCTCTACCTGACCATTAGCTTGCGGATAATATGGCGTAGAGTTTTCATGGTGAAAACCTAGCTTGGCACTCAGTTCCTCCATCATTTGATTACGAAAATGGGATCCGTGATCAGTAACGATGGACTGCGGAACTCCAAATCTAGCTATGATATGATTGAATAAGAAGAGAGCAGCAGTCTTACCATCTTTTGCATATGTAAGCATGGCCTTAGCCCATTTTGTGAAATAATCAAAGACTACAATGATGTTACCATGCCCCCCAGCTGAGGTAGGCTTACAATGCATGAAGTCAATTCCCCATTTGGCGAATGGGCCAACGGCAATAACAGGGTGTAGTGGAGCAGGATGGGTGCGCTTTTTAGGATAAAAATGTTGACAAGGTGGGCATTTCTTAACAACCTCATCACAGTCTTTGAAGACAGAAGGCCATAAATAGCCAGCACGAAGGATTTTTTGGGCTGTAGCCATCCCAGATAAATGATCGCCACATGCTCCAGAGTGGCAATCATTCAACACATGTTTAGCCTCCTCATGAGTGAGGCATCGCTGGAGAATAGAATCAATCCCACGTCTATACAAGGTATCATTCAGGATAAGATAGTATTTCGTGTGGTGACAAATACGACGGAGATCATCGTGAGATAAATGCGACTAAAATTGTTGTGTTTGGAGATAAATCATCAAATCTCCATACCAAGGATCAGTAGTGCTAATCAGGAACAGGAATTCATCTGGAAATGAATCACTGGGCTCAGATTCCGTTGTAGCACGGGGAAGATCACACATAAGCTCTGCAAAGACCAAGGATTTCTTTGATGTGGCCTTGGAAAACTCCAGATCAAACTCCTGAAGGATTATGATCCAGCGGGAGTACTTGCCCCCGAGCACCTGACGAGTCAGGATGTAATACATCGGATTTTGGTCTGCCAATACGGTGGTAGTGCGGAGCATAATGTAGTGACAAATTTTTTTTACAACAATGATCGTAGCCAATGCTAACTTCTCCACACATGAATAACGGGTTTTGGAATCCATAAGATTCTTACTGGTGTAATAAATCATGTGCTCCTGGCCGTGGAGATTGTCCTGCACTAAAACCATAGCGATGGTAGTAGCGAAGGCAATAATATACACGAGAAAGTCCTTTGAATAATGTAGGGGGTGTATCATGGGTGAATGAGTCAGAGTGTGCTTAAGATTATCAAAGGCGCATTGGGCATGGTCATCCCAGAAGAATGGAGTGTTCTTCTTTAGGAGACACATATAACCGTGCATTTTCTCTATGAAATTGCACATGAAACGACGAAAAAAGTTTGCCATCCCTTGCAAACTTTGGAGTTCAAGGAGATTAGTTGGGGTTGGTAGATCTAAAATAGTGGCAATCTTCAAAGGATCGATCCGAATGCCATCTTTGGATACCACAAAGCCTAGCAGACGTCCCGTCTCAACGCAAAAAACACATTTATACGGATTGAGCTGTATATTATAATGACGACATCTCTGGAATATGTCTCTAAGATTACCAGGGTGGTCCTCCCATCGCTATGGATGAGTAGGGAGGTCGCCAAGGTACGGTTCAACAATATGTTTAATATCGTGAAATGCATAGGACATTGCATGTTGGAACGTAGCTCCAACATTTTTCAAGCCGAAAGGTAAATTCTTATAAAAAAGGTTCCCCATGGGAAAATGAATGCCATCTTATGCTGATCGGGGGGTAATATATCAATCTTATTATAGCCAGAGAAGCCATCCATGAATGAAAAGATGACACTTCCAGCACAGTGGTCGATAATCTGATCGATGTGCAGAGTCGAAAAGTTGTCCTTGGGACAAGCTTTATTCAAATCCCTAAAATTGATACAGACTCTAATTGTTCCCTGCTTTTTATTAACAGGGACAACATTCGATACCCATTCTGTCAGGGGTACATGATAAATAAACCTAGCTTTGAGAAGTTTCTCAATTTCAACTTTAATAGCTGCGGCCTTACGAGGATGGACTTGCCTAAGTTTTTTCCTGACAGGTTTAGCCATGGGATAGGTTTTATCTCATGGACCACAATGGATGGGTCAATCCCCGACATCTCTTCATAGGACCAAGCAAAAATATCACGAAATTCCTTAAAAAGTGCCTTATATGCTTTAGATTCATCTGCCGAGCAGTTTTGCCCAAAATGAACATGCTCGATAACATTAGGCTTGGTTGATATGTCAATCGGGTTGGTTTGAGTAATGTTGCAAATGTTTCCTTCAGAATCTGTATCTTGCAACAATATAGGACTTTGGGGAACGATGACGATATCAGTAGGAAACAAGGATGCAAAATCATGGCTAATCGAACTGGTGTTGGGGAGGAACATGGATCTATGATGGTGATCCTCCCAAATGGGCTCATCCGTATTCATGATCTCCATAATGGACTCATCGGAAGGGAAAGTCTCAGAGAGATAATCTAGAACAGGAAGAGAAGGTTCTAACCAGTACGATAAATGGTAAGGATCTGAAGCCACTAGATGAAGGTCATCAGTGTGATTATCAAAAAAGGTTTGAATGGTGTCATACATAGCTTCATGTGGACTCAACGAGGTGGAATCAACAAAATGTTTTCCCTTAGGCTCATAATCAAATGAAGCAATCATATGGAATGTCGCGGTATCCGTGCTAGGAGGAGTGGATGGAAAAATCCCCATAAGGGATGAATCCTTCAACATGCCTACCCCAATCGACTAGTAAGGAGGAGGAGACTGACATAACATGGGGATGTTATTAGCCGTGGAGGTAGTAACATCCGGCGTACAGAAATCAAGCTGATCAATAGTAAGAATTATCCCTAGATGCAGGAATTGGAATGTTCGAAATACTGTTGAGTAAATAGCAGTCATGGAATCGAACCAATTCCTTCCTAGAAGGAGGTTGTAATCTAAAGGGGCATCTACCACTTCTACTTGGATGGACATGGTTTTGCCCCCCAGCTCAACTGCTAGGGCTGATATGAGACCATGGGTTTGGAAACCCTGTCCGTTAAAGGATTTAAGGGTCGTAGGTGATGTGACAAGCTCAGGAGAGCCGAGAGCCTTCCAACAAGTCAGAGACAACATCGAGGTCGAAGCTCCTTCATCTAGTACCGTTCGAAAGACTTTCTTTCCCACTACTTTCGTAATGATTTGAAAAGCAATTTTATGCGGTAATCTAGGCTTGTAGTTCTCAACATTGAAATGAATCAAGTTAGTTTTATTCGGGTCTAAAGCTCCTAATGTTGTCAACAAGTTCTTGTGCTGTGTAGGGAAACTTTGGAGTACCTCTAAGGTAGATATCGCACAAGGTGCTTGAGTGAGATCTTCAACTACATTATAAAATTGAGTAGCTCGGGCATTTGGATTAAAGACAGCTTTCTGAATAGTACTCTTAGGTGGACGCAAAATCATGTCAAGAGTAGGCTTTTCAATAGATAAGGGGACAATAGACGAGGATTTCGGAGAACTAGTAGAGGGAACTTTCCCTAAAGAAGATTGATCTTTTTTCTTATCTGCGGGTTTGTCATAATTTTGACTTTGAGTTTACAGATTGATGGTATCTGAGGACATCATACAAATTTCCTTTAATGAACTAGAGTTACCCTGATTAGACATGTGGTATATCAGTTGTTGTTGAGAGGGAAAAGGATCCATAAGTACTGCGGCTGTGGGATTGGACTTCAGAAACTGGGAGATTTCGTCCCGATGAGGACACTCCTTTGAAAAATGGTCACCACCACATAGCAGACAAGGATATTTTTCCTTCCTCTTCCCTTTGTTGTTATCACTGTTGGTTGGTTGTGGAGTCTCTTGTTAGTTTCCAGGTTTTTTATTTCGATTTTTACCTTTCTTCTTATTATTACCTAAGGTTTGAGTACTTTGAATAGAATTGACCTCGGCGGAAACCTTAGGAGTCGAAGGAGTAGGGGTGGCAGTTTGGGTTTACTTGGCAGGTTTGCTGCAGACGGGGACTGGATTGAACCAACAATCCCATCAACAGGTACTTCTGCTGGTGGCTTGGTAGGATCGGTGCTAGGGTGAGGAGCTTGAGGAATCAGGTCATAAAGAGTTCCAGACTGGGAATAGACCAAGTCTAGGTACTGAGCCCGACTAATAGCTTGCTCTTTGGTAACGTCACCGCCCATAGCCACATCTCGGGAAATAGGAGGAAACAAGGATTTAGTGAGCCAATCAGCTAGTAACTGATCCGGAATGGGGGCCTTAATAAGCCTTCTCCGCCTTCTCCACTCATGAATATGATCAGAAATGTGGGTGGAGGTCTTGTGTCATAGAGAGGTTAAAAGATTAGTGCTCATTTCATAATGAATAGGGAGCTGAAAGTGTGTAAGAAACACGATTTCCAACGAGCCAAAATCCACAAACAAATGTTGTGGGAGTTCAATGTACCACTTTGAGGCCGTACTGGTCAAAGTTCGCTGAAAGAGTCATAACCGAACGGAATCATCCATGAGGGAGTTGGAAGAACACCACAAATGAAATGTCATAACATGGTTCTTTGAATTATCTCCCTGCTTCCCATCGAATTTCGGGATATCCGATGGTAACTTTACCGGAATGGGAGGCCACGAGGGATTGTGTCGAATGGGGTCATTGATTAACTTGGACAAATCAGGAAATTCTAAAGTTGCTAGGAAAGGTAATTGTCGGTTGGGTTGCACATACTGGTAATATTGATATGGAATATAATTACCAATAGGACCATAAGTTGACTGAAAAACAGGTTGCTGTGATGAAGAACTACCGGAAAATCTGCCCATAGGGGGTTGATTTCTCGGATGAGGACCGCTAGGACCACTAGGGTCTCCAGGAAAAGGACCACCAGGGCCACTGGGACCACTAGGACCACCGGGACCACCGAGACCACTAGGACGACCAAGACCACCAGGAGGCGGACCACCAAACCCTCCATAGCCACCAGTAGGTAAACCACCGGAGCCTCCGGAACCACTTGGCGGAGGGCCACCAGACCCTCCAGATCCATAAGGAGTAAAGCCACCAAGCCCTCTAGGACCATTAGGCCCCTCAGGGGGAGGACCTTCGTAAGGTGGTCCTTCGGCACCTCCCATAGTATGTATAGGTATCCCCCCTGTAACTGGCATGTAAGATCACTTGGGTTGCCCCCATGGCGTAAAAGTGTTACTAGAGTATGGAATTCCAACATAAGGCATTCCTGTAGGATTGGGGGGATGATTACCTACAGGTATTTGATAACCATAACCTCCAGAAGACTGAACGGTTATAGGTTGTGCCCCCAAGGGTTGACCTGAAATGGATGGGGGATTCACCACATTAGTATGGGTGGGAGGGACATAAACTGTAAATGGTTCTATGTTAGAGGTCTGCCCTTGACTAGGTACAATTCTGGTGCTAGATAACGTAGGTCGTGCCGGGGGTTCCCCCCCGCCACTAGAAGGTACTGATGAAACAGGAATTGAAGGTTGAGTCCCAGGTGCAGAAGACCTGGGAGTATTAGGAACAAACATAACATGAGAGGTGATAGGGGTGGTAATTTGACCTGGGTTGTGTGGTGTTACTGCACGATCTATAATCAGTTCTATGGGTCTCATAGAATCGGCAAGTGAACGATATCCCATAGGAACAGATGTGGAACGTGATGGTGTTGGTCCTAATAGTTCATCTATCTGCTTATCAATCTCCTATGCACGGAGAATGGTAGCACGGTATTTCCTACGTTCTTCTTCATCTTCAGAAGAGTTTAAACGAGTGCCAAATGAGGCAATGGCCTGTCCTATAGAGGTATCCCAAAATGGAGCATTGAGACCATAATCCGGATGGGTTGTATCGTCAACATGACCTTCCGTGGGAGAATGGAACGATGTATTTCCCCTAGAAGGTTGTTGGAACAAGGGAGGCGAGTGTGAAGAATATGGTACTCCACTTTCCGCAACCACATTATCTCCCACTTGGGAGGTGGTAGCAGCTCCTTGGTCGATAGCTTCCATTGGATTTTCTCCTGAACCAAGAGTAAAATCAGGTGGTAATCCCCATACTCTTCTGGACTGTCTTAACTCTACCATTTTATACAGTTCCTATCTAACCTAGGGTCTAAAAATCTAGAAAGCACACCAAAAAACTTCCCTACACAAGCTATAGGTCAAAACAAGCACACTTAAAATGAGAGGAGGAGTTCAAAAAGTAAGGTCTCTCACCAGGATTGTCAAGAAGTTGCCACTCGCGATATACCTCGAGGGTACGTGCGTAGTAATCTCCCCGAATGCTGTTTTCGGTGTATGGATCCAAACAATATGGCTAAATGGCTTTTCTCAGATAGATAAGGTATCCTAGTGGGGTCTCCCAATATACTCAAGGTACGTGGGAGATCAAATTGGTATTAGTGATGTCTAATGCATAACCGTACACAAGGGGCCTTCCGATATACAATTGAGTACGTGAAGTGCCTTTCTATATACCTCAAGGGTATGTGAAAGGCCATTCGATATACCAATGGTAAGTGGAAGAACCGTGCGAGTCCCAGGATGTAATGCTGACAAATAATGACAGCTCCTATGCTTAACGACGCCCGAACACGTCTCTAACCTATCACTCCAGTTGCTACGTAAATTTTAACCTATAACTACCGTTAATTTTAAAGTGGACGGTTAGGTGAATGCATGATGTTTTGACAGAAAAGTAAAACCATGCAGTATGCTTGTGCAAGTGTTCACTTTACCGTTCAGTATGCCTACTTATGGGAGGGAAGAGAGTATTTTCTTTTGTTTCAAAACCAAAAAATATCTCCAAACAATAGTCATGAACACAAAAACAAAGACAAGCAATACCTTTTCCAAATTGATTTCTCTTTTATGAAAGCAATGAGAAGGGGAAGAATCTCTTTTCCCAAAATAAAAAAAAGAAGCACACCTATATGCAAATGCACTCTATTTTTTCAATTTTCTCAAAACATAAGCAAATCTAACTTAAAACTACCATTTTTTAAAAGTTTTGATTGAGATAGTTATAAATGCATAAGAGATGAAAGAACATGAAGATCCTGAAAGCTTATAAATCCAATCAGAAAATCAATGTTCAAGGCTCAATGATGATATCCTAGTCTCAATAAAAAAATTTCTTTTTTAAAGGAAGGAAAAAGAAGTTTACTATGAAAATAAGAAATAAAACCTAGAAGCTAATCCAATGTTCTTCTTTTAGTCTATATAACAGAAATGAAAGAGATCTTACTAATACCCTAATCTTTCAGAAAACAAGAAATCCTTTCGCAAACACAACCAACAAGCATAGAAGCAGATGAACAATCAAAAGACCTAATCAAAATTTTGAATTTCCACTCAAATCAATCTTAAACCATAAAATTATCAAGCCACAAACATCAGATTCTGTAACACAAGTCTGATAAGTAGAACTGAAAGCAACAAAACTCAAATTTTTATAAAAAATAATGAGGAAAAAAGGCTTTGGAATGATTCCTACCTGGCACCACGCTTCTCAGGTGTTGACAGAGCGTTTATAACCCAGCACTGCTTCTAGCCAACGGGATACAGGCGGTGGCACCGCGTACTGCCCACTTTGTTCAGGCGGTGGCACCGCTCCTTGCACATAACATAGGTTTAGTTCCCTGTAGATGACCAAAACACAAAGAGAATGATCGATCAAGTCAGAAAAAGACTAGATCAAGGTGAATACTGCTAGATGGAGTATGAAAATGGAGCATAAAAGGTCGAAATGACATAGATCTGGAAGTTTCAAACCTAAATAGACTAAGTCAGAAAGTAGATTTGACTGAAGAGAGTTGAAGAAAGAGCCTGGATTCAGACAAGAGTTGCAGACTGAGGAAGATCAGAACAACTGATCCATTGTTCCCCAGAGGAGTCGCTAGATTTGTTAGCTGGAATATTTCACCTCCTGCGGACAGCAAGGTGTTTCACTGATCTGAATGGTTCAGATCCAGAACAAATAGAGGATAGAGGTTGAAGACTCTCCCTAGACACCGTAGATACATGGAATGTGATGCTTCGATTGTTACCTTGTGTACCTGCAATAAGATTAAACACGCAAAAACATCGAAACTGCCAGAATATAATCTATTGATCCATGTTAGTGACAAAGGAATCTAACAACATACATGCAAAATCAAACAACAACAATATATGTGGGACATAAATCAACTTGCATTAATATAGAAATATGAAGAAGTTTACAACCAAGCCTTAGTGTTGCCATGCATCTCCATGAAACCAAGCATTATCATCCCCAAAAGCTTCGACTCTAGCTCTCTATGCTCTCCCAGACCAAGTAATCAATCCAACAGCATAACACTACCTTAAGATTTCCCTCCTCAACCATGGCTATGAGCTCATATTTATAAGGCTTAATGGATAGGGTAGGTTGAGATATTAGTGGGTGAGGTGGCCTCTAAGATCCTAGGATGAGGGATCTCGAGCTTAACTGACCCACAACAGTAGGGATAAGGGAGGACACAAGGCTTATCATCTAGAAGCCTCGAGAAAATTCTCTTTTTCCCTTTTTACCCAGGGTACCGCGTTTCTCTTTCAATGACAGAGCGGTTCTGGTAAGAAACGCTTATGGACTAGGGACCATAAGTGGTGGCACCACTTGTGGGAAATAGGAGATAGGCGGTGTGAACGAGGTACCACTCCTGGACAGCAGAGGAAGCGCGGTGCTGGGAATTTTCATGAAAGATTGACAATTAGCATGGGTTTCCACTCCAAGTGCTCGGATTCAGGGCAAGTAGGTATGTCAAAAGTCTTATCACATGATGGTGACAGGATTTTGGTATAACAACCCTAGATGGATTTGGACTCTTTGAGTCTAATGAGACAATTTATTTTCAGTTCCGGGCACTTTAAAAAATGATCATGCTCATTTTACCTTTCTGATGCAGTTTTGCTTCACAAGATGATGTGTCTAAGCAGGGAAATGTTTTATTTGGATCTCCTAGGGCATTGTATGGACATATGGGGTGAATTCACTTGTTTGTACCATATTACCCCCATCCCAGAGAGCCTGGTGGGCTAAGTTTGACAACGCAGGCACCCTAGGAGGCTGTTTTGGCAGGATCATGTTTCCTAAGGCAGATTAAAAAATGATTAAATGGATATTGAAGAAATCGATTTGGGCTACTGAGGAAAGGAAATGACATGGGATGAGTCATGATGATGAGAGTGATGTCCTCCACACCTTCTCCAGCAGTTGTAGCACCTGATTGGGCCCACACCTATTTTTTGGGCATTTTTATATTATTTTCTGGAGCTTTTGGGAGGCTCATGATTTCGTCAAGGAAGGCACAAAGTCAAAGAATTAAAATATTATATTATTTTATTGTTCCATGGGGACACCAAGAGGGAGTTAGTCAACACTCCATGGACCCACCATGTGCTTCATTTATTTCTTGTTGAGTGGGGTACCCTCTTGTTGGGTGTTTTAGTCCACTTTGGTACTTTATGGGTATATTGATCCATGTCTTTTATGTTGAGCTCATCTCAACCATTGATTAGAATATTTTATCCTTTAATATTAGCCACTCGTTTTGAAAGTGGTTAGGATTCAGTTATGATCGTGGTTCTCTCATTTCTATTTAAAGGAGAGATCTTCTCATTTGTAAGGGGTCTTTGGCTCTTGGATCTGAATAATAGAAAGATTTTTCTCTGGATATTTTTTGGATCTGCTTTGCATCTGATGTTCTCAAATGGTGATTGGATAGTATTCTGCTTCCTAGCATTGTGGAAATTCATGTGAGATCTATAATTTTTTTGCTATCATTGTTTTGTCTACAGGAGGGCATTTTGGCTTGAGAGTTTTTGCAGGGGGACTTCAACTTGTTCAGTTTTCTTCGTCTTGGATCAGGGGGTTTTCATTAGTTTCATTGTGATCTATGATTACTTCATTTTACTTTCCTGTAGCATTTGGTTTCTTTATCTTGTCTTAGGAAATCTGATATTGTTGATGTTTGCTCATGCAGGGTAGGGGGCGCATTGGTGGCTTGGAGCTTACATCTGTCATAGAAATCACTTGGATCTTCGAGAATTGATCGAGATAGAAAATATCATCACTGTTAAGACTTATGCAAGTATTTCCAGGTACGATCCAAGAGGTAACTCTCTTCTCTTTAACAGCTCTGAATCCATTGTACCTGCTTTTCCTTCCATTTTTCTGAAAACTCCTAAAATACTAAAAACCCTAAAAAGTACTAAAACTGGGAACCATCTGATCTTTGGCCAAACCACTTCTAGGTTTCATAGATCCAGCCTCCCCTTCACTGAATCTACTGCAATGCTGGTCAAATTCCTGTTGGTTTGACCTAGATCTGATTTTTAGCCTGAAAACTGCATAACCCCCCACTGAAAATTTGACATGCTAGGGTATTGAATTTTTCTAATTTTTGACTTCATAGACTGATAGATCGGGTCCCAAACAGTCCAAATCACCCTCAACGTTGTCTAGATTAAAGGCAGTTTGACCTAGATCTGAGTTTTAGACTGAATCAACCCTAGCGCCTTCACTGAAAATTAGACTTTTTCGGAGTTTACTTTTTTTGAAATCAGATAGGCCAGGTGGATAGATCAGAGCTTAAGCACTCCAAAACACCCCCAACACTGAGCTATTTCCTTCCAGGTTTCCCTAGATCTGAAAAACTGACTTTCAGCCTCTTGGCCCCCCTCATCAGATTTTGACTTTTCCAGATCTGATCTTTCCTGCAATTTTCTGACTTGGGTTTGTAGATCGGGCCATCCTGATCTCATTTTGCCTCCAACCCTGAGCTGATAGTCTCCTGGTGTATTTAGATATGCAGATCTACCTCTCCAAGCCCTAGCGCTAGCCCTCCTTCTGGTGATTTTCCTGTAACCTGAATCTTCCGGGCCAAATCCTTTTCTGGGTCCATAAATCAGGGTATATCCTAGGTGGGTTCACTAAAACTTTGTGTTGATACTGACTCCATTGCCCAATGCATGAAAGGTACCGATCTCCTATCTCTAGCGCTAGCCCTAAATTGACCTTAATCCTGTTCCCTTTGCCAACATTCATTGATAACCCAAGTTACCTATCTTTCACCGAGTCGATCTCCTTGGTAGTAGAGTCCCAACTCTGTCCTTGCTCACCCTATCACAGTTATGTTTCCCAAGACAGTGGTCATCTCCATCAGTTGCTAGTACCTAAACCCTAGAGCTAGGGTTTCCATTTACCTTACACCTTACGTGCCTCAAAGCCACATTTGATCTGTTCTGGTGTCCTGGTCTGATCTCTCCTGTCGGGAGTAGATCTGGGTCTCCCCTGTTGTTGTCTTGGACTTAGATAACATAAAGTGAAGGCTGCCTTGATTGACATGACAACCATCGATTTGGAAGTCTAGGCAGTCTTGGTTCCACCTCCTTAGTTGCTTGCCCCTCTACCATCCATCCTGGATCCACCTCACATAGGAAACTACAAGGTTGATGATAAAATTTTGGCATCATTGCCAAGGAGGTAGAGGCCTACCTTGGTTCAACATACCTCACCTTTTCCTACGACATATCTTTTATTGGTGAATTACTTATGTGGTTCACCTGGTGACTCCATCCGCGACTCCACTGAGGATCATACCCAATATATTAATCTTAAGTTCTTAGAACATCCCATTCTTCACAATGAACTCGAATTTATTTGTCCAAATTTTCAACGAAATTAAAGAAAATCCAACCAAGCTTAAAAGACAACTTCTATCTTGTCGGGACTTCTCTGAAATCTATGAGGCACCTCATCCTATGCCAAAAAGATACATTAAAGGGTTGCCTCTTTTCTTTGCAAATTCAACCAAATCAATTGAAAGCCACTTGGATGCTTGTTGATGTTATATGGAATCCATGGGCGTAGAACATGAAGATGTCTATATGTGAGCACTTTGTGAATCCTTAGGAGGTAACGCCGATTATTGGTTATACACATTAGCACCAGGATCCATCACCGTATACGACATGTTTATCGATTTGTTAAGAAAAGAATGGGGTGAAATCGTTGATGAATCCATACATCCAAATAATGATTGTGTTGTTGAAGATCAATCTGATAAAGATAATCAACATAACCATAATGAGATAACTGGCAATATTCCTCATCAAAATGATTCCTCCTCTGCCGATCCAATAGTGGACATGCCTTTGAATGACTCTTCCATGCAAAAGAGTGACGAAGGTCAAATATCGACCTTTCAGGATTATGACCTTGACATTGATATAGAAGGGGAACTTATTAAAATATTGTCATCATTAGCTCAGGAAGGAGAACAAAATGACCACTATCAAGAAACATCTTTAGTTGAGCCTTCCATTGGTGAGGTCATTCAAGAGATTTTAAAAGAGCAAATCTATAGTCATTGCATAATTGATGATAATTTGAGTCAGTATCCAACCTATCAGAATCTGGATTTAGCCTTCATCATATCACTGCAGAAGAAGAAAAGGTTGAAATTAATCAAACTTCTATTGAATAAAAATCTTGTGGTCATAGTGTGATTGAAGAGCATGCATGTAAGAATGATAGGGAAACTGAAATCGAACTTATTGATGTTTTTTCTCATCTAGAGCTCAAAGAAAAACAATCGCATGATGATACGATTGTAAGTGAACTTGATCAAGAGCATTGCAATGAGGATCCTTGTCCCGACAGTATCAATAGAATTATTCATCCAATCCTTAATCAGAATATGTTGGTTCAATGTGTGGATGCTGACCTTGTTTCGAATTTTGAAATCACTCCTGGAATTAATTTAAATGTTTTTTCCTCTCATCAAATTCTAAGATCAATTATTCCAAGTCTGGGAGAAAATTTTCAATCCACCCTCCCGTCCCAACTCCTCAAATATTCTTATATGTGTTTGTCTTTTAATCAAGTGGTTACTTTCAAAATTTTGAATCAGGAGTTTAAGCATTATCATGTAATTGGGGAAAAGGCACTTCATGTCTCTTCTCAGTCATCCGTGATGAATGAATTTTTTCAATTTGTAAATCTGTATTATGGATGGATGGAGAAGGTGTATAAAGATCAATTTCATCTTTTGTCCATTTTTAAACAACAAATGGGCGTGATCTCATTCACAGTTTCATTACATTACAAATTGTCCCCATTTGATTCTCTTGTTTCTTATAGAGTAAATAAAATTGAATGTCCTAGTAAGGTAGAGGAGAAAACAAAGAACTGTTTGGAGTGGTTGAATCATGAGTCATATTGCCTTATTCCATCAAGTACGAACTCACATACCTTTTATGATCCTATCAGTATCTTGATGGATGAGTTCTTAGAAATTCAATATCATCCTTGGCATGATTTCATTTCTCTTGATCCATATCTTTCTTTGATTTTCAAACAACGAGTTAAAATAGCTTCAATTTTCATTTGCATTACTTACTAGCCATATTTGACTTGTTGTATCACTAACTGTAAAGAAAACTCAATAGATTCGTTTAGCAAGTGGTTACATTGGATTTATGATTTTACCTAACACTTGTCTAAACTAGTTAAAGTAGGGTAGGTAGGATTGAATAAGCCTTTCCCGACAGTAGTGTTGAACTTTTCATCTTTGTTTTCTGAAGCTCACCTTTGAAGCTCTTAGTATAGTTTTGATTTCTGTTATCCTGCAAAATAAAACAAAATCAAACTTCTATTGAAAGTTATGGTTATAGATTAGATTTACTTTCTGCTTTTCAGTTTCATGCATCTTTATTTTCAGTATTTTATATATTATCCACATATTCATTCTAACGACTGGTCTGTGAGTTTGGTATAGCTCTGGACATGTTGCAGGTAGTCAGTTACATTTTGGTAGCATTTGTAGAGTTGGATGGATTGATCGAGGATGCGAGAAGCAGAGTGTAAGGACCAGAGATTCTGAGGTTCTCAAGCGCTCTTTTCAGCAGAGCACTTGTCCTAGCTGGAGCCAGATGTTATCACATATATAGTATCCAGGGCTACCATATTCTATTTTTCAGATATAGTACATTTTTCATTTAGATCTCTTTCAGATGAGATGCTGAGATGAGCAGTTTTGTCGGATCATTACTTTATTTGTGGACTATCATACTCTCCCATGTTAGGACTGAGTCTCAAGACACTTAGACATGAGGACTCATGTAGTCATTTAGTCATTTACAGAGCAGTTATTGATGCCCAGATGTATATCAATACTTTCTCATTGGACATATGATGTTTCAGATGGATTATATGCATGATTATGACTCAGCTTTTTATATGGTGTTATGGTTATCATTGCTCTTATACTCATTTTTGTGACATGTATTAACATGTGGTGTCATGATCTGGTGGTCATAATTATATGGACTTGGATGTATTTTCTATTATGTATTGATGTCCCTACTTAGACTTGAAAGTTCTTGATCTATACTCATTGGTTTTACCCTCCTTAGGAAGAATAGAGGTAGTTAGTCCCACCATTGTTTTGGCTTGCTAGTGTTGGCTTCATCATTCACTATCTCCACCCATACATTACCTTTCTAGTTTAGTTTTCAACCTAACCGACTTCTTGACTTATGGAATGGAGGACCTTTTCCCCCGCTAGAACCTTTGTTGGACAAGCCTCCCTGTTTATAGTGTGTCTCGGCTATGAGTTGGTGACAGAACTTGCATTTGGTGAGTTGAATTGTATGCCTAAATCATTCTGGTCGGTTGTCCCAATGTTTGGCACTATGCATAACTCCCCCTGGTCACTTGAGATGTTGTTGGCTAAAACTGAAAGCTAACGTACTACCTGCATTGGAAATATTATATATGCGCCCATGGAAAATGAAAATGCTAAAACTGTGTTTCTTAACATATGTCAAAAAGGGAAAGAGCAATGAAATGCTAAAATACCCCTTGAAGGGTATAAGAAGAGGTCCAAAAAAGCAATGGTTAAAAATATGCTATACCCAAATATTGCTGACCTTATAAATATAAATATGTCCTGGATGAAAGCTGCGATTAGCTGTGCCTTTAAGCACTGGTGAAGTCCCAAAAGGGTCATATAGGCCAAAAAGGACATGGAAATAAAATTGATGATCCTAATGAACTTGGATCAAACTTGATGTAATCATGATGCCTAAGTTGAATAAGCACTCTCTAAACAACTCAACCATTTGTGAGGCACTGCCATTCCTTGTGTTGTTGTTTGTTCGAAATTGGTTTTAGTGAGTTTTTCCTTTCCATATCCAAAGTGTCATGATGTTAAGTAGGAATTCATTCTTTTCCCTAGCCTCGTAAATTTCATCCTTCACCCTTCACTAGCAAATTGACTACACCTATGAAGTGAGTATAGTCTTGAAAGCCCAGTCTGAGTAATAATAAGTAAAGCCTTATATATGTATTTGGTTGATGTACTTCCAGTGAAATGATTGCTACTTGTTGTGATTGTTGCTTAAATGATTTGTAGAGCATGTCTTAGCCTTGTAGCACTTGCAGTAGATGGATCATAGTTTGAGTTATATTATTGGTATCTGATAATTTACAGATGGTTATATTGTCTATTGGATATGATTGATGATCAGGTAGAGACTTGAGAGGGGTATGATTATACACCCTAGATGGATTTAGACTCTCTGAGTCTAATGAGACAGTTTATTTTTAGTTTCGGGCACTTGCAGAAATGATCAGACTCATTTTACCTTTCTGATGCAGTTTTGCTTTACAGGATGATGTGTCTAAGTAGGGAAATGTTTTATTTGGATCTCCTAGGGTGTTGTATGGACATAGGGGGTGTAGCTACTTGTTTTCACCATAGTACCCCCATCCTAGAGAGCTTGGTAGGCTCAGTTTGACAACGCAGGCACCCTAGGAGGCTATTTTGGCAGGATCATGTTTCTCGAGGTAGATTAAAAAATGATTAAATGACTATTGAAGAAATCGATTTGGGCTACTGAGTCAAGAAAAAGACATGGGATGAGTCATGATGATGAGAGTGATGTCCTCCACACCTTCTCCAGCAGTTTCAACACCTGATTGGGCCCACACCTATTTTTTGGGCATTTTAATATTATTTTTTGGAGCTTTTGGGAGGCTCACGATTTCCTCAAGGAAGGCACAAAGTCAAAGAATTAAAATATTATATTATTTTATTGTGCCATGGGGACACCCAGAGGGAGTTAGTCAACACTCCATGGACCCATCATGTGCTTCATTTATTTCTTGTTGAGTGGGGTGCCCTCTTGTTGGGTGTTTTAGTTCACTTTGGTACTTTATGATTATATTGATCCATGTATTTTATGTTGAGCTCATCTCAACCAATGATTAGAATATTTTATCTTTTAATATTAGCCACTCGTTTTGAAAGTGGTTAGGATTTGGTTATGATCGTGGTTCTCTCATTTTTATTTAAAGGAGAGAGATTCTCATTTGTAAGGGGTCTTTGGATCTTGGATCTGAATAATAGAAAGAATTTTCTGTGGATATTTTCTGGATCTGCTTTGCATCTGATGTTCTCAAATGGTGATTGGATAGTCTTATGCTTCCTAGCATTGTGGAAATTCATGTGAGATCTATATTTTTTTTGCTATCATTGTTTTGTCTATAGGAGTGCGTTTTGTCTTGAGCGCTTTTGTAGGGGGACCTCAACTCGTTCAGTTTTCTTCATCTTGGATTAGGTGTTTTCATTCGTTTCATTGTGATCTATGATTACTTCGTTTTACTTTCCTATAGCATTTGGTTTCTTTATCTTGTCTTAGCAAATCTGATATTGTTGACATTTGCTCATGCAGGGTAGGGAGTGCATTGGTGGCTTGGAGCTTACATTTGTCATAGAAATTACTTGGATCTTCCAGAATTGATCGGGATAGCAAAGATCATCACTGTTAATAATTCTACAAGCATTTTCAGGTACGATCCAACATGTAACCCGCTTCTCTTTAACGGATTTGAATCCATTGTACCTGCTTTTCCTTCCATTTTTCTAAAAACTCCTAAAATACTAAAAACCGTAAAAAGTACTAAAACTAGGAACCATCCGATCTTTGGCCAAACCACTTCTGGGTTTCATAGATCGGGCCTCCCCTTCACTAAATCTACTGCAACGCTGGTCAAATTCCTGCTGGTTTGACCTAGATCTGATTTTTAGCCTGAAAAGTACATAACCCCCCACTGAAAATTTGACCTGCTAGGGTATTGACTTTTCTGATTTCTGACTTCATAGACTGATAGATCGGGTCCCACACAGTCCAAATCACTCTCAATTTTGTCCATATTCATGGTAGTTTGACCTAGATCTGAGTTTTAGACTGAATCAGCCCCGGCGCCTTCACTGAAAATTGGACTTTTCCAGAGTTTACTTTTTTTCTGAAATCTGACAGGCAAGGTGGATAGATCAATGCTTGAGCACTCCAGAATGCCCCCAATGCTGAGCTAGTTCCTGCTAGGTTTCCCTAGATCTGAAAAACTGACTTTCAGCCTCCTAGCCCCCCTCATCAGATTTTGACTTTTCCAAATCTGATATTTCCTACAATTTTCTGACTTGGGTTTGTAGATCGGACCATCCTGATCTCATTTTCCCTACAACAATAAGCTGATAGTCTCCTGGTGGCTCTAGATCTATAGATCTGCCTCTCCAAGCCCTATCGCTAGCCCTCCTTCTGTTGATTTTCCTGTAACCTAAATATTCTGGGCCAAATCCTTTTCTGGGTCCATAGATCAAGGTATATCCCAGGTGGGTTCACTGAAACATTGTGTTGATACTGACTCCATTGCCCAATGCATGAAAGGCATTGATCTCCTATCTCTAGCACTAGACCTCAATTGACCTTAATCTTGTTCCCTTTGCCAGCATTCATTGATAACCCAAGTTACCTATCTTTCACTGAGTCTGTCTCCTTGGTACTAGACAGTGCCAACTCTGTCCTTGCTCACCCTGTCACAGTTACATTTCCCAAGATAGTGGTCATATCCATTAGTCGCTAATATCTAAACCCTAGAGCTAGGTTTTTCGTTTACCTTACACCTCACGTACCTCAAAGCCACATTTGATCTGTTTAGGTATCTAGGTCTGATCTCTCTTGTTGAGAGTATATCCGGGTCTCCCTCGTTGTTGTCTTGGAATTAGATAACATAAAGTGAAGGATTCCTTGATTTGCGTGACAACCATCCATTTGGGAGTCTAGGAAGTCTTGGTTCCACCTCCTTAGTTGCTTGCCCCTCTACCATCCATCCTGGATCCACCTCACACAGGAAACTACAAGGTTGGTGATAAAAATTACTTTGCAATCCATCATCCCAAATCTCTTTAGGATCTCAACAACATATTTTCCTTTATTTAGGAAAATCTCATCTGGGAACTGCCATACTTCGAGACCTAGAAAATAATGCGCCATACCAAGGTATTTCATCTCGAATATTGTTGCAAGCTTCTTCTTACAATCATTGATGAGCTTCTCTTCTCCTGTCAAAAATAGATCATCCACATATAGCAATAATATCTTGATCCCATCATCTACAACCTTATGGTAAAGGTTGGAATCTACTTTACTTTTGGTATAGCCCAAACTCATTAAGAAGCCATCAATTTTTCTATACCACGCTTTGGATGCTTGTTTCAACCCATATAAATATTTCTTAAATCAACATACATGAGTCTTTCTATCATGTGTTTCAAATCATTGTGGTTTTCCAATGTATACTTCCTCTTCTATCACATCATACTTCCTCTTCTATCACATCGTTCAGGAATGTCGTCTTTATGTCCATCTGGTGTAACTTCCATTTCATCTTGGCTTCCAAGGCAAGGATAGTTTTGACTGAATTGTATCTTGCTACTAGGGCAACAATCTCTTCAATATAATCAATTTCTTCCTTCTAAGAGAACCCTCGGGATACAAATCTTGCCTTGTATTTTTCAATATTGCCAGTTGTTGAAAGATTTTTTTGAAGATCCATTTCAAGGAGACTACCAATTTATCTTTTGGTCTTGACTCCACATCCCAAACATCATTCTTTGCAATATAATAGTATTCTTCAATCATGACATCCATCCATTCCTTCTTCTTTGTTGCTTCTTCAAAATAGGTAGGTTCTTTATCAACAAGGTTGCACATCAAGGCCACATAGTTGGAATATGGCCTTGGTCTCTTGCTTTCTCTAAGGGTACCTTCTGGAGCCCCATACTTTTCTGCATCCTGAATTATTTCACGAGCCCAAGTTGGTATTTTTTCTCATGAGATCATCTCAAGAGGTAGCTCCATATATCTTTGAGGCTCTTTCATGTCATGGTCTTCTGGTATATTCTCTTCTTCAACATCTTAAACTGATAATATGTTGATCTTTGCAAATCTAGGAGCTTCATGCTTCTCTTCATGGTCCTCATCTACATAGATCTTTTTGGATTTGTTGAAAGTTGCATCCTCATCAAATGTAACATCTTTGTTGATCTCGATTTGATGGTAACCTAGGATGTAGACTCTATAAGCTTTCGACTATCATTGTAACCAAAAAATATTCCCTTATTTCCTGCAGGGTCCAACTTTGATCTTTTCTCCTTGGCAACATGTATGTATACAGGACAACCAAATATATCAAGGTGGATGACTACGGGCTTCTTACCGATAAAAATTTCCTCTGATATCTTGTTCCCAAGAGCACTGTGGGAGATTATGTGTTGTACATAAACTAAGGTCCTAGCTACTTGTTGAGGCCTGGAAATTCATAGGAAACAACAGTAAAAGATTCTCCCCAGTCAACGTTCCCAACTAGCCCGTGACTGTTTGGTGTAGGGAATTCGTCCAGTTTGCGGTCCGGCTACCGTAGGTCAAGTAACAAACAAAGGGTTTTTACCAGTTGCGGCCCGGTCCACCGTATATATTTTTGTATTTTTGACTTTAAGTATGATGTGCAAGTGCCTATCTAAGATGCAGATTGATGAAGAATGCAAGGAGTGGTCACAATGTGATGCACAGGTTCTTACCTCTCGTCTTAAACTCTCTTGCATCTAAATCACACACAACTAGAAAAACAATACTATCTAAGTTGTCCCTAGGGATCAAGATTATCAATTCATGAGTAATGTAGTATTGTTCATATGTTAAGACCAATCACAGATAGCTGTTCTAAGACTCAAAACACATAAACATGAATAAATATATACATGACAAGATAGCTCGTCAGATGTTAAAACATTCATTACTCATAGTGGAAATCATCCCAGAATAAACCAGAGAACATTCAAATAAGAACATAGGTTCAAAAAGTTAGAACGCTCTCACAGTGAATGAAACACAACTGAAAATGAAATAGTTCCCCTTCAACGTTGTTCATTTCATCACATTTGAATATTCCACACAGCACTTTCTCCAACAGGCGAAAATTTGTAATTTATTATTGCAAAACGAAGTAGTTCTTCTTACAACAAGTAGGTCACAAGTTTCTCTGGGAAAAAGCCCCTCCTCCTATCTAATTCTTCTATCTTTATACAAAAAAAAACAAAATTGTTGGGCTGCCCACAAATGACTCCTGGGATTCCCCAACGTTTCACCTCCCATGCTTTTCTTTCATTAAGTGTTTATAAAATTTACAACATATTACAATAAAACAAACAAATAAAGTGCTTATGAGGAAGGTCCCGCTTGACTATTCAAGAACTTCTTCCATGCTGAAGCCTCTGAGGAAATGTTTTCGAACTCGAAAGGTTCTAAAAAACAAATATTAATTTCAAATTTAGCGGCTTGATTTCTTATTACTTCTATTCTGGCTGAGCTCAGGCGAAGTTGGTCCTCTAGCAACTGCACACTAACTGCGGAATGAGCTACTTCATTTCTCAGGGTCTGCTCGTCTAGGGATTTGATGTGTTGAATCCTTTGTTCATCTTCCTAATATCTTCTTTGCAACATCTCCAAAAATAGGATGTGGTCCGGAAAGGTGTCCATTCTCTGTTCAACATCAACCTGGCAACGATTATAGGTAATCAAAATTCTCTTGTAGAACTCTGTACAAGCTCCCTTTGTCTTCTTGACAGCCTTCTAAACTCTTCTGTTGTGTTTATGGAAAATTCCAATAAATCATAGTCTTGTCTTAGGCCTTGTTGGTCTTTTGCTGGCAGGTTAGTAGGGACTTCTTCATTGGCCTCTAATCTTGCCATTCTTCCCGTCAGGACTTCTAAGAAGATGTCCTACGATCTGTGTACAAAATATGAAGAGGTTTCTAAAATCTCTTCCATCTGATTGTATACTTGCAATATTTTGCACCTTTCTTCCTCTATGGCTACCTACAGCTGGTGCATCTTGCTCCTTTGTGCTAGAACATGCTCCTTGAAAGGCTGAAGGTTGACTTGCTGTTCCCTGGCCTCTTCTAGAGCTGATGTTAATGAAGTGACCCGTTCTTTAAGCTCTGCAGCCTGCCCCTGAGATTGTCTCTCAGATTCCTGTAAGGTATCTTTCTGTAGCTCCAACTCCCCTATCTTACCTAGCAACTGATCTTTTTCTGTGTGAATACTTTCACATACCAATCTTCAACTCATCCTTTTCTACCCTTAACCCTTGACATTCCTGCTGCAATTTCTCTAGACTTCCTTGGGCAGCCTCCAAAGATC
This sequence comes from Pseudotsuga menziesii, assembly GCA_001517045.1. Taxonomy (NCBI): domain Eukaryota; kingdom Viridiplantae; phylum Streptophyta; class Pinopsida; order Pinales; family Pinaceae; genus Pseudotsuga; species Pseudotsuga menziesii. Next base: position 319,117 of record LPNX010947705.1, read on the forward strand.
TCTTCTCTACTTGGAGGAACTGAAGCTCATCTTTTGAAGACTTTATTTCGTGCTGCATGTCTTCAAACTTTCTTTTCAATCTACTACTCTCCTCTTTCTCCCTTCTCAGGGTATCCTTTAACTGGGCAGCAGAATTCTTTGACTGTTCAAGATCAGTCATTATCCGATCTACATTGTTCTCAGAAGCATGGATCAATGCTGCTCTAGCTTTGATGGTGAACCTGGGGTCCTTGTCTGTCCCATATACGACGGTTGTATCATTTATCATTTTACCTAACTGCCCTCCAGTCTCGACCTTTCTTTCGGTCCTCTTCACAATTCTTTTTGTTTCTTTGTCATAAAAAATAGTGTTGAAGTCTGGCACTTCTTCTCCTTTCTTCTGCTCGAAATGAATTAGTCTTAGGATGGGAACAACAACCTGTCCCAATGTGCTACTAGCAGCTCCCTCAGGTTCTTGAACATCAGGATTACCCACATCTTGAACCTGGATTTCTACAGGATCGGAAGCTTGTTGCTCTGTCAGTTTTAACCTTTCTGCTTCTTGCTTCCTAAGTTCCTCATCCATTTTCCTTTTCCTTTCCTCTTCTTCAATCCTGCCAGCTTCTTCTTCCTTTCTAGTTGCTTCTTGTTCAGCTCTTCTCTTTTCTTCCTCCTCACCTTTAAGCCAACTTTCGGCTTCCTGTGCTAGTCTCCTGGCATCTTCATCCCTTTTTCTAGCTTCCTCTTCCTCCGCTTTTTTCTGCTCATCTTGTCCTTCCCTGCCTTTAGTGGTGATTTTCTTTTTAAATCTTCTTCTTAAGGTAGTTATGTTTTCTGCACTGCGGAAAATGGATTCATCTTTATCCTAGTGGATGGTGTACTCAAAATGTACATTTGCCTCCTTACAGTGCTCTGCCACTTTATTCCGGGAATCGTTCTTGTGGAAATTTATTTCCCCAAAATGGAATTTCCCCAATTCTTCTACAAATTCATCGGCTTTCTTGACTCTTGTGAACTTATAGCTTCCCAACTTGAATGGTAAGGGAGGATAAGTGGCCTTCTTATGTTCAAATAAGAAACTCCCTATGCCATCTAAGAAGACTTGACTAACTGCCTCTTTGTGTATTACATAGTCAGTGGCATATTTTGGCAGTAGTGAGGGTGCTCTGGAGCATCCATACATTTTGAAATACAATCCATCCTCCATTAAGTAGTAATCTGCATATTCTTCAATAACCTGCAATGCTTCCTCCGACATGCAGTTGCACTCTTTTAAGAAGATCAATGTATATAATGGCATGATGAAGTGCTCACACACTTCTCTATAGTGACAGTGGTACTTATGTGCCCACATTGGCTTGTAAGCTGAGTAGACTGGTGTTCTCTCCCGGTCCCAGATACACCTCAGGTTTGGGAAAGGTTGGTTGCATAGTATGCAATCAATCAGTATAGAGCTCATGTAGAACTTTTATTTTTTATGGGACACCCCTCCTAATGCTGAAGCGATGCAGGCTGGGAGGCTGTTTGATACAATGTTCGCCCAGTTGAACACTGTCCCTTGGATTGCAACATTGAAGATAATAGGCACCCATCCCAATAAATAAACAATACTAAAAAAACCAAGTGTTCATGTACAAAACACAATTTTCCAAACAAGCTAAACTAGCTCATGACTAAACTTTGCAGAATCAACTCAAAATATCATGGCCTCTCTAAATGAAGAAAATCCCCCTCGGCGCTACGAGATAAATCACCCACATTAACAATCTCACCCTAGGCGAGCGTAACTTCAAAAACACGACCCTAGTCTACAAGAAATGCGAGCGACCATACAGGCTAGGAAACCAAAACCCCAGAATCTCTGAAATAAACAAGGAACGCTCTCCTCCTGCAACTAACAGGGAACTATCCTCCTCGGATGGCCATACACAGACTGGGGGAAACTAGTGCGGACAGCGTAACGGCCGTTTGCACCGATTTCCCAAGCAGTCAAGTGCGGGTTACAAACTCATAACGGCTGCGAATTCAATCATCAAGCAAAACAAAAACCCCCCACTGGGCAGCCATACCACCTATATAGATTATATATATGTGCTGAAATGGAAACTAGGTATCCACTAACCGCGGAGGCTGCGAACTAACCAAGGGCGACAAACTCAGTTTGACCATTCGAATGGAAAAGGAAAAATGGGAATCAAGGCCTACCTGGCAATGTGCTGTGTGACTGGCTGAGAAAAATTCGCAAACCTCCACGGCGGAGCCACCTAGGAGTGAGGTACCAACAGCGAGTACGATGGTTTGCTCGAAGCAATAACGACAGCACAGGAAAATCGCAAAACAACAATAAAAATTAATAAACCCCAACCCCAATATATATGCCCCGGTCAACAAATAATCGACGGGAAAATAAACCAATCAGGCAGCAAAACGACTACAGGATCGGAGATCCCATCAGTAGCATCTCCGCAATGGCGGATGATGGAACGGCTATGAGATCCACAAGGGCATCGGCAAGAGAAACAAATAAAACCTCGCATCAGAGCTCGCCAAACTAAGGCCTCGGACCAATAGTTGGTTGAAGAGCCACAATGGTGAAAACCATAAAGGCACCAAGTTCCGTAGAACAATCAAAATCGGGGGTAAAAATAAACATGACTTCGGCTGAAAATATCGATCAAGTGGAAAACAAAATCAAACTGCATCAGAAGGATAGTGCTTTCCAGAGCTGCAACGACGAGAGTTGAAAGCCTAAGGATCTGCGAACCAAAACGGCGGGGATCGGAAGAGGATAATACAACCATCAGGGAACTTCCCAATATATCATCCGCAATGACGGAAAACATAGAGACAAAACGTTCCGATAGGATCTTAATACAGTCGCCGATAAAGAAAAACAAATAAAGCACATCAGAGACCAATGACCCTTGGATCGGACTTGATGTCCTGTTCTTCTCCGCAACAGCGGGCGCGTAGTTAACTGTATTTCCAACTCAATAGTCTCAAACACTTTCGACGGCAGGGAAAAAATCAATACAAACCATAAAACAACACCGGCATAAAAGTATTTCTTGAGAAAACATCAAACAAAACCAAGGAGCTGAGCCAAAAATGAAATAAAAGGAGGGTTCCGAAATTTTTTGAATTTTGGGAAAATGCTGCAGGTGCAACAATTGGCGACTACCTGGTGAACCCCAGATTTATGAATCAACTTTTCTCCTAGTAAAGACTGTTTCATCATTTAACTCATAACTTGAATTCTTCTAGACGCTTGTATTCCTACAATGGCAAACACCTACATTTAAATCATTGATGACAGTCCATTCTTTGGAAATGGGAACACCAAAATACTAAAAGTCCGGATAACTCTTACGAGGCTGATTAGATGAGTTTTATTTTACCTTTGTCTTTGGGTAGCTTCTATCTTGGACACCACAGGATCGTAACATATGGTAAACAGAATTATTCATGTGTTCCTCATTCCCATGCCAATTGCACTTTTGTGCCTTTTGAACTTTTGTTCTTTGGAGTCCTCCATATGCCTTTCTTTTTGAATTTTATTCAGGCTCTTCTATCTATAGTGTCCTTTTGTGTGAGAGATATATTTACTTTTCAGCTCACGGACAGAGAAGAACTTTTGGCAAATTGGTATTTACTTTGCTTTGATATGTATTGCTTCTTTTAGGAGTTTTGACTCTTAACAGCCTCTAGGATTTTTAAATCATGACATGGGATCATTTATATATAATAAACTATTTACCTTGCTTCCTTTATGTGGGTCCTTTGCTATCACCCCCTATGACATCTTATATGTGACATGGATGGAGCCTCGAAATAGTATTCCAGACTTTTTTATTCTGAGTTATTTTCGGGGTTAAGCAGGACTTCAATGAGCGTATAGCCATTTAGGAAAACTACTTACTAGAATAAATTCTATCCTTTCAAACAAAACACACAGTCTTATCCCAAAGATTTCAGTTAATTGAGAACCCTGATGTTTTCCATGCAACCAAAAGTTTGCCTCTTTTATTCCAAAAGAAACCAAAATAACTAAAAACAACAGCGGTAAACCAAAGTGAAAACTGCATCAAATTATTTATGTACAAGATCATCAAGTCAAAATCAAAGTAAAAATTTGAGAACTAACCACTACCTGATCAGTTATGTGCCCACCCCTAAAGAGCTATCAACTTATGAGTCAAGGGGCTGAGCTTGATTGCAGATGTGAAATAACTAACCATTATCTAATTCTACTATTTTTGAAACCGAAACTACGTCTACCGATTTACAATCAATCTCATTAGCCCGTGAACATTGAAGGAGATGAGGCTGAGTGTCAATCATATTGCTAGCTTCTTCTGATGCTAGATGTCTTAGTTTAAGCTCCATTAGATAATTCCCCAAAACAGAATTTGTTGATTCCTTTTCCTCTTCCAACTTGGTGATAGTGTGTTTCATGTAAGGTTCCCTTAAAATTTTGATCCGATTTGGGACACCTTTATGAGGCAACCATAAATGTGACCAATCTGAACAAAAATACCCCTTTAACCTTGCGGACCAGTCTCGATTCGGAATAAGTCCATATCCATCTGGTATGTCTGCCACCACAATATCAATAAATTGACATATTTTTTCATTTGCAGATAAACGAATGAGAAAATTCTCCATTTCCCCAACTACTTTGACACTAGTTCTGTCTAATTGAGTAACTTCCCAAGCAGTAGGTTTTGGCTGCCCATTAATGTTTTTTCAAACTGCGAGTGGCATAACATTCACCGATGATCTAGAATCTACCAAATAATTATGCACCTTATGGTTCAAAATTTCCAGAGTCAAAACGAAAGGTGGGGTTTTAAACCTAGTTTTCCCTTTCCCAATTGATTCGACATCTTCCTCCACAGGTTGGTTTTTGGTGGGTATATCTTCCTCGGGCTCTTTAGGCCTTTTAGTGTTTTCTTTGTTAACCCCTACTTGGTCCTCCATGGGCTTAACAGGCTTGTTGATTTGCTTCGGATCTTGGCTGATAATGGTGATTTTAGGTACTTTGTCATGAACATTGTTCTTTGGTTGTTTCCTGACATTCTCTTGCAACTTCTTAATCTTTGAGATCATTGAATTGCCTTTATTCACCAAATCCATGTCTTTTGTTGTCATTGGTATATTCTCAGGTTTCATAGTACTTTTTTCTATATCAAAAAGCGAGACACAATCCCATAAAAACATAGTATCATTCTCTTGTTTTTCTATGGTCTTACTACCCTTTTCCTCTTCATCACTGTCCTCAGTTAATTTGGAATCCAAAAGCTGATTCATCACCAATGTCATTGAATTTAACCATTGAAGACAATTCTTTTCATAATGGGGTTGTTGATGAAAAGTGCAAAAATTATCCATCCCTACCTCTGTCAAATTCATTGATGCTGAACCATGCGGAGGGGTCTTGGATTGGTTGTTATCTTCTATTTTTTGTAATAAGGCTTATAAGCTTTCTGGGCTTCTTTTTCCTTCTCCAAATCTATTATTCTGTTGGAAAGCTTTTCCATCATCTTTAACATCCCCTCAAAATCATGTGATTGCTCCTCTTTAGGTTTAGACAGCAATAAGGCTCTTTTCCCGGAAATTTTTTCTCCAGATTGCTCGGGATAATCTTCTATACTTTCCTTTTCAGCCTCTACTCTTTCTGCTTTTTCATAAGTCTCTGCTAACGTAGGCTTAACTTGAGATTTTGCGAACATAGCCAAGTCAGGACCTAAAGCTGAGGTATAATACTCAATCAGAACTTTATCAAAGGGCTTATCAGTTGCAGAGAAGTTCTTGAGGTAAGCAGAAAATCTTTGAGTGAAATTGTGTACCTTTTCTTTCCTTTCTTTTTTTAAAGCACCTAAACCTTTCATTAGTGCTGCATGCATCTTTTGGGATGCATACTTACTTCTGAAAATCCTTTCAAAGGTATCCCAGTCTGGGATAGAGTTTGCAGGAAAACCAAAGTACCATGATGCTGCTGCTCCTTTAAGGGTATGCGAAAAAAGTCTACAAACTACATCTTCATGTTCCCCGGCCCTTAAGCCTTCTATTTCCAAATAGAAACTTTGTAAATGGTCATCTACTAATATCTTCTCATTTGGATCAAACTTGGGCAGCATCTTTTCAAAAGCTTGAGGTAAGTCATGCAATGGAGGTGTTAATTTCAAGGGTGATCTAGCTTTCCAAGCCAGTGGTGGATTTGGTGGGTTAAGTGGATGATTTGCATTTACACCTGCCATGAGTCTGGGTGGAGAGTGAGGAGGTGAAGGAACAGGAGTACACGCAGGAGAACAGTAAGGTGTGTTTGGGCCTACTTGATTCAAAGGCTGAACAACTTCCTGTAACGCTACTTCTACTAACTCTTCCAAATCTCCAACCAACACTGAATCTTCCAATATGGGGTGATCTTTCTTCTTGTATTCTCTTCGGGGTAAATCAGGGATAGTGGGTAATCCTCCAATACTCTTTACATAAGCCCGTGTGTGTCTCCTTAGATCATTAACTACTTGGTTGTCTACAGAAAACAAATGTTCTCTATTCTCTTCAGTATTTGGGTCAAGAAATAAACTACTTTCAAAACTACCACTGGTGGAGTAACTTTGAGGAAATGTATTTCCCCGGCCAGCCATGCACTGGTGGCCCTCCTTCTAGCGCCAGAAACTGTTGAGGCTTGGAAATTCGCAGGCAACAACAGCAAGGGATTCTCCCCAGTCAACGTTCTCAACTAGCCCGTGACTATTTGGTGTGGGGAATCCGTCCAATTTGCGGTCTAGCTACCGTAGGTCAAGTAACAAACAAAGGGTTTTTACCGGTTGCGGCCCAGTCCACTGTATATATTTTTGTATTTTTGACTTAAGTATGATGTGCAAGTGCCTATCTAAGATGTAGATTGATGAAGAATGCAAGGAGTGGTCACAATGTGATGCGCAGGTTCTTACCTCCCGTCTTAAACTCTCTTGCATCTAAATCACACACAACTAGAAAAACAATACTATCTAAGTTGTCCCTAGGGAGAAAGATTATCAATTCATGAGTAATGTAGTACTGTTCATATGTTAAGACCAATCACAGATAGTTGTTCTAAGACTCAAAACACATAAACATGAACAAAGATATACACGACAAGATAGCTCGTCAGATATTACAACATTCATTACTCATAGTGGAAATCATCACAAAACAAACCAAAGAACATTCAAATAAGAACATAGGTTCATAAATTTAAAACGCTCTCACAGTGAATGAAACACAGCTGAAAACGAAATAGTTCCCCTTCAACATTGTTCATTTCATCACATTTGAATATTCCACACAACACTTTCTCCCAGAAGCGAAAATTTGTAATTTATTATTGCAAAATGAAGTAGTTCCTCTTACAACAAGCATGTCACAAGTTTCTCTGGGAAAAATCCCCCTCCTCCTATCTAATTCTTCTATCTTTATACAAAAAAAAAAAGCAAAACTGTTGGGTTGCCCACAAATGACTCTTGGGCTTCCCCAACGTTTCACCTCCCACACTTTTCTTTCATTAAGTGTTTATAGAATTTACAACATATTACAATAAAACAAACAAATAAAGCGCTTATGAGGAGGGTCCCGCTTGACTATTCAAGAACTTCTTCCGTGATGAAGCCTCTGAGGCAATGTTTTCGAACTCGGAAGGTTCTAAAAAATGAATATTAATTTCAAATTTAGCGGCCTGATTTCTTATTACTTCTATTTTGGCTGAGTTCAGCCGAAGTTGGTCCTCTAGTAACTGTACACTAACCGCGGAATGAGCTACTTCATTTCTCAGGGTCTGCTCGTCTAGGGATTTGATGTGCTGAATCCTTTATTCATCTTCCTGATATCTTCTTTGCAACATCTCCAAAAACAGGCTGTGGTCCGGAAAGGTGTCCATTCTCTATTCAGCATCAACCTGGCAATGATTATAGGTAATCAAAAGTCTCCTGCAGAACTCTGTGAAAGCTCCCTTTGTCTTCTTGACAGCCTTCTTAAACTCTTCGGTTGTGTTTATGGCAAATTCCAATAGATCATAGTCTTGTCTTAGGCCTTGTTGGTCTTTTGCTGGCAGGTCAGTAGGGACTTCTTCATTGGCCTCTAATTTTTCCATTCTTCTCGTCAGGACTTCTAAGATGTCCTGCGATCTATCTACAAAATATGAAGAGGTTTCCAAAATCTCTTCCAGCCAATTGTATACCTGCAGCTGGTGCATCTTGCTCCTTTGTGCTAGAACATGCTCCTTGAAAGGCTGAAGGTTGACTTGCTGTTCCCTGACCTCTTCTAGAGCTACTGTTAATGAAGTGACTTGTTCTTTAAGCTCTGCAGCTTGCCCCTAAGATTGTATCTCAGATTCCTCCAAGGTATATTTCTGTAGCTCCAAATCCCCTATCTTACCTAGCAACTGATATTTTTCTATGTGAAGACTTTCACATACCGTCTTCAACTCATCCTTTTTTGTCGTTAACCCTTGACATTCCTGCTGCAATTTCTCCAGACTTCCTTGGGCAGCCTCCAGAGATCTCTTCTCTACTTGGAGGAACTGGAGCTCAGCTTTTGAAGACTTTATTTTGTGCTGCATGTATTCAAACTTTCTTTTCAATCTACTACTCTCCTCTCTCTCCCTTCTCAGGGTATCCTTTAACTAGGTAGCAGACTTCTTTGATTGTTCAAGATCAGTCATTATCCGATCTACATTGTCCTCAGAAGCATGGATCAATGCTGCTCCAGCTCTGATGGTGAACCTGGGGTCCTTGTCTGTCCCATATACGATGGTTGTATCATTTATCATTTTACCTGACTTCCCCCCAGTCTCGACCTTTCTTTCGGTCCTCTTCACAATTCTTTTTGTTTCTTTGTCGTAAAAAATAGTGTTGAAGTCCGACACTTCTTCTCCTTTCTTCTGCTCGAAAGGAATTAGTCTTAGGGTGGGAAAAGCAGCCTGTCCCAATTCGCTACTAGCAGTTGCCTCAGGTTCTTGAACATCAGGATTACCCACATCCTGAACCTGGATTTCTACAAGATCGGAAGCTTGTTGCTCTGTCAGTTTTAACCTTTTTGCTTCTTGCTTCCTAAGTTCCTCATCCATTTTCCTTTTCCTTTCTTCTTCTTTAATCCTGGCAGCTTCTTTTGCCTTTCTAGCTAATTCTTGTTCAGCTCTTCTCTTTTCTTCCTCCTCACCTTTAAGCCAGCTTTCGGCTTCCTGTGCTAGCCACCTTGCATATTCATCCCTTTTTCTAGCTTCCTCTTCCTCCGCTTTTTTCTGCTCATCTTGTCCTTTCCCGCCTTTAGTGGCGATTTTCTTTTTAAATCTTCTTCTTAAGGCAGTTATGTTTTCTGCACTGCGGAAAATGGATTTATCTTTATCCCAGTGGCTTGTGTACTCAAAATGTACATTTTCCTTCTTGCAATGCTCTGCCACTTTATTCTGGGAATCATTCCTGTGGAAATTTAGTTCCCCAAAATGGAATTTCCCCAATTCTTTTACAAATTCATTGGCTTTCTTGACTCTTGTGAACTTATAGCTTCCCAACTTGAATGGTAAGGAAGGATAAGTGGCCTTATGTTCAAATAAGAAACTCTCTATGCCATCTAAGAATACCTGCCTAACTGCCTCTTTGTGTATTACATACTCAATGGCATATTTTGACAGTAGTGAGGGTGCTCTGGAGCATCCATACATTCTGAAATACAATCCATCCTCCGTTAAGTAGTAATCTGCATATTCTTCAATGACCTGCAATGCTTCCTCCGACATGCAGTTGCACTCTTTGAATAAGATCAATGTATATAATGGCATGATGAAGTGCTCACACACTTCTCTATAGTGAGTGTGTTACTTATGTGCCCATAGTGGCTTGTAAGCTGAGTAGACTGGTGTTCTCTCCTGGTCCCAGATACACCTCAGGTTTGGGAAAGGTTGGTTGCATAGTATACAATCAATCAGTATAGAGCTCATGTAGAACTTTGATTTTTTCTGGGACACCCATCCTAATGTTGAAGCGATGCAGGCTGAGAGGCTGTTAGATACAATGTTCGCCCATTGGAACACTATCCCTTGAGTTGCAACATAGAAGATAATAGGCACCCATCCCAACTTGAAGATTTTACCGTGGGCTCGCTCGAAAATCCTGTTAAGCATCAAGGTAATGAACCTGTAAGGGGTCCTTAGGGTGGCAGTATCATATTCCCCTGATGGCCTAGTCCTGAAACTCTTGCTAGGCACCAGCATTCTTTTCAATGTCTCGACTAGGTCCAGATTAATGGTCTTCAGCCAGTCTTCAGTGAGGTATACCTGGGCCTCCGGTAAATGGTAGACTAGTGATACATACCCAGGGCTATAAGCAGCATAACCCTGTTTTTCAACATTGTCCAAAATCATGGTGGTTACATCTGCCCAGGGTAGAATCCATCCAATCACCTCTGAGCATGGAAATAGCTCAGGTCTGGTAGAAACCCTCATTAGAGCAGATCTCTCTATATTTGCATATATGGTTTCCTCCTCAAAACCTGTGTTAGGTACCTCTTGGTGCGTTATTAGTCTGTAGACCTCCCCCCATTTATATTCGGGTTCCACACCCACTATGCATTTGGTATCTTCGTAAGTGTATTCAACTTTGGTGACAATTTCAACCTCAGGTTCCTCCTCTACTATAGGAGCCTTCTTCTTCTGGCGTTTAGACATCTCGAGTTCGGAAGGATTTCCCTGTCATACACAAAATCCTTTAGGTTCTGTTGAGCCATTTATAAATAATATTCAAAGAATGGAGACAAACTGTATGATCATTTTACCTCATTTAGGTTATTCATGATTGCAACTATGAAAAATAAATAAACAATACTCAAAAAACCAAGTGTTCCTGCACAAAACACAATCTGCCAAAAAAGCTAAACTAGCTCATGACTAAAATTTGCAGAATCAACTCAAAATATCACGACCTCTCTAAATGAACAAAATCCCCCTCGGCACTACAATATAAATCACCCACATTAACAATCTCACCCTAGGTGGGCGTAACTTCAAAAACGCGACCCTAGTCTACAAGAAATGCGAGCGACCATATAGGCTGGGAAACCAAAACCCTGGAATCTCTGAAATAAACAAGGAACGCTCTCCTCTTACAACTAACAGGGAACTACCCTCCCCGGACGGCCATACACAAACTGGGGGAAACTGGTGCGGACAGCGTAACGACCGTTTGCATCGGTTTCCCAAGAAGTCGAGTGCGGGTCGCAAACTCATAACGGTTGCGAATTCAATCATCAAGCAAAACAAAAACCCTCCACCGGGCAGCCATACCACCTATATAGATTATATATATGCGTTGAAACGGAAACTAGGTATCCACTAACCGTGGAGGTTGCGAACTAACCAAGGGCGACAAACTCAGTTTGACCATTCGAATGGAAAAGGAAAAACAGGAATCAAGGCCTACCTGGCAATGTGTTGTGCGACTGGCCGAGAAAAATCTGCAAACCTCCACGGCGGAGCCACCTAGGAGCGAGGTACCGACAGCGAGTACGATGGTCTGCTCGAAGCGATAACGACAACACGGGAAAATCGCAAAACAACAATAAAAAATAATAAACCCCAACCCCAATATATACGCCCCGGTCAACAAATAATCGGCGGGAAAATAAACCAATCGGGCGGCAAAACGACTACGGGATCGGAGATCCCTTCAATAGCATCTCCGCAACGACGGATGATGGAACGGCTATGAGACCCGCAAGGGCATTGGCAAGAGAAACAAATAAAACCTCGCATCGGAGCTCGCCAAACTAATGCCTCGGACCAATAGTTGGTTGAAGAGCCGAAATAACGGAAACCATAAAGGCACCAAGTTCCGCAGACCAATCAAAATCGGGGGTAAAAATAAACATGACTTCGGCGAAAAATATCGGTCAAGTGGAAAACAAAATCAAACTGCATCGGAAGGATAGTGCTTTCCAGAGCCGCAACGGCGAGAGTTGAAAGCCTAAGGATCTGCGAATCAAAATGGCGGGGATCATAAGAGGATAATACAACCATTGGGGAACTTTGCAATACATCATCCGCAACGGCGGAAAGCATAGAGACAAAACGTTTCGACAGGATCTTAATACAGCCGCCGATAAAGAAAAACAAATAAAGCGCATCGGAGACCAATGACCCTTGGATCGGACTTGATTTCATGTTCTTCTCTGCAACAGCAGGCGCGCAGTTAACTGTATTTCCGACTCAATAGTCTCAAACACTTCCGACGGCAGGGCAAAAATCAATACAAACTATAAAACAGCACTGGCAAAAAAGTATTTCTTGAGCAAACATCAAACAAAACCAAGGAGCTGAGCAAAAAATGAAATAAAAGGAGGGTCCCGAAATTTTTTGAATTTTGGGAAAATGTTGCAGCTGCAACACTACTTCAGCCCATAAGTGCATAGGTAGATCCTGATCATGGATCATGGCTTTTACTGCTTCCATAATAGATCTATTCTTTCTTTCTGCCACTCCATTCTGTTGAGGATTATATCGGGTGGTGAGCTCCCTCTTAATCCCAATTTCTTTACAAAAACCCTTGAATTCATTTGATGTGAATTCTCCTCCATTGTTTGATCTCAAGGTATTGATCTTCTTTTCAGAGAAATTCTCTACAAGGGCCTTGAATTCTTTGAACTTTTCAAATACTTCATCTTTACTTTTCAAGAAGTAAATCCAAGTCTTGCGGGAATAGTCATCAATAAAGGAAACATAATAAACATACTCACTTAGAGAAGTGGTTGACATCGGACCAAATACATCTGAGTGAACAATGCCCAAGATCCATTTTTCCTTATTGTTGCTACTTGGAAATGGAGTCTTGGTATTCTTTCCTTGTGCACATCTCTTTCAAACTCCCTCATGATCAATATGGAACTCTGGTAAACCTGTTACTACTTCGCTCACAATTGGCAATGCTTTGTAATTTACATGAGAAAGTCTCATGTGCCACAACTCACATAGGTTTATGGTGCTAGCCGTCAAGGTTAAATATGAGTGTCCCTTTAATTTGTAGAGTCCTCCTTCTTCAATTCCAATCACAACTGCATCATATATTGTCTTTCCTTTTGGCTACATGAGGACTTCTCCATCTACAAAAGCAACCCTGAAACCTTTCTTATCCAAGGTTGAGATAGAAAGAAGATTATTTTTCAAATTTGGGACATATAAAATTTCCTTCATCTTCATGGATTTTCTGGAATCCAACTTATAAGAGCCTTCTCTCGTTCCTTTGATGGGATACTGATAATAATCTCCAAGCTTCACTTTGTGTGGTGAGTCTCTCTGAATAAGACTCGAGAGGGAGCTTGTAAGCCGTCATATGTTTGGAGGCACCATTGTCTACGAGCCAAGTGTCACTTCCATGTTACACTGAAGTTGTGAGAGCTGATATTAAGACATATTCCTCACTGGAGTCTTCCTCTTCATTGGTCTTCTCTTCAACTGGGTCATCATCTTCGACTGCATGGTCATGAAACTTCTTGTTTCTCTACTCGAATTGCTCTTCTTTGAGGGGACAATTTCTTGCAATGTGTCCCATCTTGTGACAGGTGAAACATTCAAAGGATGATAAATCTCTTTTGGGTCTCATGTTCCTTTGAAACCTTTGAGTTCTTATGGGAGATTGATCACGATCATTTCTTGTATTCTTTCCTTTCTTTGCATGGGCTGACAATGCTTGATCTTCATCGTCATTTAATTTTTCCTCTATATTTGTTATCCTTCCTCCTTAAACGCATTCTTCCCATAATCTACTAAACTTGGTAAACTTTCTTCTAGCACATATTCCTTTGATGAAGGATTCCCACTCCCTTGGAAGACCATTCAAGGTGGTCATCATAACTTCCGCTTCTTCTACCATGTCACCAATAGCTTCCAATTGCTTTTTGATCTAAGATACTCTTGTGAATTATGACTCTGTAGTCTCTGCCTTTTGAATCTTCACACCCTTGACTTGATTTCTCAAGGTCATTCTTTTGTTGATGTTCTTTTCTTAAAATAGACTGGGCAGTGCATCGAACGTTTCCTTTGGATTCTTCTTTGAAGATACTTTAGGGATCAAATGATCCTTGTCCGAATCAACTATGATCCTCATAGCCTTGACCACATCCTTCTTGTGCTTTGCTTTTGCTTCATCTACTTCTGGTTTTTGAACTTTCTCTTTGATGTAGCCTTCTAGGTCATGTTCTACAAAGATGAGCATGACTTTATACTTCCATGCTTTGAAATTCTCCGCTCCTTCAAGATTTTCATAAAGCTAGGTACTGTTTGTCATATTTAATGAATGAGAACCTCAAATGGAAATATAAGAGGTAGAACTTGCCAATAAGAACACTGCTTCAGGTAGACCTAGGGTTTGACAGGGAAACCCTAATTTTTCAACTTGGAGATCTTGAAGATGTGATGGGATGAAAAGATGTGCCACCCCAAGGCGAGCTGAGCTATGGGGTCCTTTCTCCATATATGTGGACAGAGCTTCAAAAAATCTGATGCCCTAGTTTCTCTCGGTAGTAGTGGTAGGTCAAAAATTGAAAATCCACAAAACTAAAAACTGTTTCGACAGAAAGATGCACCCTCCTAAGGAAAGTTAGTTGGTCCTTATTTTTCAACTGGTCTATGGAGGGAAATCCTTGAAATAGCAAGCCCTAGCTTGTTGAACTAATGGATACGCTACTGCACAATGACTTCTTTCAGGTTGGATCTGATTCCATGTTAGAGTTTTAAAAGTTTTATACCAAAAACAAAAGGATCACTGAAAGAATGACAAGCACAGTAGCACAAAGAGATCATAAATATTTATCCTTGGAAACCCTCATGAGAGAGAAAACCCAACAAAACTTCCTCGATATAGAATCCAACCAAGTACAGTGTAAGACCCCAAGAATAAGACTAATTGCTTCCTCTCTCTCTCAAATACACTGCTCCTCTCTCTAGTGAACTTGCTTGACTATTGAGCGTGTCCAAATGAGGGAGGCACCTCATCTATTTATACCCATCCAGTGAGTAGTCTAATAACCCAACAGGGCCGACTTCTCTCCAATCGGGGTTGACTTGCGTTGGGAGACTCAAAACAACATTTATAAAATATTTGTGTAGGTATTACTGACCCGACTTACAATGGAGGAATAAGATGACCAAGTACATCAAGTACACCAATGACATCTTTGAACAGAGGAATAACATCTTCGAAAGGAGGAATAATAATAATACAATAAAAACACAATAGATAATCTTCTGAAGTTACATTTCTTTCAACAAATGAAAGCTTAGATAGTCAAGCATAAAGGAAAATTGGTGTTTTGGAGGTAGATGATGAATGTCAAAAAGAAAAATTAAAGGAAGAAGCAACAAAGGTAAACGAGTCACTGCATAAAGTCCATTACTTGGAGTTGGAGATGTTACCTCAAAATATAGCATCCTTTCAATTAGGCAACTAGGATCGGTGCTAAAGATCAACAACTTTTCAAGAGATGCGCCAATGTCACCACAATGCAATCTCCCTTAGTTTCAGGCCCACTCCTTGTGCCACAGGATACTTCCCTAATAAGGTAGAGGAGAGAGTTGTAAGATATGTCATAGAACAATCATATTTCTACAAGACCTTCCCACTGTATCAGTGAACCATTGCCTTATTGGAGTAAAAAAGATATGCAATAAATACCTAAAAACCATGAAGGTTTAGGAACACTCAAAACTTGATGCTAATTGAATAACAAGATAAATCAATTTAATGCAATAAACACCAGCAACATGAATATGGAAGAAAACCCATAATTAACCATAAAAATACCCTAAAAAATACCTCCCAAAGATCAGCGACCCAAGGAGACTCAATTTACCCTAGGGCACACTTGTTTTAACAG
Source organism: Pseudotsuga menziesii (assembly GCA_001517045.1). Taxonomy (NCBI): domain Eukaryota; kingdom Viridiplantae; phylum Streptophyta; class Pinopsida; order Pinales; family Pinaceae; genus Pseudotsuga; species Pseudotsuga menziesii. The sequence goes on from LPNX010947705.1 coordinate 334,999, forward strand.
CTTATTGTTGTGTTTTGGGACTGATTTCACCTTCAGGTCCGCAATTTTATGCAAGAAGTGTTGAACGGCTTGGCTAGGCACTTCAAAAACCCCCTTGGTCAACCCAAATGACTTGGAGATGAGCCAAGACCCTTTTTCAAGCACCTAGGGTTTATCTTCCCATAAAAATGGACCTACAAAACCATTGCATCAAATTTGCAATCTCCTTTAGGAGGTGATGTCACCCTCCCTAGGGCTGACATCACCCTAAATTAGGGCTCTTTTAGCTAAAAAACATCTTTTTATGGAGTTTTTTCACCTTTTATGGATTTTTCAACTGTGTAACAACTTCAAAAATTAATTACAATAGTAAATAATGCAAAAATAAATAAGTAAACTACTTACAATGCTAAAAAACAATTTTTTCTGGATTTTTCACAAAATATTTCATTTTTAGGGTTTTTTATTCTTTTTATTTTCTTTCTATTTGTGTATATATACTAGAGGAATTTGATAAAAAAAAAGAGTTAAATGAAGATACAGAAATAAGACCTAGGTCTTGTTCCTTCCGAACACCAAGAAAATCAAGTTTAGCGTTCTTCCTAAGTATTGACACTCCAATATTTGTATGAATTAAAGCAAAGCCAAGAAACCCTAGGTTGTGTTAGCTTTGACCAAATTAGGGAAAAGATAGATTCCAAGGCCCAGCACAAGAGAGACCCTTCAAGAGGGATGTCTCACTTACAAGACTATACTATTATGTATAAAAAACCCTAGGATACTCTCATATCATATGCCTCCAGTAGTGCAAGACAAGAGACTCGAAGATCTTACCACAATTGAGGAAGAAAAGAAAACAAAGTAGCCTCCCAAGAATCCTATCACCCTAGACAAGCCTTGAAAGATAGAAGACAAGCCGCAAACATCAAAAATCATCCTTAAAACCCAAACTTCAAAAATCATCCTTGAAACACCCTAGAATGCTCAAGAAAGGAGGTGTGCACCACTTGACTAGCTCATGTACACAAGAAGAAAGAGAAAAAGTATATTGTTTAATCCCATGATTTTGGTTATAAATGAGGAGGAGTTGCCTTATTAATAGTTGAAAAAAGACTAACTTCAGCCTCCTTTAAGCCGACCTACCTAATTTTTCTTTAAAATGACTTAATTTTTTTAGGGTTTGTCACCCACAATCCGAGGACTAAACCTCATAAAATATAAAATAATGATAAAAATTGACGAAGTGCTTCAACTTGATGATGAGTTGAGCTCGGAAGGAGGAAGCCATGCCCCATCTAACCCTAACAAGTGTCTTTTTCCCTCAACACCCTACTTATGTTAGTAAGAACTCTTCTTGCTTGCTTGGAAGGTGGATAATTTGCTCTTGAGGACCAAAGATGACCAAGAGAGAGGGATGATACAAGAAAAATAGGTCCAAGGGGATATCAATGAATCCCAAGCTATGTGTCATAATGGTTATCAAGGTGCACTAGAGCACCTACTGTCACATACCCCAATTTTGTAAAATTATGTAAATTGTTTTAGTTCTATTCCTGATAAATTATGTTAAATTTAATGCTAAGTAGGATTGCTGACTCAGCAGAGTCAACAGAATTGGAATGTAATTCAGAATATTTTTATTATTAATAAATAAATTATGGAGACAACAGCATGGGAGAGCTGTTAAAAAGAGGTTACTGGTCAAACTGGTGGATGGAACTAGGTGGAAAGCATTAGACAAGTGGCAGCATCCTCAAACATTTCCTAAGTTGCAGGTGGCAACTTCCCTACATTTGGGGTCATGATCCTCCAAGAAAGTGGGATCAGAGCAGGTGGCTCATTAAATGACAGTTAACCCAAAAAGACCTAGGCAATCTTTTAAAAAGTACTCAATGAAGAGAGCTGAGGCTGCTCAGATTTTCCAAAGAGAATTCATTCAGGTGAATGTTATTCAGGAAATCCATTGAGGAAGAGGGAAAAACAGTAAGGAAGTTGTGGGAAAGGATTGCTGCAACAACTTGTTCTATTACAGCTTGGTAGCTGTGAGAGTTTACTGAAGAGTTTTGAGTTAATACTGAGTTTGAATACTGGCATCTGACTTTGCTGCACCTAGTTCCAGCCAGGAAGACCAGAATAAGTTCGGGGGTCCTGAGAAGTCACTGTCTGAGCGCTCTCCAGGAGTTGGTGGGGAGGAACGGCCTTCCATTGCCATTGTTGTCCCAGTTTAAACAGGTTCTGTTACTGATCTATTTATGTTTTAATGGGTATGAATGAATGAATGTTATTTTTATATTATATGACAGAAGAGCTAACTAGTTTAGTAACGTGAATTTCTCAGGTTATCAGTAGTTAATCTGTTGATGAGATTAAAGAAAATTACGGTGTTTTTCCACATCTGGGTTCACCAGACCGTACTCCAGCACAGTATCTCGGTATTGGCAAGTAGTATTCTTGTGAACCGAGCTTCTTATTGTAACTACAAGTGTCTTTCAAATTCATAAGTTATTTTCTTATAGTCTTAAAAAAAACTACCTCCTAGTACTGTATTTTTTTTGTTCCAGTAAATTCTACTGTAAAGGAAAGATAGTAGAAGTTAGATTAGAATTTTATACTGTTTTACTATATAGTTTCCTTCCTTGTATTCAGATAATTTCATTTCTAAAAATAAATTCAAAGCAAGAACAAGTTACAGAGCTATCATTCTTATTTTTCAGAATAGAAATATATTAATATTTGTACTTACAGAACATTTATAAGTAAACATTATAACTAAGAAAATAATCTAATTACAGCAGACCATAGAAAGTATAGTATAAACTACAGAAGATTCAAATAATAAATACTATTTCCAAAGTATTATAAAATAAACTGAGTGAATACTCTGAACAAATATTAATATGTGTGCTCATAAGATAATCGTAGATAGAGATAAAATTAAATGCTGAACTTATATAAATACTAGCATAGCTAAGAAAGTAATTAAATTATAAAAGAAAATAGACAGTATGGTGTAAATTACACCAAAGTTAATTAATAAGTATTTTTATAAATAAATTGGTGGATTTACACTCAGGTTATTAATACAGAAACTATATTATTCACAGAAAGTTATGGTAATAATTATACTAGTAATTTATTTTATGCAATACAAGAATATTGTTATTATTAACATAGAGAGTATTCTAGTACCCTGTAAGTAAATCTTAGAAATATTTATACTGTAAATTTGAATTACTTATTATCTAAGTTATAAGTGAAAATTTACTGACAGTATCAAGATAAATAAATAAATAAAATATATAAAACCCTATATTATTTTCAGGGTATAAACTATATAACATTTACAATTTCCTTATTAAATAAGAAGATTAAATTATAAACTGATAATAACACTTAATTTTTAGTATACAAATCAAATGTTTACCTATGCAGGAAGAAAAGACAGAAGTAGAGGATGCTCGACAGTCGAGCTTAAATGTTTTAAACCTCATCAATAACCCTAATGTGACATATGCCTTCTTAACTTAAATTTTATTTAACATTAAAAGAAGCAAGAACAATATTATTATCCTTCACTGCCATTTAGGGTTAAACCCTATAAAATCCCATTTATTTACAAGTAAATCAATTAATGGTAAAACTAACAGTATTTTACTTACAATTATGTTTATAAGAATAAAAATTAAACATAATAAGCATTCGAAACTTCTATAACGTAAGCAAGGAAAGAATGCAGAAGAAATTGCAGTAACTAATTACGGGTATAATAACCCAGGGTAAACACCCAAATCTTTACAAAATACACAGGTGTATTGACTGCAAATAAAAGCCAGTGCAGTAGTAATACTCACGGCAGTAACAAAAGCTTACACGAAGGCTTACAGCCTGTTCATTTTTTTTATAAACACAATAATAATTACAAACAAGATTTTACATTCACGGTCGAAGCCGAAGAGCTCTGCGTGAGAGCTAGGGTATAAACCCCAATGCATAACATTAAAACAAACAACTAAAAACCATTAAGGTCAAACAGGGTCACAACGACCAACCCATCGCAATCCTTTAAGGATTCACACAAGGTGAACAAGCCGTGGAGAGACCAGGGCTTACCGTGGCCCGAAATGTTGTAGCCCTCATTCCTTTTGTAGACAGAGGAAAGCAACAAGTAGACCTGCAAAACCATTTCACAGCCGACTGTTAGTTACTATTTTAATGCAAAAGAAATGTATTAACAGTATTGTTAGCTCGACTTTAAAGAAAAACGAATCCATTTGTATACCTTAGCAGTGGATAATTCCACACAGTAGTGCCGCGACCGGCTTGAGCCAAAACTTGTCAATTGATAGCAAAGGAGCAACATTACAAAACTCTCGACCTCTGACAGCATAAGAAACCCAGCTAACAATGGGCTGGGCAAAACCCTATAGCTGCATTGTTCCTTCCGTGCAAATAATACACAGTTTGCAGATAGCGTAAGCCACGCTACCTTGAAGGAAGAATCACGCCCATTGGAACGAAGAAAGGTAAGGATTATCACCGTTCAAAGCTCAAGATAACAATGGAGGTATCACAAAGACAAGCAACAAGCTAATTCACACCATAACCTATTCACACAGTGCAGTAGATGGGCTAGCGAAGAGCTGGAGCAGCAAGAGGATTGACAGCAGACAACGCGACGACAAAATGGACCAGGAGCGTTTGCAGAACAGGCAAAGGAGAATGACGACTAGGGTTGGGTCAATTGCTTTTAAAGCGCCAATGCATGGCCGAGGAGAGACCACGTATACTTTTAATACTCTTCATGCAGTGGGTATGAGTTCTAAAGTCCACGACAAGATCATTTCGATTGTTTCACAACCAAATCATAGCATGGAGATCCCGTAAGGTTCTTTATACCATAGTATCCCTGCGATACGAATTCAACCTTATAACATTAGATTCATGTTATAAAACATTGCATTATAGACATTGCTCCTTATTAGTTTTATATATATATATGTATGTATGTATAGAGAATTGTTCTAATGCTAAGAAGTTATAATAGCATAAAATAATGTTAAAATCGTGGTTGTTTATATACTTACCACTATATTGCCATTAGCCTTAGTCCCAAGTGAAAGTAAGAGACATATTATTTCTTTAAAATCTATAATTAGTGGTAATTAAATTATGTTAACCATTAATTTGATTTTTGGTTTACTCTAGTCCTCATCATTGCTACTTGATAATAGATTAACAACCTATTTGATAGTCTTAGAATCCTGGTGGTGACAATTAGACTTTTGTCATTTTCTAAGCTCAAAAATTTATCAAAGATTTTATAAATTAATGTATGATAGGTAGCTTGATTATGTTTAACCTTCTTTGCTTGATAGTATAGTCTTGAAAGTTCACTAAGGGGTTAAATATAATAAGTCTAGGACTAATCCTAAAGGCGTTTTGATTTCTATCCAAATGTCAATCTTGGAAATAGAGTAGTATTCCAAGGCAGTGTAAAACCCTAAATTTATGAAGGAAAAACTTGTGTCAAACAATAACTTGTAAATGCTCAAAGTAAGAAAAGTATAAATCGATACTTATAATATCTTATCATTTACAACTGCAGTTGAAAATCTGATTATGTTGCAATATAAACATGACATGTTACAGTAACTATGAATAATAGAAGTAAACCTTTGATGTTGTGATTTTCTACCATGCTAGCTGTTAAGTAAGGAAATAATTATTACATTCTTACATTTACCTTCAGTATGGACATTTAATAGTTTCGTACTCTGTAGACTTGTTAAAACTCTATAGTTCTGTATAGAATAGTTAACTACCATCTCTATGTGTAGAATTCATTTCTCTAGCATTAAGTCTCAAAGGAAACTTAGTAAAAATTGTACCTCGAGAAGCATGGTAATTCTGTCTAGCATGTATGTACTTTTACTAATTAATTTATATACAGCAATCGTATTGTAAACTTCTGAGACTTGTGAACAGCGACCCGTACTTCTTACCTGTATACCTGTAATAGAAGAAAACTGCTGCGTTAACTTGAAAGATAAGTAAGCCCAGTCCTTTATGACAAACCCACCTTGTGTCGCAAACAGAAAAATAATCAGTAACTGGAAAGAAACTACTCTTTAAAGTTAAGTATAATCAAAAGATCATTCAATTACAACTCTATTAACATCAAACTAATCAAACAGTTAATGGCTGCATTAATGAGTATTTATGCAATTTTAAAAATTTTAAATTTTTCGAAATTTTTGGGGTTCTGACATGTGGTATTAGAGCATGGTTCAAATACTAGGCCTTGATGTGGCCCCACTAGTTTCCACAGAACAGTAAAAAAAAAAAAAGTACTAACCTGTATATTTTTTTGTTGTTGTGAAAAGCAGAAAATTTCTTTTCTGAATCTAACAGACAGGTATGGAGAAGTTAGGAGAATATGCTGAGGAGGAGTCTGCAAACACTAAGACAAGACAGATGTTTAAAGAGCCTGTGTTAGAAGAGATGGCTGCTCATTCTTCAGAGCTGATACAGACTATAAATGATTTAAAGACTGAAATGGAATCAGTAAAAAACGATAACGAAAGGATATTAAAGACACATGAGGAGTTAAACCAAATCTTGATAGAAAAATTCCAGACAGAAGGGAGGAGTAAAAGATCTGAGTCCGAGGAAGCTAGTCATCAGAAAGGATCTAAGAAGATGAAACTAGTTAAGGCTGAGAGCAGCTCATCATCTTAAGGGCTCAGGGAACAACAAAGCTACTACACTACTAGTGACAGTAGTGAGGCTGAGTTGTGTAACCGAAAGAAAAAGTACAGGCCATACGAAGAGATTTCTGGGGAGTTCAAAAAAATAAATCCCCCAACTTTCAACGGAGAAACTGAAAAAGGGGAAGAGGTAGAGTCTTGGTTATCCGGGATGAGGAAATATTTTCAGATATACAACTATTCGAATCAGCTAAAGGCAAGAATGGCTATCTACAATCTTTCTGGAAAGGCAGATATATGGTGGCAAGATCTGAAAAGAGTCAAGGGAATCAAAGAAAAAGAAGTCAATTGGAGTACTTTTAAAAGATACTTCAAGAAAAAAAATTCTGTCCGAACAATACTATGAAAAAAGGGCGAAAGAATTTTATGAGTTAAAGCTAGGATCCATGACTATGAAGGACTTAAATAGTAAATTCTTAAGTCTGTTAAGATATGTGCTGTATTTAGTTGATGAGAAACCTACAATACAGCGGTTTCTCAGCTTCCTGCCATATCATATAAATGACAGAATCGAATATGATAACCCCAAAACTCTGGAAGAAGCCATGAGAAAGGAAAATTTATGTTTTGAACAGAACAAAAAGAAAGTATAGCCAATTGGAAGGCTAAAAAGAACAGTAATTAGCCTGAGTTCAACAAAAAAGAGTTTGTACCCAGAAGAGTTTCAGGAATAATAAGAACAGAAATCATTATAATGGTAAGAACTTTCAGGGAAACCGAAATGGTGCTCCTAATAATTCCAATAACTTCAAGGGCAAGGAAGCTTCAAACAATCATGGAAATTTCACTAAGAATTTCGAATGGAAGGAGCCTGTTAAGTGTTGGGAGTGCAATGGCCCGCACTATGCTTCAGTCTGCCCAAATCGAAAGAAGCCAAACAACAATATTCATACTATTCAAGATGAAATGACTGTTGGAGATTTTGCAAGGACTATGCCCCGAATCAACGCAGCGTTGGAGAATCGCCAAGCTGATTATCAAACTTCCATGGTGGAAGTAGAAGGTATGGTTAACCAAACTCCTGTAACTATTTTAATAGATCCAGGTGTTAGTCTTAGTTACATTTCACTTAAGATAGTAGAAAAGTGTAATTTGACTGTTAAAAAGTTTGATAACTCCTGGTTAGTTCAATTAGCCACAGGGGCAAAAAAGAAAGTAACCTGTTATGTTAAGGAGTGTGCTTTAGTTATGAATGATTTTAAAACTACTGTTAAGTTAAATGTTCTACCACTTGGCTCGTATGACTTATTAATTGGTATGGATTGGTTAGAACAACACAGGGTAATTTTAAAATGTTTTGATAAAACATTTACGTGTGTAAATAATAATGAACCACCAGTAACAGTTAAGGGTGTTCCTAGGAAAACTGTAAATAGGCAGATTTCTGCCTTACAACTCAAAAGAGCAGTCAGGAAAGGGTGAAAAGCCTATGCTGTAACTATTACAGATGAGGCAAATAAATCTGAAAAAGATAAAATAAAAATAGAGGATATTCCTGTGTTAAATGATTTTATTGATGTTTTTCTGGAAGAAATTTCAGGATTACCTCCCCAGAGGGAATTGGATTTCACTATTGAGCTAGTACCAGGTGTTGTATCTAGCTCGAAAGCTCTGTATCGTATGAATATTCTGGAACTTAATGAATTAAAATCACAGTTAAAAGAGTTAATAGATAAGAAGTATATTCGACCCAGTGTGTCCCCTTGGGGAGCACCAGTAATATTTGTTAAAAAGAAAGACGGAACTATGCGACTTTGCTTAGATTACCGTCAACTAAATAAAATGACTATTAAAAACAGATATCCGTTGCCCCGCATAGATGATCTGTTCGATCAGCTACGTGGAGCTACGGTGTTCTCAAAAATATACCTGAGATCAGGATATCATCAGGTGAGAATTAGAGATGATGACATTTTCAAGACAGCCTTCAGGACAAGGTATGGACATTACGAATTTGTCGTAATGCCATTTGGGCTTACTAATGCCCCAGCTGTCTTTATGTGTCTGATGAATAATATAATGCATAAATACTTAGATAAATTTGTTGTCGTATTTATCGATGACATATTAATTTATTCTAAAAATGAAGCGGAACATAAGGAACACTTACGGATAGTTTTACAAGCACTGCGAGAGCAACAGCTCTTTGCGAAGTTCAGCAAGTGTGATTTCTTTAAGGATGAAATCTAGTACTTAGGTCACGTAGTGACTAAGGAAGAGATTTCTGTGGATCCTGAAAAGATACGGGCAATCGAAAATTGGTCGGTTCCAAAAGACGTAACAGATGTTAGGTCCTTCATGGGAATTACCGGTTACTACCGGAGATTCATCGAAGGCTTTTAAAAAATAGCTAACCCAATCACTTTTTTGCAAAAAAAAGGCAAGAAATTCGATTGGAACTTAAAATGTGAAGAAATTTTTAAGAAATTAAAAACTCTGTTAACAACTGCGCCTATTCTAATAATAGCAGATCCTAATAAGGATTTTGTGGTATGCACTGATGCTTGTAATGATGGTTTAGGCAGAGTGCTGACTCAGGATGGGCATGTCATTGCCTATGAGTCCAGGAAGTTAAAGATCCACGAAAAGAATTATGCCACTTACGATTTGGAACTTGCTGCTGTTATTCATGCCTTCAAAATGTGGCGACACCACTTAATAGGCAGAAAGTTTACTTTAATGACTGATAATAAGTGTCTGAAATACCTTTTAGATCAGCCCAACTTAAATGCAAGGCAAGCAAGATGGTTAGCCTTCTTAAGTGAATACGATTTCGAAATTCGGCACATAAAAGAAAAAGAAAACAAAGTGGCTGATGCTTTGAGCAGAAATGCAACGCTGAACTTTGCAGCAACAATTAGTACTTACGCATCTGATTTAAATGAACAGCTGGCTGAAGGAATAAAATTGGATGAAATTTATCAAAAATTACAATTTACAGCTAAAGAAGAACCTACAGAAAGTTTAATAAAAGGTTGTAATCTAAATAAACATAGATTTTTATTGTTTAAGGACAGACTGTATGTGCCTAATGTGCCTAAGGTTAAATTGTTGATTCTGGATTAAATTCATAAAACCCCTTACTCTGGGCATCCAGGCTACCAGAAGACTGTTACCATGTTAAGAAAAGATTATTTTTGGCCTAATATGAAATCTGAAATAGCTGAGTATATAGCTAGATGTTTGGACTGTCAACAAGTGAAAACAGAACACCAACATCCAGCTGGTTTATTGCAACCATTGCCTATTCCTAGTTGGAAATGAGAAATAATCAGCTTAGATTTTGTTACTGGATTACCCAGAAATCAAAACCAGAATGATTCAATTATGGTGGTAGTAGATAAATTAAGTAAAGCAGCACATTTTATTCATGTTAAAACCACTTACAAGGCTGCAAACATAGCTGACATATTTTTAAAGCAAAATTTTCGGCTACATGGTGTACCGAAGGTTATTATTTCAGACAAGGATCCTAAATTCACAGGGAATTTCTGGAAATCCTTGTTTAAGGGATTAAACACAACACTGAATTTCAGTACCTCTTTCCATCCTCAGACGGACGGACAGACTGAAAGGGTGAATCAGGTGTTGTAAGATCTGTTAAGAATGTATGTTAAAGATCAGCCAGGTAGATGGGAGGATTACTTGCATTTAGCCGAATTTGCTTACAATAACAACTATCAATCATCAGCTAAGTTCAGTCCTTTTGAAATTCTGTATGGGCGTAAATGTAACACTCATATCTCCTGGAATAATCCAGTAGATAGATTGGTGTTAGGTCCTAAATTATTGAAGGAAATGGAACAGATTGTGAAACAAGTGCAGGAAAACTTAAAGGTGGCACAGGATCGACAAAAGAGCCAAGCAAATTTGAAAAGAACTCCCAAAGAGTTCCAGGTGGGTGAACACGTGTTCATAAAGGTAAGACCAAAGAAAAGCTCCCTAAGACTGGGGAGTTGTGCAAAACTAGCACCACGTTACTGTGGTCCGTTTGAAATTCTATCTAGAATCGGTCAAGTTGCATATTAGTTAGCGTTACCACCTAATTTGAAAGTGCATAATGTTTTCCATATTTCTGTTCTGAAAAAGTATGTTCATGATGCTACTCATGTAATTGATTGGAACGTTGTACAGGTGAAACCAGAAGGAGAAGTTCTGGTGGAGCCAGACTATATCCTCGGGAGGAGGAAAATTACTCTGCAGAACCGCACGATTGGACAGCTGAAGGTGCAATGGAAGCACCTTAGTCCTGAAGAAGCTACCTGGGAACAGGAAAGTAAGATGCGGGAAGCATACCCGAATCTGTTCCAAGAGGTTCCAGAGGATGAAGAATAAGTAACATCGAGGACGATGTTACATTTTAAGGGGGTGTGTATGTCACATACCCCAATTTTGTAAAATTGTGTAAATTGTTTTAGTTCTATTCCTGAGACATTATGTTAAATTTAATGCTAAGTAGGATTGCTGACTTAGCAGAGTCAACAAAATTGGAATGTAATTCAGAATATTTTTATTATTAATAAATAAATTATGGAGACAACAGCATGGGAGAGCTGTTAAAAAGAGGTTACTGGTCAAACTGGTGGATGGAACTAGGTGGAAGACATTAGACAAGTGGCAACATCCTCAAACACTTCCTAAGTTGCAGGTGGTAACTTCCCTACATTTGGGGTCATGATCCCCCAAGAAAGTGGGATCAAAGCAGGTGGCTCATTAAATGACAGTTAACCCAAAAAGACCTAGGCAATCTTTTAAAAAGTACTCAATGAAGAGAGCTGAGGCTGTTCAGATTTTCCAGAGAGAATTCATTCAGGTGAATATTATTCAGGAAATCCATTGAGGAAGAGGGAAAAACAGTAAGGAAGTTGTGGGAAAGGATTGCTGCAGCAACTTGTTCTATTACAGCTTGGTAGCTGTGAGAGTTTACTGAAGAGTTCTGAGTTAATACTGAGTTTGAACATTGGTATTTGACTTTGTTGCACCTAGTTCCAGCCAGGAAGACCAGAATAAGCTCGGGGGTCTTGAGAAGTCGCTGTCTGAGCGCTCTCCAGGAGTTGGTAGGGAGGAACGGCCTCCCATTGCTGTTGTTGTCCCAGTTTAAACAGATTCTGTTACTGATCTATTTATGTTTTAATGGGTATGAATGAATGAATGTTATGTTTATATTATATGACAGAAGAGTTAGCTAGTTTAGTAACGTGAATATCTCAGGTTATCAGTAGTTAATCTGTTGATGAGATTAAAGAAAATTACTGTGTTTTTCCACATCTGGGTTCACCAGACCGTACTCCAGCACAGTATCTCAGTATTGGGAAGTAGTATTCTTCTGAACCGAGCGTCTTATTGTAACTACAAGTGTCTTACAAATTCATAAGTTATTTTCTTATAGTCTTAAAAAAAAATTACCTCCTAGTACTGTGTTTTTTTTTGTTCCAGTAAATTCTACTGTAAAGGAAAGATAGTAGAAGTTAGATTAGAATTTATACTGTTTTACTATATAGTTTCCTTCCTTGTATTCAGATAATTTCATTTCTAAAAATAAACTCAAAGCAAGAACAAGTTATAGAGCTATCATTCTTATTTTTCAGAATAGAAATATGTTAATATTTGTACTTACAGAACATTTATAAGTAAACATTATAACTAAGAAAATAATCTAATTACAGCAGACCATAGAAAGTATAGTATAAACTACAGAAGATTCAAATAATAAATACTATTTCCAAAGTATTATAAAATAAACTGAGTGAATACTCTGAACAAATATTAATATGTGTGCTCATAAGATAATCGTAGATAGAGATAAAATTAAATGCTTAACTTATATAAATACTATCATAACTAAGAAAGTAATTAAATTATAAAAGAAAATAGACAGTATGGTGTAAATTACACCAAACTTAATTAATAAGTATTTTTATAAATAAACTGGTGGATTTACACTCAGGTTATTAATACAGAAACTATATTATTCACAGAAAGTTATGGTAATAATTATACTAGTAATTTATTTTATGCAATACAAGAATATTGTTATTATTAACATAGAGAGTATTCTGGTACCCTGTAAGTAAATCTTAGAAATATTTATACTGTAAATTTGAATTACTTATTATCTAAGTTATAAGTGAAAATTTACGGACAATACCAAGATAAATAAATAAATAAAATATATAAAACCCTATATTATTATCAGGGTATAAACTATATAACATTTACAATTTCCTTATTAAATAAGAAGATTAAATTATAAATTGATAATAACACTTAATTTTCAGTATACAAATCAAATGTTTATCTATGCATGAAGAAAAGACAGAAGTACAAGATGCTCGGCAGTCGAGCTTAAATGTTTTAAACCTCATCAGTAATCTTAATGTGACAGATGCCTTCTTAACTTAAATTTTATTTAACATTAAAAAAAGCAAGAACAATATTATTATCCTTCACTGCCATTTAGGTTTAAACCCTATAAAATCCCATTTATTTACAAGTAAATCAATTAATGGTAGAACTAACAGTATTTTACTTACAGCTATGTTTATAAGAATAAAAATTAAACATAATAAGCATTCGAAACTTCTATAACGTAAGCAAGGAAAGAATGCAGGAGAAATTGCAGTAACTAATTACGGGTATAATAACCCAGGATAAACACCCAAATATTTACAAAATACAGAGGTGTATTGACTGCAAATAAAAGCCAGTGCAGTAGTAATACTCACGGCAGTAACAAAAGCTGACACGAAGGCTTACAGCCTGTTCATTTTTTTTTATAAACACAATAATAATTACAAACAAGATTTTACACTCACGGTCGAAGCCGGAGAGCTCTGCGTGAGAGCTAGGGTATAAACCCCGATGCATAACATTAAAACAAACAACTAAAAAAAAACAACCCAACCCATCGCAATCCTTTAAGGATTCACACAAGGTGAACAAGCCGTGGAGAGACCAAGGCTTACCGTGGCCCGAAATGCCGTAACCCTCATTCCTTTTGTAGACAGAGGAAAGCAGCAAGTAGACCTGCAAAACCATTTCGCAGCCGACTGTTAGTTACTATTTTAATGTAAAATAAATGTATTAACAGTATTGTTAGCTCGATTTTAAAGAAAAACAAATCCATTTGTATACCTTAGCAGTGGATAATTCCACACAGTGGTGCTGCGACCGGCTTGAGCCAAAACCTGTCAATTGATAGCAAAGGAGCAACATTACAAAACTCTCAACCTCTGACAGCATAAGAAACCCAACTAACAATGGGCAGGGTAAAACCCTATAGCTGCATTGTTCCTTCCGTGCAAATAATACACAGTTTGCAGATAGCGTAAGCCACGCTACCTTGAAGGAAGAATCACGCCCATTGGAACGAAGAAAGGTAAGGATTATCACCGTTCAAAGCTCAAGATAACAATGGAGGTATCACAGAGACAAGCAACAAGTTAATTCACACCATAACCTATTCACACAGTGCAGTAGATGGGCTAGCGAAGAGCTGGAGCAGCAAGAGGGTTGACAGCAGACAACGCGACGGCAAAATGGACTAGGAGGGTTTGCAAAGCGGCCAAAGGCCGGAGGCAAAGGAGAATGATGACTAGGGTTGGGTCAATTGCTTTTAAAGCGCCAATGCATGGCCGAGGAGAGACCACATATACTTTTAATACTCTTCATGCAGTGGGTATGAGTTCTAAAGTCCACAACAAAATCATTTCGATTGTTTCACAACCAAATCATAGCATGGAGATCCCGTAAGGTTCTTTATACCATAGTATCCCTGCGATACAAATTCAACCTTATAACATTAGATTCATGTTATAAAACATTGCATTATAGACATTGCTCCTTATTAGTCTTATATATATATATATATGGAGAATTGTTCTAATGCTAAGAAGTTATAATAGCATAAAATAATGTTAAAATCGTGGTTGTTTATATACTTACCACTATATTGCCATTAGCCTTAGTCCCAAGTGTGAGTAAGAGACATATTATTTCTTTAAAATCTATAATTAGTGGTAATTAAATTATGTTAACCATTAATTTGATTTTTGGTTTACTCTAGTCCTCATCATTGCTACTTGATAATAGATTAACAACCTATTTGATAGTCTTAGAATCCTGGTGGTGACAATTAGACTTTTGTCACTTTCTAAGCTCAAAAATTTATCAAAGATTTTATAAATTAATGTATGATAGGTAGCTTGATTATGTTTAACCTTCTTTGCTTGATAGTATAGTCTTGAAAGTTCACTAAGGGGTTAAATATAATAAGTCTAGGACTAATCCTAAAGGCGTTTTGATTTCTATCCAAATGTAGATCTTGGAAATAGAGTAGTATTCCAAGGCAGTGTAAAACCCTAAATTTATGAAGGGAAATCTTGTGTCAAACAATAACTTGTAAATGCTCAAAGTAAGAAAAGTATAAGTCGATACTTATAATATCTTATCATTTACAACTGCAGTTGAAAATCTGATTATGTTGCAATCTAAACATGACATGTTACAGTAACTATGAATAATAGAAGTAAACCTTTGATGTTGTGATTTTCTACCATGCTAGCTGTTAAGTAAGAAAATAATTATTACATTCTTACATTTACCTTCAGTATGGACATTTAATAGTTTCGTACTCTGTAGACTTGTTAAAACTCTATAGTTCTGTATAGAATAGTTAACTACCATCTCTATGTGTAGAATTCATTTCTCTAGCATTAAGTCTCAAAGGAAACTTAGTAAAAATTGTACCTCGAGAAGCATGGTAATTCTGTCTAGCATGTATGTACGTTTACTAATTAATTTATATACAGCAATCGTATTGTAAACTTCTGAGACTTGTGAACAGCGACCCGTACTTCTTACCTGTATACCTGTAATAGAAGAAAACTATTGCATTAGCTCGAAAGCTAAATAAGCCGAGTCCTTCATGACAAACCCACCTTGTGTTGCAAACAGAAAAATAATCAGTAACTGGAAAGAAACTACTCTTTAAAGTTAAGTATAATCAAAATATCATTCAGTTACAACTCTATTAACATGAAACTAATCAAACAGTTAATGACTGCATTTATGAGTATTTATGCAATTTTAAAAATTTTAAATTTTTCTAAATTTTTGGGGTTCTGACACCTACCCAGGGCATAAATGCCCAACACGATGAGAGATTTCCACCCATCAAGGGATGGTCAACGACTCAACAGAGCCACTAAGCCAACACTCCTTGAAATGAGACCCAAGAGGACCTGCCATGACCAGACCAAGGGTCTTGAGGCCCCCTAGACCAACACTTTTACATAAACAAGCCCCAAACTTGGCCTTTACAATGACAAAAAGACCCCCCTCTTTAGGCACATTTGGTATGTTGCAATGTAGACGATCTAGGGGTAATAGGAACAAAGACCGTGATTTGAAAAGCTACAAAATTCTATTTTTCATAATGCAGCAATTGGTTCAGCCCAAGTGGTTGCCATGGAGAAAGATACAATGGAGCATAACTCAAAGTACAAAGGACATCAAGATCCTTCATACTTGGCTTCAGTGGCAGGTCAGAGGAGATCAGGACATCATGGACTGATCTAGTTTATTGATATATTTGTCATGTTTTGTATATTTACCATATTTCTAATCCAGTTTGTTTGTCAATATACTAGTCATGGTATGTATTTTAGAAAGACTTTAGATAGAGTTGGGCACTTTGGAGTCAGTATTTTGGACTTGGGCCTTTCATTTGGCCAATTTTGGACCACGGTATGTTCCATCCCACGTATTTACAGGGTGTACGGTGAGGCCGTAGCCATTTTGTTATTTATTAATATATCGAGTATTCATTTCTGTTCAAAAAAACACTCTCAATATGTCCAACCCAAGCACACCATAAATAAGCATAACAAAAACATAAACCATTATGGTTTTCCAATTCTACATATTGTAAATCACCAACAATTAATTGGCCAACTGCTGTTGTTCAGCATTCATTGCTTGCTACTGCTCAGCAATTCATTACTTGCTACTGCTCAGCAATCATTACCTGCTCTGATACAGGACTGCAAGGTGTATTACACACCCGTCCCAACACCCACAAGTTGGCCATCAGTTTTCCACCTCAAAGCCCATGACTCTTGTCCTTCCACTCGCCTCATCTCTCACCCTTATTGTCTTTCATTTCTGAAGTTCATCATGGTACAAAACAGAGATATTCTCACCTCTTGGACAGGCTTGACAAATGAGAATAGCAACCATCTTTCTCAGAGATCACTACCACCATTCTAAACAGACAGCCCTTTTTTACCAATAAATCTTATATTCTTCTGCAAATCCATTATGTGTTTTATTGCTACAATTCCCTTTCATTGTATTCACTGCAATTGTATGTTTGTTTCAGTTGTTTATTTTTATCTACACTGCACTTCCTCTTTTATGCACACTAACTTCCTTAAATCAGTGTGTCCACCAGATTTTAGCTTTAATCTGGATTAAATGACAATCAGCTTCATTAGTGGATATCAGGTCCAAGTACAGCCCATGAACGATGTTAGAATTGCTGAAAATTCAATAATGGCACGAGAACTTCAACAACCAAGATACGAAGTTTGAAACATCAAGACACTAGTGTATGTTCTCGTGTCAGTGAGATATCCAAAAACATAACTAAGATGAAGATACAGTTATTGCATTCTGTGTAGCCTCGTTGTGGCCTCCTCCCTTCAGGCTTACCAGGTAACCTCGTTTGTGTAGTCCTGTAAGGAAGTAGATGTCCTCCACCCCCGTCTCCAGTGCATGGTCATCGATCTGGAAGACATTGGTAAATAATCTTAAATGTATCAGAATTGCAGCTTTTACATGACAAATGTTGGCTCGAAGATGACTTGTTAGATCCTTTTGCGGCATCATTATTCTATATCACTACAACATTACAGCTATACCAGAAAGAATGGAAGAAACATTTCAGTATGATGGGACTTTGGTCAGCCATATGCTTATACTTAAAATAGAGGTAAAAAAGGAGTAAGAGAGAGTAGATTTCAGGATTCCAGAAAACGGAAAAGAATAAATATTAGAGTTTAACATATATTTATAGCTCAACCTTGGAGAGCTTTTTATAGGGGTTAGTGAACTATTTACCTTATAAATAACTAAAAGAATATTATATTACCCTGTCTGAAAATAATATAATGAAACTATGCTAAACAAAACTGTGCTTTTATCAGGCCTGTATATACTATATACATAAATCAGTTTACTCTATGGACTGGGGGTGATAGGACAAAAAATTGTAATTTTATATCTACTCTTTTATCAGGCCGGTATATACTATATACATAAATCAGTTTACTATATGGACTGGGGGGAATAGGACAAGGAATTGTAATTTTATATCTAGAATTGCCTCCAATAATACTAAATTACAATTGTAATTTATATCTAGTATTGTAATTTAGTTTTATAAGATAAAATTACAATACTCTAATAACAAGCAAATAGTAATACTGAGACCATACTAGAGGATTTGAAGTAAACAACTCACGGAAAGCTACAAAAATGCCACAACTTTCAAAACAATAACAAGTTTATGTCGACCACTAATATTAAAGAAATACAAGTTTATGTCGACCAGTAATATTGAAAAAATAACTTACGTATGAAAGACAAAACCACAATAAAGATTTTCATATTTTGATAGGTTTTGAATGCAACTAAGGATACATGCAAAAGCCTACCTTCAAAATGTTGAAGTTCTTTTATGCACAGCATTAAAGCTCCTGTTGTGTTTGCTTTTAACATGACTGCTAAAATGAAATAGAGACCATTTTTGCATCTACGGTCTCTCCTCTGCTAGACAAGGCTGACATTGTGAGAAGTTAGAAGATTATGTCAGTTCACACCCATAACCAAAAGATTTCAGATTGATAAACTGCGGTGAATATTACATAAAAATGTCATTTGGAGGTCTATCAACAGTGAAACAAATAGGATTTCTTTGCCGGTATACGTTTAGTATGTTATTAGAAGGAACAGTCCACCTATCTCTCTACATTTAACTTGAAACCCTTTAAGAGCATATTGCTTGCTTGCCAAAGACGATAATATGCCTTTTCCCATGTGCTTGACCTGGTGGTGAAGGCACAAAGAATCGTTGAACAAAACGTGTATTATTTACAAAGACTGTACTCTTGCATGATTTTGACTGGACTGTTGTAGATATAAATTCAGAGGACCTGGCCACTCCATCTAGTGAGCAAATAATTAACTGTTCATTTTATGCCTACTCTCTAAACAGTGCAATTATTTGGTTTGCTCGATCTTGCATCACAGAAAAATGTCCATTATTCAATAACTGAGGTGCAACTGCATTTTGCATAATGAAAAAAATTTGGCTGGAATGCTACTTTGGGGTTATCAATGGGGGAATTCAAAAGTTGGGACTAAAGGGAAACATTTATTTCAAGACAAAGTTAGCATGAAGACCGATAAACTAGATGACCCATCTAAATCCAGATTTAATATGCACCTCAGGGTTAAAAGGTTCTGAATTGCAATATTTGATAAGATGGACATTTGTGTAAACTCAAGAAATGCATATTCAATAGTGTATATCAAATTGTGTTTCGTTAGGTCTGTGTTAGTGTCCAAATCCAATGTACCTTCTAGATTCAATGCATTTTTAAACACAAAGGATACAGATGTGTGCACATTGTAAACAAACACATACCCATCCCCACTTGGGCTGTAAAATCCACTCCCCACTTTTCTCATGACAATAATCTGCAATACATATTAAATGTTCCTCCATGCAAAAAAAAAAGGACAGGCATTGAAATCAAAGGTTGTGTTCAAGCCAAAGGGACATCAGTCCACTGCTGAGATTGATGAATTGTTAAGCCATTCACTAAATTAAAAAAGGAAAGAAAGTTAGTGTTCAAATTAACAAGATCAAAATTAGACGAGGAAGACATGTTGAACCAATTGTATATCCATGACCAAAGTCAAGTTTTTATAGGTTGGATTACAAGTAAAATACAATTAGACCGATGACTTGTCCATTCCCTTGTTTGCAAAAGCGTATACAACCACTCCCAAGCGGGATCCAGGCTCTGCAGGGTGTCTGTACACAACCCTTACCTCAAACAATTTATTGGCCTTCTTAAAGAAATGGCCATCCTTCTTCCACCTCCTGAGATGAGCCATCAGCACAATTGGATTCCCTTTCCCTGCAATTTGGTCATCATCATCCTTAATGCCCAACAGAAGCCATTTGAGAGTGAGGAGGAGAGGATCAAATAGATTCTCATGATAAACGACATCTGATGCCAATATCAAGTCAAAATTGTGGTGCCCTACTTCCCGAGCATCCTTCTCCTCTCCCCATCTGAGAGCCTTCACACATACACTACCGCCCAGCCCGGTTGCCCGCAAGGATTCCTCGTTGGCAGATGCATTGAAAAGGAGATTGGGGAGGACATGGGGGAGGTCAGTGATGGTCACTTGAGCACCCAAAAACGCTGAAGCAATGCCCACCATTCCCGTCCCTGCACCCAGTTCTAGGACCCTCAAAGCTTGTCTGTCACCTCTGCTGTGCAACAGCTGATGGGCAAAGTGGCCTACTTCTGGATTTAGCTCAAACCCATTTGCTGGTTGTTGTTTGGTGGATGTCGGTGTAAACGCATTTTGATGATTAGCTGTTATGACTCCAGAGAGATGCCAAAACATTTCATCCAAAAACCAGCAGAGAGCAGAGGCTGCAGGCCATACCTGAAACGGGATGCCTCTTGAAGGAAGCTGCCTCACCAACACTATGTGATGGCTTCTATGAAGTGTATACTCATAGTCTTCCATCCTTATAATATCATTCTGCATCTGCTCCGCGGCATCTTCATCTTTGCTTCTGCTGGTAATATCGGGATTTATAGCTGTTTCTCCATCGCCTTCATCCTCGCAGTCGCCTGTACAGTCAGTCATGGAGACCCTTGAGAAGCGTAAGCGTCTCAGCCTTTGGACTTGTTTACGAGTGTGGACGCGTCTTCTAATAAGCCCGCTTCTTCGCATACAATAGATGCTGTGAGAAACGTTAGCCCTAATCCTGCCACCATACTTTATTATAATAAAAAAGTTTTCTGTTTCTCCAGTCAAGTTGATCCTGTGTGTTGCGGAATTTTATAAATTTTCAAAGCTCTAAAATATTAACAGTGTAAAAGGAAATATTTTAAATTATCGGAGGCCTAAAAATAATTGACCGAGTGAAAGGAATTTATAAAATTTTCAAACGTATTTTCAGATGTCTGAAAATTTTTAGAATTGTCATAGATCTGACAAAAATTCGCCACCGAGTTAAAGGGATTTTCAAATTTTCACTAGAAAATTGACGATCGTGTTTCTCTATCTTTATCTTTGTCCTGAATCTTTCCCAAATGCAATCCAACCAAGTCTGTATTGTTTATGGTCAGATGCATTTCAACCATGTTTGGTGTGTTTATCATTTCAAGTGATTTTTTTAATCTACAACAGTGTAATACCACTATTAATCAATGGGAGTTTCGTTATCATTTAACCCAAATTCCATTTTGAACATTATAGCATGACAAACCTTTTCCACTTTCATCATTGTCTCTCAAAATTCCCTTGACAGCTTCCTCCTGACTTGTCCTTTTAAGGATGCTTTAAAGTAGAGTTTTCGACAATCTCAAAAATTATACTAGCTTTAAAGGTATAGTTTTCCTCCATTTTAAAAATAACATTAACTGTGGAATTCTTAAGTAATTTGGTGATTTTTATATTCTTCAGTTTTGAAAGAAAAATATATATAGTCATTTATTTTTTTAAGCTTAATCTTTTGATTAAGTTCATTAGATGTACCTTGGGCAGTCGGAAGAAATGATTGTTACCCTCTCTACATAAGTTTTATTTTTGTAAGTGACATGATGCTCTTGTTAAGCCCTATGTAATGATTGAGTCTTGGGCGGTTGGAAGAAATGATTGTTACCCTCCCTACTTAAGTTTTATTTTTGTAAGTGACATGATGCTCTTGTTAAGCCCTATGTAATGATTGAGTGGGTTATATAAATCTGGTCATACCTTGATTCTCTTGAATAATAGGTGTTGGTGGATATAGCTTTCTCACATACAATGAACCACCATTAAAAAAAACATTTAATTAAGTATTAAGTTCACTTTAAGTTTGTAAATTTATATAATTGATTATATTCAATTTTTAATATTTTTATTGTAATAATCTTTTGCATTTAAAATTCAATCTTCAAAAATAAAAATTGATTAAGTGACATAATAATAATTTGATTGGATTTTGGCGCTCCAAGAAGATTTTGAAACCGTGAGAAGAGCCTTCGACTCTGGTTCGCTTTCTTTGGAGGTCCTAGTTTTGTCTTTGATCTGCAATATCGTGCTGCTGAACTGGAGACAGTGTGGAACGAGCCAAGAGTCTGCGCTTTTCGATCCTTGGCCTGTTCCAAGTGACATCACATACAACCTCTACTTAGTTAGCTTTCGGCTCTAGTTTGTAGGTGGCTTGGATTCGTTCTTTTTTTATTGAGCTTTGGGGATTGTTGCTGATTGAGTGGCCCTTCGAATCTGTCCTTGTTTGGGTCAAGTGATTGCGCATTAGGGAGTATTTTGTTTCTAGGATTTTTGGTTATTTGCGGTTTCTTGAAAGGCTCGTTTATTGATCCTCTTCATTCTGGGTTTTCTTTTGGCTATGGAGTGCCCTGAACCATGGAATCCGGAGGGGATCCGCCCCCTCCTCTTCCTCCAAAGTTTGCTTCCTTCAAAAGATTAGTTGCCTCCTGTGGCAAGAGGAAGGGTAGTCCTATAGCCCTACAGGAAGGGTAGCCCTCTGGGGATCGTTGCTGACTGAGTGGCCCTTCAAATCTGTCCCTGTTTGGGTCAAGTGATTGCACATTAGGGAGTATTTTGTTTCCAACATTTTTGGTTATTTGTGGTTTCTTGAAAGACTGGTTTATTGATACTCTTCATTCTGGGTTTTCTTTTGGCTATGGAGTGCCCTGAACCATGGAATCCGGAGGGGATCCACCCCCTCCTCTTCCTCCAGAGCTTGCTTCATACAAAAGATTAGCTGCCTCCTGCGGCAAGAGGAAGGGTAGCCCTATAGTGCAGCAATTTGTGAAGAAAGTAGACATTCCATCTGTTGAATTGCCTATCGAACGTCCATGCTGGACTGCTTTGAATCTATCTGAACATGGTCTTATTGGGCAATTTACTGGTCTCTAGCCTTCTCCTAAGGCAATCGATGGATGGGTTCAACGAAATTGGAGACCTCTGGTCATTGAAGGAATCCGCAATCATTTGGTTGGCAGAGGTTACTATGTCTTTGTGTTTGATTCAACTGAAGATAGAGATCTCATTTTTCAAAATGGTCCATATTTTATGGGTGATAGAGCCCCTGAGGACCCATAAAATATGGACCATTTTGAAAAATGAGATCTCTATCTGAATAAGTGGACTCCTGATTTCGATCCTACTCAGGACGTTCCTTCAGTCGTTTCTGTTTGGGTTAGGCTTTCCCATTTGCCCCTCCATTGCTGGAATTCAGAATCTCTGGAAGCCATTGGGAATAAGCCTGGAAAGTATATTGACAGGGCAGAAATGAAAAAACAATATCTGTGTGCAAGAATTTGTGTTGAAATAGATTTAGAGATTGGGCTGCCCGAGGCGATTAAGTTAAGTGTTGCTGAATGGTCACATATTCAGGAGCTTGATTACGAACAACTCCCATTCAAGTGCTGCCATTGCCATGGATATGGCCACTTTGCTCGAAATTGCAAGAAAAAATCAGAAGAAGAAATTGTAAAAGAGAAGGTTGAACAGTGGATTCATGTTCAGAAAGCAAGCACTTCCAAATAAGATACTAGAACGAAAGGTAAAGGAGGAAATACAGGGAATGGAGCCATTCCTGTTGAGAAGAAGATTTATAAACCTCAAGTTGTGGAAAAACTTTCCGCTTCTTCAAATCCTTTTGTTGTTTTATGTCCCTCTGATGATCAGAATTCTCCCGTTCTCAAAGAGGGTGAAGTGCAGCAATTAGGTGTGCACATAGATGAAGGTGAAGTAAATATCGAGTCACAAGAACAATCTGGACCTGTTCTTTTTGAAATTCCTTGCGCTGATGCAATCTTACAAGAAATCCATAAATCTCCCCCAGGTTCCATATCTTCTCCCTCCACATAAATTCTTAAGAAGAAGTCGGTCGATACTTCTGGTTCCTCGAAAGAATATTCTATTGAGCAAATCACTAAAAAGACAGGTAGGAAGTGTCGAAAGGAGATCAAAGAAGAAGAAGCCGAGTGATTAAAGATGCAGGGTAGTCAAGCTACAATAGAGATGTCTATCGGCAGAAGTAAGCGGAATAGACCCGCAAAGGCAGGGCCAAATCCTTCTTTCTCAGGTAAATAATGCAGATCGTCTCATGGAATTTTAGGGCACTGGGGAATCCCAAGAAAGCAGAAGCAGTGAAAGATGTATTGAGAATGGAACCTTCAAACATTCTCTTCCTTCAAGAGACAAAGATTGAAGAGGAAGCGTTATTATTCTTAAGCAAATTAAAGTGGAAAAAGAATGTTGGCATGGCAGTCAGTGCATAGGGCAATTCAAGGGGCCTCGCAGCCTATGGTATGAGAATAAGTTTATTCTGAAAGCCTTGTTTGCTTCCCAACATTGAATTTATACAGAACTTCAGCATATAACAAGTAAGATTTCCATGGCCCTCTTTAACCTTTATGTCCTAGTAAATCTTATCGAGAAAAATGACTGTTGGAATTCTCTGTCACATTTTATTGAAACACACTCCCATAAATATCATTGTGGCAGGGGATCTCAAAATTATTTTAGGCCATAATGAGAAAAAAGGAGGTGTTCGGGGCAAAGATCCTCTTCAGGAGTTTGTGGAGTCTTTGATTCATGCTCTGGACCTTCTTGATTTCAAACCCAAGAAGGTTGCTACAATTGGACCAATAACTGAGGTGCAACTGCATTTTGCATAATGAAAACAATTTGGCTGGAGTGCTACTTGGGGGTTATCAATGGGAGAATTCAAAAGTTGGGACTAAAGGGAAACATTTATTTCAAGACAAAGTTAGCATGAACACCGATAAACTAGCTGGCCTATCTAAATCCAGATTTAATATGCACCTCAGGGTTGAAAGGTTCTGAGTTCCAATATTTGATAAGATGGACATTTGTGTAAACTCAAGAAATGCATATTCAATAGTGCAAATCAAATTGTGTTTCGTTAGGTCTGTGTTAGTGTCCAAATCCAATGTACCTCCTAGATTCAATGCATTTTTAAACACAAAGGATACAGATGTGTGCACATTGTAAACAAGCACATACCCATCCCCACTCCCACTTGGGCTGTAAAATCCACTCCCCACTTTTCTCATGACAGTAATCTGTAATACATATTAAATGTTCCTCATTGCAAAAAAAAGGACAGGCATTGAAATCAAAGATTGTTCTCAAGCCAAGGGGACATCAGTCCACTGCTGAGATTGATGAATTGTTAAGCCATTCACTAATTAAAAAAGGAAAGAAAGTTTGTGTTCAAATTAACAAGATCAACATTAGACGAGGAAGACATGTTGAACCAATTGTATATCCATGACCAAAGTCAAGTTTTTATAGGTTGGATAACAAGTAAAATACAATTAGACCGATGACTTGTTCATTCCCTTGTTTGCAAAAGAGTATACAACCACTCCCGAGCGGGATCCAGGCTCTGCAGGGTGTCTGTACACAACCCTTACATCAAACAATTTCTTGGCCTTTTTAAAGAAATGGCCATCCTTCTTCCACTTCCTGAGATGAGCCATCAGCACAATTGGATTCCCTTTCCCTGCAATTTGATCATCATCATCCTTAATGCCCAACAGCAGCCATTTGAGAATGAGGAGGAGAGGATCAAATAGATTCTCATGATAAACGACATCTGATGCCAATATCAGGTCAAAATTGTGGTGCCCTACTTGCCGAGCATCCTTCTCCTCTCCCCATCTGAGAGCCTTCACACATACACTACCGCCCAGCCCGGTTGCCCGCAAGGATTCCTCGTTGGCAGATGCATTGAAAAGGAGATTGGGGAGGGCATGGGGGAGGTCAGTGATGGTCACTTGGGCACCCAAAAACGCTGAAGCAATGCCCACCATTCCCGTCCCTGCACCCAGTTCTAGGACCCTCGAAGCTTGTCTGTCACCTCTGCTGTGCAACAGCTGATGGGCAAAGTGGCCTACTTCTGGATTCAGCTCAAACCCATTTGCTGGTTGTTGTTTGGTGGATGTCGGTGTAAACGCATTTTGATGATCAGCTGTTATGACTCCAGAGAGATGCCAAAACATTTCATCCAAAAACCAGCAGAGAGCAGAGGCTGCAGGCCATACCTGAAACGGGATGCCTCTTGAAGGAAGCTGCCTCACCAACACTATGTGATGGCTTCTATGAAGTGTATACTCATAGTCTTCCATCCTTATAATATCATTCAGCATCTGCTCTGCGGCATCTTCATCTTTGCTTCTGCTGGTAATATCAGGATTTATAGCCGTTTCTCCATCGCCTTCATCCTCGCAGTCGCCTGTACAGTCAGTCATGGAGACCTTGAGAAGCGTAAGCGTCTCAGCCTTTGGACTTGTTTACGAGTGTGGACGCATCTTCTAATAAGCCCGCTTCTTCATTCGCCCACATCTATCGAGAGCACAACAGGTTGGCTGACCGTCTCTCTAAAATTGCGCTCTCTCATCCTCAGGGCTTTGGCAGTTTTATGGAATTTATTGAGAACCTTTTGGTCTAGCATGATACTTTTCAGCTTTACTGAGGCTGTTCATATGATGAGAGCACAACAGGTTGGCTGACCGTCTCTCTAAAATTGCGCTCTCTCATCCTCAGGGCTTTGGCAGTTTTATGGAATTTATTGAGAACCTTTTGGTCTAGCATGATACTTTTCAGCTTTACTGAGGCTGTTCATATGATGCTACTTTTTCCATCATATCAGTTCATTGATTTAGTATGAGAGATCTCTTTTGGATTGTGGATTCAGCGCCTGTTGACGCTCGATAGATGTGGCTGTTCTGGCAGATTACATTATGATGAATTAGCTTTCTGATGGGATCATTTAGTTGTTGGCTCGCCTTTCCCCCTGGCGAAAACTCCATGATGTTCTATGTATTACTGTATGCTGACTGCTGTGTTATTATGTTTTTGATTCAGCTATGAATATCAAGGCAGGCTTTTTTCTTCTGAAAAAAAAATAAGCCCGCTTCTTCGCATAGAATAGATGCTGTGAGAAACATTAGCCTAATCCTGTCGCCATACTTTATTATAATAAAAAAGTTTTCTGTTTCCTGAGAGTCAAGTTGATCCTGTGTATTGCGGAATTTTATAAATTGTCAAAGGTCTAAAATATTAACAGTGTAAAAGGGAATATTTTAAATTGTCGGAGGTCTAAAAATAATTGACCGAGTGAGAGGAATTTATAAAATTTTCAAACGTATTTTCAGAGGTCTGAAAATTTTTAAAATTGTCATAGATATGACAAAAATTCACCGAGTAAAAGGGATTTTCAAATTTTAGCTACAAAATTGACGATCATATTTCTCTATCTTTGGGCTCAATCTTTCACAAATGCAATCCAACACGTCTGTATTGTTTACGGTTTGGTGCATCTCTCGTATGCATTTCAACCATGTTTGGTGTGTTTATTATATGCAGTGATTTTTTTTATCTACGCTGAATGAGACAACTATTAACAATTGGAGTTTTGTTATCATTTAACTCAAATTCCATTTTTGAACATTATAGCATCACACACTTTTCCACTTTCATCCTTGTCAGTCAAATTTCCAAAAACAGCTTCCTCCTTATTTGTCCTTTTTAGCAAATTCCATTTTGAACATTATAGCATCACAAACTTTTCCACTTTCATCATTGTCTCTCAAATTTCCGTTGAAACTTTCAAAGAATGTTTTGAGTTTTAAACAATAAAAATGCATTAAAGGTATAGTCTCTTTCATCTTAAAAAAAATTAACTTTGGAATTTTCAAGTAATTTGGTGATTTTTATATTCTTTGTAATTAATTTTGGAATTTTCAGGGAATTTGGTTATTTTTATATTCTTCAATTTTGAATTGAAAGGAAAAATATATAGTCATTTATTTTTTAAGTTTAATTTTTTTATTAAGTTTATTAGATGTAACTTGGGTGGTTGGGAGAAATGATTGTTACCCTCTCCACTTAAGTTTTATTTTTGTAAGTGACATAATGCTCTTGTTAAGCCTTATGTAATGATTGAGTAGGTTATATAAATCTGGCCATACCTTGGTTCTCTTGAATAACAAGTGTTAATAGATATAACCTTCTCACAAAAAATGAACCACCATTCTAAAAAAATCCTTAAGTTTGTAAATTTATATAATTAATTATATTCAAATTTCAATATTTTTAATGTAATAGCCTTTTGCATTTAAAATTCAATCTTCAATTAAGAAAATAAATTTGTCTTAAGTTAAATTTATTATAAATGAATTTATCTTTTAGTTAATTTGTTTTTCAATGTTCCTTTATAATTTATTATTTCCTTTATCCCTTTCATCAAAGGTTTTTTCAACTAGTTGTTTATTATAATTTATTTTTGCATTATATATATATATATATTTTGAATTTCATTGTTTCTAAACACCTTTTGCCTATGGTAACTTTATTAATATCCTATCTTGTTGCATTTTTAAATTTTTTTCAATTAATTGATTATTACAATTTATCTATATATTCCGTATAAAATTAATTTTTGAATTTCATTGTTTCTTGTTGCCTTCTACATTTTAGTAACTTTATTATGTCCCCGCCCGAGGGGATATATATGAATCGCTCAAGGCGATTATTTGAAGTAATTTGTTGCAACTTTAACAAAATCATATAATATTTGTTATAGTTTGTATTAATTTTTTTGGGGGAATTATTTAAATATTGAGTTATCTTGCTTTTTATTGGTTTATATAGGTGACGTAGGCGTGGGACTTTGTGCCCCAAGACCCGGTGGCGGGCTAACGTCAGCAGCATTAACTCAGTCAGGTGGATTAGTTGAGAGTTTGGCATAAATTTTTGTGTGTTTTCTAAAGTTTTTTCATAGTTTGATTTTTGAATGTATTAAATAATTATTTTTTAAATTATTTTTTTGTTTCTCTATTGGTTTAGTTCAGGCGGGCTCTAATCAGCAAAGCAAAGTATAAATTCAGACTGCACACTGCAATCGGATTGGAGCACGCCAGTCCCACGACCGTGAGATTCATTTGAATCATTAAGCCGGACGTCCTTATTCAGATCGCGTGCAGGGTGGGTAAATTTTACTTGTTCACATTGACATTTGCATGCCGTTTGCTTCTGTCATACAGCAAACTTGTCTACATGCGTACCAGAATCCATGGACATCTGTAATCATCCACCGTTCATTTCAAGAAGAGAGCCATGCTAGCTCCAATTCATAGCTTTATAGGTCGCCATCTCACGGCGAAAAGATCTTTAAGAAAACCCTTTTCTTGCATGAAAAGACAGATTTTATCATTTAAAAGGGAAGTAGGCCGGGAGAGTAGCAACCAGGCAAAGCTCATGCACTCGTAATCAAATCTCTGAGCCTATCGGTATCCTCCAGGAGGTATTACACTCTATCCATTCAAAGAATCTTTCTGCTTTTGTCCTTAAGCTTGACCTTTCGAAGGCTTTTGACCGAGTGGACTGGACTTTCATCAGATTAATTTTGATACAAATTGGAGTTCCCCTCCTCACTGTGAACTGGATAATGGGTTGTTTATCTACTGTGAATTTTGCGGTCCTGGTCAATGGCACTCCCTCATCTTTCTTCCCTGCCTCCCGTGGTATTCGTCAGGGCTGTCCTTTATCACCTCTCCTCTTCATTCTTGTCATCGAGGGCCTTAGCTTGCTTATTCGTGATGCTAGGGACTCTGGTCTGATCAGGGGCATTCATATCTTGCCCTCCCTTGCCCTATCTCATCTTCTCTTCATTGATGATGTGATCTTATTGGGTTCTGGCACCTTACTTGATTGGACTGCATTTGAAGTGATTTTGGAAACATTCTGCAAAGCATCCGGCATGATGATTAATGTGGATAAGTCTTGCTTTCTTTACTGCAATTTGGATGCTACTGGTTACAATTCACTAGTTGTTGTCATACCTTACAGAATGAGGCCTTTACTTTCTGGGATCAATTATCTTGGTTTCTTCTTAAAACCCAGCGGGTATAGGATCAGAGACTGGATGTGGCTTATTCAAAAAGTGGAAAAGAGGATCAGTCACTGGAATTTCAAATATCTCTCTCTTGGGGGAAGATTGGTCCTGTTAAACTTTGTCTTATCTAGCATTCCGGTTTATTGGATGAGTCTGGCACCTCTCCCAGCCACTATCCTTCAGAAGCTCAGAAGCCTTATGTTCAACTTTCTCTGGGGATCCTCGGATTTAAAAAGGAAATTTCATTTGGCCAACTGGCATGATCTCTCCTGGCCTAAAAGCTGTGGGGGATGGGGTATTAAAAACCTCCTCTGGTTTAACCTTTCATTACGCCTCAAAAATCTTTGGAGAATTCTTCTTTCTGATGGTCTTTGGTCTTATGTGATACATGCTAAGTATTTGAAAGGTACACTGGTTATTGATTGGCTCAGAAAGAAGATTTTTATCACTCGCAGTGCTTCTCTATTCTGGAGAGGTTTTGTACAGATCCTCCCATGGTTGGGCTCTTGATTGACTTGGCAAGTGGGGGATGGCAATAATATCCTTCTCGGCATTGACCCCTTCGTTGGTGTTCAGTCCTCACATCTGCTGAAGGAATTGAGATCCTATTTGGAAGATCTGGATATATGTACACTCTCACAGGCCCGGAACACTCTTTTTCCTGACAAGAATTATTGGCTGTCAGCTGATGATTTATATCTAGAGGGCTCTTACTGTATATTATGGAAATTTTTTATTAATGATATTAAAGGAGCTGGTATTTATCTTACAGACCGTCCTGATGCTCTTTCTTGGATACATAACAACTCACATGGCTCACCTTTAGCTAGTGCTGCTTATGACTACATTGCTGGAGCTCATTCCTCTCCACCTGTTACCTCTGTTGACTCTATCCTCTGGAACAGGAACTTACCCAGCAAGATATCATGTTTCATTTGGCTCACTCTCCGAGATAAAATTCTCACATGCATAAATCTGCAGAAAAAAGGTATCCACGGGCCTGGGATCTGCGTCCTATGTGGCACCAATTAAGAATCTGTGGCTCATTTATTTATTTTCTGTAGTGTTTGGAGGACTGTTGCAGTACATGTATGTGACCTCCTTAATTGTTGTGCTATCACTCCAGCTGTATCGATTGAGGTGATGATTAGCAGTTGGATTAAAAATCTGCACAAGAACTCACCTTTGTATTTTCTTCCTCTCCATATGATGTGGATCATATGGAAAGCTCGTAACCGTGCCATTTTTTATGGAGAAAAAAGGTCTGTATATTCTATAATCCAGCAGGTTATTTCTTCGGTTCGTGGCATACCTCAATGTGCTGTTCAAAAGAGGAGGCGTGAAAGAATTATAGGATTGGCACCGGTCTTGTTCTATCCATGTGGTTTTATGGATGGTGCCTCCAATTGTATGACAGCAGGTGCAGGATTTTGTATTTATATTAATGAAACACATCGACTGGAGTTCTCGCTGGGGGTCGGACATGGCACCAACACGAAGGCAGAATTGCTCAGTCTTTGGGCACTTCTTCTCACCTCCCAAATGATGGGGATCCCTCTCACCCATGTCTATGGTGATTCACAAGTAATCACCAATTGGGTTCGTGGATCGACTGAGCTCTCCCCACCAGATCTCATACATTGGTGTCGGGAGACTAAAAATCTTGTCGTCACCTTTCATGATCTGTCAATCACCCACATCTATCGAGAGCATAATCGGTTGGCTGACCGTCTCTCTAAAATTGCGCTCTCTCTTCCTCAGGGCATTGGTAGCTTTATGGAATTTATTGAGAACCATTTGGTTACTCGTAATACATTTCAGCTTTACTGAGACTGATTTTATGACGTTCTCCTCGTTCATATCAATTTGATTAGAATGAGATATCTCTTTTGGATTGTGGATTCAGCGCCTATCGACGCTCGATAGATGTGGCTGTTCTGGCAGATCTTTCTTAATGAAGAGTCAGTTATCTGATGGGAACATTTTATTGTTGGCTCGCCTTTCCCCCTGGCGATAACTCCACATGATGTATAATGTAATTCGGTATGCTGCTAGCATTGTTTTGATGTCCTTTGATTCAGTTCATGAATAACAAGGCATGCTTTTTTCTTCTGAAAAAAAGTAGTATTCAAGATCCTTGCTTTGCTTTGCTGGCAGCCATTAGACGAATCTCATATTTATATACTAATGGTTGGCTGTACTCTCATGTAATGAGAGCCAAGTGAGCTTTAAAACCCCGTTTCGCTTTCCCGAACAGTACTGCTGGTTGAGTTATATATTTATTTAGAATTCCCATCATGTATCCCGACAATATTCCCAATTTCTTTGAAAAATCACATTACCATCATTTTAGTTCCCAATTTTAAATTTAAGTGTTTAGAATATGTTTTTTTTATGATTTACAAGGTTAATGTTATATTAATATATAAAAGAGTTGTATAATTTTTAATATAAACCTAGAATCAAATACATTTTATATAATAATATGATTAACATTTACAATTTACTGAACAAAATGAGTGGACCGAATTGTCAAGAACATGTGTTTTTCCATGAAACCTCCAATGTTTAGAATGGTAGGAAATCAAATCTATCTTTACAATTTCTGACGATGAACAAGAGAAGTTAATTATTTACAAATCTTATAACATTAATCACGCCTATACAATTATAGAGAGACGGACTAACGAAAATAGTAAAAATTGACATAAGTTGGTATGGGGATATGTTAAAAAGGGCAAGAGCTATCTATTGAGCTGCAGAACATTGAATGTGTCTGCAGTAGGCTTGTTGACCGTTGGATCTCTAGCAAATCAAGATCCAACGATCATCAAGCTTACTGCAGCTGCATTCAATGCTCTGCAGCTCAATGGATAGCTCTTGCCGTTAAAAAGTGCCTCATGTGTGACTTTTGTTGCACAATAAAGGTAATGCAAAAGGCTCTCATTGGGTTATTTATTGATTTTGTTGTTTCTTTTTTGACATAGTAAACATGAACATAAAGTTGATATGGCAATAGAAATAATGATAATTCAAGACATTTTCGTTGGGGGTTATTTTATTTATTTTTTTCATTTAAATTAAGTAAAAAACTCAATTACCATCATAGTTACATATACTTTAGCTTTTTAAAATGCGTGGATGTGATATTTGGAAATTTTAAATTCAAGTGTTTAGAATATGTTTTTTTTTATGATTTACATTGTTAATGTTATATTAATATATAAAAGAGTTGTATAATTTTTAATATAAACCTAGAATCAAATACATTTTATATAATAATATGATTAACATTTACAATTTACTGAACAAAATGAGTGGACCGAATTGTCAAGAACATGTGTTTTTCCATGAAAGTTCATAGATTCAAATCCTAAGGAGTGGGGGGATGTGCGGGCTTAGGTGTATAAATTCAGAATGCACACTGCAGGCGATGGGAGATGTGTGGGCTTAGGTTTGCTGAAACCTCCATTACTAAGTTATTATTATTAAAATTAATGTTTTGAACAACCTCTTTCGAATCACAATCTTTTAGATGCCACTGACTCTTTACGATGACCTGCATTAACTCACCCAGTCTTTTTAAATGCCATACTTATGTTACCTCTAAGTGATGGGAGTGGCAAGAACACTGATTTATTCAGTGATTGACCCATTCATTCAAGTTGATCTATCGTCATAAGCAGGGATAACCACGATAGAGGTAGGAGAGACGGATAAGTGCCCCGCCTTTGTAATTGGATCTGGATCCGTATTAGTGGGCACTGTATATAATGCTGTTGACTATGCTACCTTGCTACCTTTGCTGAAGTTTTTAATGTATTTTAACTGAAGAAATAATTGATCGAGTAATTGTTTGTCTAGGTTTCCTCACATAGGAGTAGATAAAGTATTAATTTCACAATTTTTTGTAGACGTTTTGTAAATTTCTTAGTATTAAGTAATCTAGCCCTAGCACCTGTATAAGGCACTTCTCACAGAAATGTAAATTTGTAATCACTCAAGTGTATATGAATCCAATGTTTATTTAGATAGGATTGTACCCACCAAACACTTGTGTTAACCTTTGATGTGATGCTCTTCCACCTATGTCAATCTTTGATGTGATGTGCTTCTAATTTTTTCTTGGGCCATGATGGTAGCTCTGTAGGTTTATTTAATGCTTTCAAATTTCGCATGATGGTAGTTCTGTAGGTTCATTTATTCCCGTCCTAGCTTGATAGCACCTGTTAGCTTAATGGCATGTTCAAGGGGCATTTAATGATACAAATTCTCGTTCTTCCATTGCCAATAGGCCTTCTCCAACAGAAACAGAAGCGCTTCTTCCAGGGCCAGACCGTCGAAGAGGATCGATCCATACAAGGAAAGGTGAACTGAATTGAATTAATAAATTATATTTTAGGTTAGTTTGATGCAGTCTATGTGAGGCTTCTGCAATGGATTTTGGGGAAATACCCCATTGTATTGTCATAATCCATTTGGCTTTTGGGGAAATACCCCATTGTATTGTCATAATCCATTCTGAGAACTAAATTGCCAGATAAACTATCTAGGGTTTTTTAAGTTTGAAGCGAAACTAAGCGACCCCGTGAGCCTAGTACCAACATGAGGGGCCATAGGAGAAAGCGTGGAGAGGTACTTGTTTGTCGTATGCAATTTCTAATTTCAGGCATGGAGGCTTTTAAATTCTCTGTGATAGTGTGATTAGGAGCTCATTTTTCACTTTTTTTTGGGTACCTAAATTTGATAAATGCAGACTGAGAGTTGGCTTAAATTCTATTTTCTCTGGTGTACATGCCTACAGTTGTTCTGGCCTGCTATTGTAATGAAAAAATGGCTCAATATCAAGCCCAAGGTGGATGAGTTCAGCGCGTCTGAAAGGGACATTGAAAGCGATTTTGATGAAGAAGGTATGTAAGCCTTTTTTTTATTGTATTAAGGAGAAAATCATGAATTGAATAATGCAATAGAAACCCAATATATACTTAACAATTTCAAGGTTATTCAGCAGATCGCAGCCCAGTTAATAATTAACAATTTCAGGGTTATTCAACAGATCAGGTAATCTCTGGCTGCACCATAATTATAATTCCTGCCAAAAGAGATACAACGAATCTATAGATACCAAACATTCAATTCAATTTAGATACCATGAAAAGCAAATTTAGAACATAAAGTACGGGAGACATATACACATAGATACATACCACGAGAGTTGTATGGGTCCACAGCCGTGGTACTGCTGCCCTGATGCGCAGGGATATTGTGTATTGCTGTAATCACAGTAGTCACTTCGGTTTATCTCTTCAATGTAACACAGACCTGTCATCCAGTCATAATATTTGGAATAATGTATGTGATACTCACTGCCAGTCTCGAGTTCAACGTTTGCGAAGAAAGCAACAATAAAGACTAGGTGGTATTTTGTGGATTTCGGGACCCCCTCGCACCCACATGAATGTTATAAATGTTTCTGGTGGTAGGAGCTGGCTTAGAGGAAACAATGAGTTGTGGTAGTACTTGACCCTTTTTAGCCACGGGGGCCAATTTCTCTTCGTGCTCGTGAGATCAGAATTGTTGAAGCGACTCCAGAGTGGCCTAGTCGAGGTCTCTTTTGGATAATTCGAGGGGCAAAGGAGGCGCTTTCAGACTAGAAGACGAGCCCTAAGAGGACGATGGTGATAAAGGACTAGTTTTACTGTCTTGTCATATTTGCATGGTGCCACCGAATTTTCTGTGCTCGCTATCCTGGAAGGAAGTCCCATTCAAACACTTCACGTAGAGTCGATATTTCTGTAAACATCAAGTTAGTTCTATGATAGAATGTTTTTGTAAAAGTAATTAGTTGTAAATCTTAACCACCATACCTGAAAATGGTTTGCAACGTTCTCTCGTGTAAGGCTGGGTAAGTTCATGGTCTTTAGTATTTTCTTTGGAACAACTTCTGCAATAACAAAAACTTTTTATCAAACAATGGATCCAGCCATAAGAAAAAAACCCCAAAGTTATGCACAACATAATTAGTTGATAATTTAGTGATAAATTATTACAGTGTTATCTTAAATCTGCTAATTACAACATCAAATAAAGATAAGAGATATCATTGTAAAAAATACCACTTGGGCATGGATAATCTTGGGAGAGAAAAATATCCATAGATCATTCGAGTTCAAATAAATCTAAATTAAATAATATATTTAAATTGATTGTTAATAGACTTTATATACATTTTTCTGGTTTATGCTTGAGTATGTGGTGTGTATAAAATACCACTTTTGCATGGATAATCTTGGGAGAGAAAAATATTCATAGACCATTAGAGTTCAAATAAATCTAAATTAAATATATATATTTAAATTGATTGTTGATATACTTTATATAACATTTTTTTTTCTGGTTTATGCTCGAGTGTGTGCTGTGTATAACGTTATTCTAAAGTATATCATATACTTGTGAATAATTATTCTTAAATATGTTATTACTATTGTTTTCTAAAATTTTGATATATAATAATGTTACCTTTATTATAATCATTTTAGAACTTTTTCAAATGTATTGCACTTACATAACTTAATTTGGCTCAAAATAATTTGTACAAATTTATTACTATTCTAAAATTTTGATATATAATAATGTTACCCTTATTATAATCATCCTAGAACTTTTTTGAACTTTTTCAAATGTACTGCACTCGAAGAACTTAATTTAGCTCAAAACAATTTGTCCGCACTTAAAATCACTATGTATGTTACGCACTTTTAAATTATGTGGAAGTTCACTTGGGTTCTCTCTGGAATAAATTATGTGGAAGTTCACTTGGGTGCTCTCTGGAATAGAGAGGCATGTTTAAATTATACAGACTTCACTTGGGTTCTCTACAGACTAGGGAGAGACAGAGATACATCCACACAATATTTTATCAACTTGTAGTTAACTGAGGACTCACCCTTACCAACGCCTGGGTAGGAATGGTATGGTCCTACTGGAAATTGGGCTGGCCAAGGACAACTGCAACATACCCAAGTGACTTAAACCTTAGTGCTCCAAGTCTTCTCTAAAGTCTATATTAAAAACCCAATACGCCAGGTTTTCTCCTGAGCTAAACTCTTGCATCACAAAGCAGGAAGACTACAAGACAAGTATACTGTCAAGAAGATGCAAATGATATATTGACTAAGTTATTCATACACAAATATCTTCTTTCCGGAACACCACTTCCATGGACCTTTGTCTCTAACACATGGCTTGTTGCGGGAAAGAGAAAAGTATGGAAACATTGGTATCTGTGATCATATTTTTCCAGCAGCGCCCTTGGCTTGTTGCGGGGAAGAGAAAAGTATGGAAACATTGGTATCTATGATCATATTTTTCCAGCAGCATCCTTGTGGATTTTATTCGATCTACACAATGGATAGTGTTAAATATGCCTTTAAAGGTGATGTAATTTATTGATTTCAAAGTAATGAGATAAATGCTAAGATAAACTTATTAGTTGGAAATAAGCTTTGCCATGGGTTCCGGGAAATCGCTTGCATTGAAAGCCTCTGTTTGTCTTTCAAACTTGTTTTAAACCGCTTGCATTGCAAGCATCTGTTTGTCTTTCAACCTTGTTTTATCCAGTGGCCTGGAAACTTCTTTCTGTAGAACGTAAACTGTTGGTGTTATGTTTTTGAACGTGCTTTGTTATATTGTCTTATTATTATTGACCAAGGATTTTTTCAATATCCATCAAAACAGGCTTAAGCTTAAGGCAAGTCTAAGGAACTCCATGGTGTTTCAGGTTAGTTTGTTGGCTGTTTTTTTGGGTAGAATGTTTTTGAACCTACGTTGTTATATTGTCTTATTATTATTGACCATGGGGGTTTTGGTATCCATGGTAACTGGCTTAAGGAAGTTCTAAGAAACTGCCATGTTGTTTTTTATGTCAAGATGTTTTTTTGTTCTCTTTCTTGATATTTGCAATATAGGGTTGTTTTTCCTCAGTTTGTTTTCAGGTTCCTATTGCTTTGCATTGGAATTAGGTGATGGGATTTCATGTTGGCTGAGGATTTGGATTTTTAAAAAGCTTTAAGAATGAGCTATTTTGAGGGCCAACTTTGTGTGCCAGTCCAATAGTGTTGATTTTCGGATTTTTAGTAGGACTGTCTGTGATATTTTTTTGTATCCTGATGACCTAAATGTTGTGGATAGTTTTTCTTCCTATGCCTAGAAGCCTTACACAACTTTGATAGTAGAATCATTGCAGAATATCTGCAAGGAATCTGAAGGTTGGGAAGAAAATAATTACTGGCATGTGCCAAACCTATTTGCTTTGTTAAAGTTTAAAAAAAACCTAAAAAAATTATATACAGAAAACAAATAGGTTTTGTTTATTTGTTGTTGATCATGGAAGGATTCGACACAGGTACCGATGGGAATCTTTATGAAGAGCTATGGCATGCCTATGTTGGTCCTCTGGTCAATGTTGCTTGGAGGTTTTATTAGGATGATTTTCTTTTACAGTTTTGTCTGTGCATTGGCGACGTTAGGGATGGAGGCTACTGCATTGGAGTTTTGGAATCCAAACCCTTGGAGAATAAAATTTCAATGGCTTAAAATTTCAATACTAAAAATAGATCTACAGGTGTCCTCTGATTTAGGGCTAAAGTAATTTGAACATGGTTTACCAATGGCTGATAAGTTGATGGTACCAAAATTTTGTTCGCTAGCACAAGCATGAGATCTTTCCAGTCGCCATAATGCTCCCTGTTTTGTTCCATCCTCAACGGGAGTGTAGACGCTTCTAACATCTTTGTCATTTACAGTGGGAGGAAAACACAATTCAATGGCGAGCGTGTGAGTGGCATATGTTTTTATCTAGTCCGATAACTTATCGATGCGCTATGTATTATATTAAAGATTGTTATTGAAGAGATATTTTGCTTTTTTTTTTAAATGCCTTTTTTCCCCGAATTGATAATATATGGATGTTTAAATTTTATTTATACTGTATTAAAACCCGAAGTAAAACGGTTAAAAAATATTATAAATTAATAATTTTTAATAATGATTTGTACTTTTAGTTATTTTTAAAATTTGTGGAGGATTTAAAACAAAATTGATAGGAAAAATGTGATTGGTAAAAGTTTGAATGGTAACATGTTTGGATGTGTGTAAATGTTAGAAGAGTTGGCCTCATGTGTAAGTTGACCATGCTTAAGAGTGTTTTAAGTCTTTAAAATTGTAACATTTTTTACAAATTGTGTTATGGTATAATTATTTTTATAAATATATTAAAATCAATGCAATAAAATATTTTTGTATTTATATGATTTAAGTATATTTTACAATTTTTATTTATGTTATAGATTTAAATTTACACATTCTTGCAACATTGAAAATAGTTTCAATGGTTTTATTTTTGTGTTTTATGTTTTTTTTTAGGTTCTTCTTTTTATGGTTGTGTACTTTTCTTTTCTATGACTATCATTTTATAACAAAAGCTATTGGTACTGTCGGGGACATTGCCACCTCGTGGCTCTTGTTAATATCACATTTTGTTACATCATTACAATTCAATTTATGAACTCTTTTTATAGAAAATTAGAAAGTTGTCATTTACTAACAAGAGCCACTAGGTGCAAATGTCCTTGGGCTTTGATAATAGAATGTTTTGAAATTTATAACAACTTTATTTTGCCAATGACTAGTCACAAGTTCATTTGGCTTTCATTTATGTATTTTGTCTTTTTGTTAAATACTGGTTTGAGCTAATACACATGGTGTTCCAATCAATTTCATTGATTTTAAGTCACACTTGCTATGTTGGAAAAAGTTCACTCCATCTATTTATTAGTACTCAACTTCAATAATAAGCTTTTATGACTACTCTTTATAATAAGTCTTTAGATTTTGGTTTTGGTGAGAAGAGTTACCAAAACCCATTAAATATTGGAGAGATGTGCAATATCTCAACCAATTCAAATAGCAAAATCAACTTGAATAATTAATAATTTAAAAGTGAAATCTACATAACTTTTCAAATAAGTACGCAAATTATTATATAAAAAAGAGCCCCAAGGGTTAGCTCAATTGGTAAGATGTGTGCACACTCTCTCGGTTCGGGGAGAGGTCACAGGTTCGAGCCTTGAGTCCTTTGGGGTTAGGCCTTCTGGGAGGATGGCCGACGGTTTACCACCTCTACCATCCACTAATGTGGGGAAGTATTGCTGGGTTTTCCATGCATATTTCCATATGAAAAAATTATTATATAAATAATCTTTAAAAACAAATTCCAACTTAAGAAATAATTTTAAAGTATCTTGATAATATAAGTCTATATAACTTTAACTTCTAAAAAAATCATTATTATGGCCTAAAATTGTACCTCAAATTAGTATTTTTCTTCAATTTATCTTTAAAAAAACTATAATTGCCTAGAATTGTATCTCAAAATACCATTTTTCTTCCATTTATCTCGAAATAATTTCATGTAAGCTAAAAATGTTTTTTTAATGAGGGAATCATGAAGAATGCCACTAAGCACAACTCGCACAACTCGGGCTGTGCAGGTGAGAGTTTTTGATAATGTATCTAGTTCTTTGCATACACATTTTGTGTGCTCCCCATGATATATAAA
Organism: Pseudotsuga menziesii; assembly: GCA_001517045.1. Lineage (NCBI taxonomy): Eukaryota > Viridiplantae > Streptophyta > Pinopsida > Pinales > Pinaceae > Pseudotsuga > Pseudotsuga menziesii. The sequence goes on from LPNX010947705.1 coordinate 375,617, forward strand.
ACATATTGGCTAAGGTAAACCTTACTTACAGAAGGAGGGACGACTTGCTCCTACCTAGTAAACCTTTGGCTAAGGTAAAAAAAAATGCAATTATAACAATAATTACTATGGAACTATTATTTTGTGCTCATATTAAAAAACTTTTTGACACCAACATTCTTGTTTACCTTGATATTTAAAAATTCCTACCGGATTTTATCAAAAACATGCCTGAAAAATCAACCTATTCCAACCCCCAAATCGTAGAATTTTTAGGCTATAAGAATGGTCTCATGTTGCTCTAGTGCATCATGCAGGTGTGTAATAAATATCACTAAGAGGAAAGATCAGACACGCAAATCATAAGGCAGTTGTCCATACAAGATTGGTAGTAGGACCAACAGCTAGTCAAAGGTAAGTGACCTTCGATCCACACTTCCAGGGTGAGAGATTCAATCGCTAGGAAAATCCTAGGTTGCACTTCGCTATTGTCTGGCAAGTAAGGTTGCTACCATCATTTACGTAAAATTCACTTATTTGAAACTCTGTGGGTTAATGCTTAAAAAAATGAACTTGGTAAGTTGCATGCAATTTTGATAGAGGACACAAAATAATTTTCCTAAAGGGAAGGTTTAGTTTTCTTGGAGACTTGTGCACTCGAAGCAGTTGATATAGAGAGTGCATTTTTAACTATTATTGCATAAATTACATGATAACCTGTAAAAAGACCCTCATTGCAAATGATGATCAAGGAAACGTAAATTCAACTTTGTTAATAGGTACCAAACTTCTTGTCCTAAGGAAGAGTAAGACCTGTCAATGAACGAGAACATTCAAAACTACAGAGATTTAGAGGGTTTCTCTGGCACTTCAAGAAACCTTGGGGACAGTTTCTTTGTTTTTCCATATAGCTTGTATTCATGTACACTAAATAATGAATTGAATGTTAACTATCTTCATCTATCATCATTCTTTCATCAAACACTTACTCTTTGAACAAGAATCCCATATCATGTTATGAGTCTATGACCAACACACGTACATATTCCCAAAATAGTTTCACAAATCAACATTTTTTATAACCTTGAACAATTTAGGATACAATGTTAAAACCTAAAGCTTCATAATCTGATTTGACTTCATGGTGGTTATTGTAGATGGAGCATGCTTTCAAAGATGAAGGTGGCACTCTATAAATTTGCTTGTGTAATGATTAATGGCGTTGTCTATACAAATGGTGGGCATGGAACATGCAGATGGAATCTGTCAAGTGTTGAAGTGTTTGACCCAAGAAAAACAATTGGAGTTTGATTGAGCTATTGTCTTTACTATTTGCAGATCTCCATGCTTCATATCATATTTGATAAGCTTAAAATTCTAATGATCAAAGTCTAACTAGCAACATTATTGTTTGTCACAGGAATGCTTCCTATCACAACAATTTAAGGCCCAATCCCATGGATTATTTACGATTTGAATGCATTTTTGCAATGGATATTTTGGGTTTGGAAGTGCATTTTCAGAAGTAAAATCTGTGAGTCACTGAATGTGTCCTTGTTTCGATTTACATATATATTTATAGGCTTTGTGCATGATTTCCTGTGGTAATAAAATGCTCTGTTGTGATTAAATCACATTATATACGGGTATTATGTTCAATTTCATGGAAAACAAGGGTACATCTTGTTGGCAAAGGGATTTAATTGAGTTGTTTATTTTCTTTATTGGGTAGTGTTTAGTTTTATGTACAATGTTGTCTTTATTCTTTTCATTACAACAATATGTTGTTGCTTAATCCCTCTGTGTAGATAGAACTGAAAAATTTTAGATCTGTATTTTGTAAATAGAATACAAATATAAATGTTACACAATTGAGCATGCCTCTTTGACAATATGTTTTCTACGTAAATACTCCTTTGCTTCATGAGTATATTGAGCTAGTTTTTCATCTCTTCTTGGATTGTTGATTTTTGTGGATTATTGATTTTTTGAGCTTTGATACTTGACCAATTCACCCAACATTGAGCTAAAGAAATCCCATGCAAAGAAAAATCATGAGAAACAACAATAGAGTCTCCATTAACAACCTCCACAACCTGCAAATATTCCAAATGTTCAACACATATAAAAAATAAGCGTTTGTGCTCTACTTCACATCAAGAGAAATATGAATACAAAAATAAACACAAAGTTTAATTAAAATGTCTTCATTCTTCTCCATTTTATCAATAGAGAGAACTCAATCACTGCAAGCATTTCCAATAAACGTGTCGCCACATATTGTTTTTGAATAAGGAGGTGAAATATTATTAATCCAATTATTCAAGTGATATTTTTCTCCCTGGAGCTAGTCATTCTTTCGGAGGCTTTTGGCATCCTCCTTTTTCATACTACAAATATACGTGTTTCCATATATGACAGTATATTGAATAATAAGTAGTAGTTGTTATGAATCCAAATCCAAAACACAATTAAAACTTAGTTAAAACGCATTCAAATTAATGATATTTGGCTTGGATAACACACCAAGGCAAATAGAGGTATATCTATTCCTATAAGAATCCATCTTCATTTGTGCCCACAATCATTAATAAATGTATTGGATTAGGAAGTGCTAGCATTTCCTTGGGGAATGCATTATGACTTTTTTGTATTTTGACTCAATATTTTATTGGGAATGCATAATGAGAAAACACTGATGTGAGAATAAATAGACGGTTAGATGACATGCAAGTGAATGTTTCAATATTTAAAATTACTCCATTTTTCAGCATAGCAAATGTGACTGCAAAAGCAATGAAGTCGATTGCAACACCATGTGTATTAGCCCAAACCAACCATAAATAAAGGGACAAAATATATAAATGAAGCCAGGAATGGTGAACTAGTCATTGGAATATTGGGGCTGCAAAACCCTAAAATCCATTTAAAATACCTTGTAAATTTTTATCAACCTTGCACCAAAAACTTGCGATAATGTTTCCAACACTTTCACTCAAATATGAATCTACTCTAATTTGAGCAAAGGTCAAAGCTAGACTCAATTTCTGGATTACAAAAACATTGATTTTCAATGCAGATTCTACGTCAACCATGGACATGTGGCAACTTCATGTTCCAAAGCAAAGAGTTATCAAGGGTATAAAGGGAAGAATATACAATCCTCCTGGTGGAAAGATTTGAAGGATAACCACTCACTAGAGCCATCCAAACCCTTAGAGGATCACACTATGCAGCTCCTGCAGATGCTCTTGTCACATCTCAAGAAGAGGCTAACGAAAATGATGACATGGCAATGAATCAAAATGCGATTTCACAACCATTGGTTTTGGTGCAAGATAACGCCTTTGGAATAGGGAAAGGAAGACAACAAGCAGACTTTTATATGAAGAAAAAGATCCAAATTCTACAACTCAAGATGATAAGGCAATGCAGTTCAAGGTGATTAAATCTCCTACAGTCTACTGTGCTTAATCAAGTATCTATATGGACATAAATTAGGAAGAAGATAGGGAAAAGGGGAAGAGTAATCTTCCTCTTGAATTAAGAGCCATGATCCATTTTTGTAAATTAGTCAAGTCAGATTGTGACTTCTAATAGATAAAGTGAAAGTAATTCCTTTAGATGTGGGCATAGTTCGACAAAAATGTGAATCACAATTATGAATCACTCAAAAAGGGAGCTGACAATTATAAATATTCAATACTTTTTGCAATCTTGTTACTCCCTTAACCTGTTTCATCACCAAGCATGACCTATGACGGCTCTTGCAATTTTCTAGTTATGGAACAATCTTCTCACTGTCTTGATGTATTTCATCACCCAACATGATCTAAGGTGACTATAATTTCATAAATATGCTATGATTTAAAAAATAAAAAAACTAGAAGTACAATTTCCATAATGGAGTGTTGAGTAGTAAGTGAAGTTTGAACATCATAAGTGTACAACCCCAATTTGACAAATTGAAGAGGATTTTGTGTGGATTCTACTTGTGTAGTTTGTAAACCTAGAATTCTCCTGACATTTGTGGCATTCTTATCAAATACATGCACCTCACACCCTTGATGGAAAAATGCATGCCGTAACACAACCATCATTCAAGAACAAGTAAATGGTGCATGATCTTTGAAGAGGATAAGGGCATATTCGACTTATTAGCAATATTTGAGCAGTTAGCTCTTGAAAAAATAGTTAACACAAGAAGCAAGAGTAATAATGATGACTCCATTCTTTCTTCTATTATACCCCATCAACAATGGATTACTAGGCAAAGGAAAAATAATCCCACTGAATGCCCTTCCACGGTTCTATAGAAAGATACAAAAAACCTAATACAAGAGGATTAAAAGTTAGAAGATTACCTACTAATCTTAATTACATTCTTTGGAAGTATCCACAATGAGTGAACAATGAAAATACTATTAAAAGGGTGTTTGCTGCTGGAATGCAGGGAAAATTCCACATGTGATTAGATATAATGAAAGGTGGAAAAGTAACTACAAAATCCTTTACAGGTGTAGAATCAAGAGATTGTTGTAGGTTTTGTGGTCATGTGAAAACAGATCAGAGTGTGATTTCGTTGTCATTGATGGAAAAATAGTTTCAAGCATATGATCCAGATAAGTAGAAGACTCAGAAGAATCTTGGAGAAGATCGATGGTGGTAAAGACATTTCGCTGACAGAATAGCAAGGAATATTAAGGAGGGGTCGGCTTGCGAAATTGGAAATAAATCATCGTAAAGGAGATCAAGATCAACGGATGAGGTTGATCCCGAAGCAGATCAACGACTGTGAGGCATTTCACTGGGTGAACTAGCGTGGAGGAAGAAAATCTTGGTGTGCACGATAGTTTATGAAAGATTACCTATGTTGGTTGAAGTCCACTGTTGATCTAAATCTGACGGTTGTTAGTCCATTTCACTTATGAACTAGCAAGGATGTTAATTACAGGAGATGGGAGCAAAATTTTAAATATGCTCTATAACATTTGAATTCCATCGTAGATCTGCGTGGATCCAGATCCAACGGCTATCAATCATTTTGCTCGTTCAAATAAAAGGTGGGTTAACACAGAGGCTAGACGCGAAATATTGTGAGAACCAAAGTTTGAAAGAAAAATGTTGAACAAATCCGACGGTTAGGAATGATCCCGCATAAGAAATCAACGGTGAAGAGAAAATATGCAAAGTATGAAAGGTAATCAGATGAATGGATCCGATGGCCAGGGGGAACCCGCACAAGAAATTGACAGCACAGAAGGAGTTTTGCAAGAAGAAGTCGAAAAGCGAAAAGTTTGGAAGTTTTTCAAACATATGTTGAATACCCAAGATATGCATCCTGCACCATATCTATGATCGATGGTAGGGAAAGGGTGCACAAGGAATCGACGACGTGGAAGGAGTTTTCCAAGCGGAATTTGGAAAGTAGAAAGTTTGAAAGTTGTTCAAACAAATGTTGAAATCCTAAGATCTGCATCCCGCACCAGTTCTAAGATCGACAATCGAAAAAGGGTGCACAAGGAATCGATGGCACAGAAACAATTTTGCAAGCAGAAGTCTGAAAGAAGAAAGTCTGGAAGTTGTTCAAACAAATGTTGAAAACTTGAGATCCACATCTCGCACCAGATCTAAGATCAACGGTCAGGAAAGGGTGCACAAGAATTCGACGATGCAGATTGATTATGCAAAAAAGGATGTGCGGAAGATGGAAAGAGGAAATCATGGAATGATATTAAGAAAAATCACATATCAAATATCCAATTTTCTTTCTCATATCAATAGTCACAGAGAGCTCGAAGAAAATCGATGGTGCGGAATGACTGGTGTGAAACTAGTTATGGAACCAGAACTACAGAACTAGGAGTGCAGAAACTTTGATTTGTTGCAGAAAATGACAATTACGAAAGAACCCAAAGGGTGAAGATGTGTTGCAGAAAATGACAATTATGAAAGATCCCAAAGGGTGAAGATGTGTTGCAGAAACTCATGATCACTCAAGGATTGGACTTCGTGTCAATCATAAGGCATTGAACGATTTGACCAGTTGTGGAAATGGACCGCTAGGCATACGAACATGTAAAGGGTTTAAGGACAGATATGTATAAAAGGATGTGTGTGATGAATGGATGGGTGCACTCTCTGGAGATAGAGAACTGTTGCATGGATTGACGTTGAAGTGGATATTACAGAATGACAGAGGACTCTGAGCTCTTTCCAGAATATCTAGAACAGAGAAAATGAGGAGAACCAATATGCATAAGAAAATCCAAGAGCAAATCGGAACAGGAGCAAATCGGAACAGAGTTGGTTTGCATTGTTATATATGTTTTTCTAGATAATGTACTTAACATGTTTTAAGTGCGAGAAAAAAGGGTGGTAGGGTGGTGCTAGGAAAAACATCTTGTCTTCTTTGTACAAGTTGAATCCTGTACAAGTGGAAGTTTATGCTTTCACTTAGTTGCAGCTAGAGAATGTTATTTTAGTGGGTGCTAGAAAAACATGAGGGTTGGTGCTCTCTACAAGAAGGATTTTGTAAAACAGAGGTTGTAGCCTCTTTTGAGTAGGTGCTCAAATAAAAATGAATATTTGTCTATCTCTATCATGTATGTGTAATTGATAATATTGATCTATTTTGTTGTACTTGTTGCATTATCATAACTATAAATCTGTAATCAGTAATAAGGGTTGAATATTGAAAAATGGTTTAAGCTTTGGAAACAACTGATTCACCCCCCCCCCCTTGGTTATTTGAGTAATTTCAACAATTGGTATCAGAGCGGGTTCCTTTTGTTTAAAGGTAGATCTGTAAGCTTAAACATGACAAGTTATGAAGGGACTTCATCCAATAAGGTTCCTCTATTTGATTGAACAAACTTTTCCTTTTGGAAGGTTAGAAAGAGAACCTATATAATGTCCTTGGGAGATGATGCATGGGATGTAGTAGAGACTAGTTGTGTAAATCCAGTTGTGCTAGCCTCCAGAGATGACAAGATGTAACTTAGTTTTAATGCAAAGGCAATTAATGCTATTCTAAGTGGTCTTGCAGCGGCTGAGTTTGTTAAAGTAATGCATCTTGATTCTACAAAAGAAAGGTGGGATAAGCTTCTAAACATTTATGAAGGAAATGAAAAAGTAAAGGATACCAAACTACAGACATATAGACTACAATTTGAACAGCTAAAGATGAATGAGGATGAGATAGTTAGTAAATATTGCCTAAGAACAGAAGAGACTGTGAATTCCATGAAGGGTCTTGGTGAAAAGTTTGATGAAGCATTCTTAGTTCTGAAAATTTTAAGATCTCTACCTGAGAGATTTAATCCCGAAGTCTCAACAATAGAAGAATTGAGTGATATAAAAACTTTGCCTATTGACTAACTTCTAGGTATTCTGACATCCTATGAAATGAGGATTGGTAAATACAAATCCACCACTAGAGAAGCTTCTTTTAAAGAAGATAAAAACACCGATTCTGAAATGGATGTGGCTGAGGAAAATATTGTAAGGACGTTGAAGAAAGGTTCAGGTAAATACAAAGGCAAGATGCCCTTTAAATTTTTTAAATGTGGTAAAATAGATCATTTTGCATCTAAATGTCCCCACAAGCACAAGAGGCATACTTCTGATGACGATGAAAATTATGCATTCAATAAATACAATAAAGAGGCTAAACACAAAAAGAAAATCCTATGTGTAAATTTTGTTGATTCATCTGAAGAGACAGACAATGATTCATGAATAACTTCATGCTTATGGCCATAGACAATTTTGGAAATGAATATACATGGAGTGAACTGAATGAGGAGGAAGCCATGGTGGATATGGAAGGTGAACTAATCATTGCTCTGGAGGAAATTGACAGACTAAGATTAAAGAAAAGGAAACATAAACAATTATTGTTGCAAAGAACCAAGCGAATATATTCCATGTTAAAATTGGAACTAGAAGAGGCAAAGAAAATAGAAGATCATCTTAAACAACAATTAACAGAAGGGAAAAAGAGATGTGGAGCTTTGGAAGAAGAAGTAGTGACAACTAGGAAGGAATTGGAGAAATTTCAAGATTTGTACCACTAGGACCTATCAAGTATCAAAGCCTCAGAAGAATTGAACACCATTCTCAGTAAGCAAAGGTCCCCATGGTTAAAAATAGGTCTTGGCTATGAAGAAGGCTCATGCAACAACCAATCTAAATGCGAACATACTGTGCAAACAAAAGGAAATGAATCCAGTACTAGAATCATCAATTCATATCTATATTATCAACCAAGGATAGCTCAGAAACATAGACAACAAAAGGAAATACCTCCAAGATCCAGGTACCAATTTTTTTTCCATGGTTACTGTTATTGTTGCTCTAATTTTGGCCACAAAGCTGAAAATTGTGCAATTAATTTTAGAAATATACAATCAAAGAACAATCAATTGCTGCAACATAGAACAAGACAATCAGCAAGCAAACAAGAACATCATACAACTCAGTTCACAACTAAGAGAATAACTCATGATAGAAATAACAATTCTTTTGATCTACTATACAATGAGATAGAATGTAATGTTTGTCATAAATTTGGACACAAGGCTTCAAACTGTCATCTGAAAGATTACAAAATAGACCCAAGAATGAATTGAAGAAATAAAGTTTGGAAGCAAAAAGAAAATAATACATGTGGCCTAGTCCTTTCTGTTAAAAAAGAAAAAGGCCCATGGTATGTTGACAGTGGATGTTCCAAACACGAGTGGTGATAAAAGTAAGTTCATGTCTCTAAGTGAAAATAGATTAGGAAATGTAACTTTTGGAAATCATGCTCCAGGGAAGATCAAAGGAAAAGGAATGGTCAAGTTGAATAATGGAAAAGGGAAAGCCCAAGATGTGTTGTTTGTAGATGGACTAAAACATAATATTCTTAGTGTCATTCAGGTTTGTGACAAAGGATGTGAAGTTGTTTTCACTTCTAAATATTGCAAGATAAAGTATGTACCCTCAGGACAGTTGGTTGCAAAAGGTATAAGAATTGAAAACAATGTCTATGTCTTGAAAGAAGAAAAAGAATATTGTCATCTAAGCAAGTATGATGAAAGTTGCCTTTGGCATAGGAGAATTGGACATTTAAGCTTTGATCATATAATCAAAATTGTGAACAATGGGGAAGTAAGAGATTTTCCAAATATATCAAATCCATATGAATCTATTTGTAAACCTTGTCAAATGGGAAAACTGACTCACACACAGTTTAAATCCAAGAACTTCACATCAACAGACAAACCACTTCAGCTAGTACAAATGGATATGTGTGGATCATCAAGAAAAGAAGGCACAAGAGGAGAAAGATATTTTATGTTGGTCATTGATGATTATTCTAGACTTACATGGGTTGCTTCTCTGAAACAAAAATCTGAGGCACTTGAAAAGTTCAAAATTTTAAAGGCCCTAACTGAGAATTAAACAGGAAAAAGACTGAATCCAGTAAGATCTGATAAAGGAGAAGAGTTATATTCAGGAGACTTCAAGGAGTTTTGTGATAAACATGGAATTAAGAGAGAATACACTATTATAGGGACCCCACAATAGAATGGAGTTGTTGAGAGACATAATAGGTCAGTACAACAGATGCCAAGATCAATGATGAATGAAAGGAATATTTCTCAGACATGCTGGGTAGAAGCAATTCACACAACTATCCATATTCTTAATAAAGCTCACCTAAGTCCAAACAATGATAAGACTCCCTACAAACTATGGTTTGGAAGACCTGCTTCTATCAAACACTTTAAAGTCTTTGGAAGAAAATGTTTTTTCAAAAATAATGATGAACATCTTGGGAAATATGATGACAAGGTTGATGAAGGTATCTTCTTAGGATATGCTTCAAATAGTAAAGGGTACACTTGTTATAATAAGAGGCTACATAAATTGGTTGATAGTATTGACACTAAAATCGATGAAGGAATCCTTGTAAAAGACATTCAAATAAGCAGCATTGAACCAGATATAGAAGACACAGTTGAATTTAAAGAAGAACAGGTCCAAGAATCGGAAAAGGAAGATCCAGAGTGAGATGATGAAAGTGAAAACACTGAGACAGATTCAAGACAGCAGACATAAACAAAAGCACCTTCCAGAATCGTTCAGAAGAATCATCCTGAAAGTCAGATAATTGGTGACAAGAATAAAGGAGTGCAGACAAGAAGAAAGTTGATCAAAGATTCAGAACAATCTCAGATTGCTTTCCTATTTATGATGGAACCTAAGAATTTTGAACAGGCTAGTGAGGATGAATACTGGGTTAAAGCCATGAATGAAGAGCATGATCAGATTGAGAAAAATAACACTTGGGAGTTGGTTCCTAGACCCACAGATAAAAATGTAATAGGCTCTAAGGGGGTGTTTAAAAACAAGATGAATGAATAAGGATAGATTGTAAGAAATAAAGATAGATTGGTGTGTAAAGGGTATGCCCAAGTTGAGGGATAATATTTCGATGAAACTTTTGCACCAGTAGAAATATTGGAAGCTATCAGAATGTTTCTTGCCTATGCCACTCACAATAACTTCAAATTGTATCATATGGATGTTAAGTCATCCTTTTTCAATGGAGATCTAGAAGAAGAAGTCTATATAGAGCAACCTGAAGGGTTCCAACTGACAGACAATCCTAACAATATATGCAAACTGAAGAAGGCTCTATATGGATTGAAACAAGCACCAAGAGCTTGGTATCATACACTGGATAAATATCTGCAGGACAAAGGTTTCAAGAAAGGTATTGTTGACAGTGACTTGTATATCAAATCTGAAGGTGATAATCTATTAGTATTTTTGGTATATGTGGATGACATTATAATTGGATGCACTATTGATTCTTTTGTGCAGTGGTTTGCTAATTCCATGACATCTGAGTTCGAGATGTAAATGATAGGAGAACTATCATACTTTCTTGGTCTTCGCATTATCGAGAGTCCTGAAGGATTATTTCTCTCCCAAGAGAAGTATTTGAAGGAGATGTTGAATAAAGTTCAAATGGAAGACTCATCACCTGTCAGTACACAAACTTAGAAAGGATGATCCCTCACCTAATGTTGATCAGAGAACATATCGGTCAATGATAGGAATTCTCTTATACATCACAACATCTCATCCTGATATAATGCAAGCCATTGGAATGGTAAAAAGATTTCAGTCTGCTCCTAAGCAAAGTCATTTGGTGGATATGAAAAGGATATTTAAATATTTGAAGGGCACACTGACTTATGGTCTCTCGTATCCTAGAAATCAAAATATCCAGTTAATTGCATATTCAGAGGTTGATTGGAAAAACTGTTTATTTGAAATAAAGAGGACAATTGGAGGTGCATTATTATTAAGCGATTATTTAGTTGCATCGATGAGTAACAAGCAAGGATCAATATATTTATCCACTACATAAGCTGAGTACATTGTTGCTGCCACCTGCTGTACACAAATTCTCTAGATGATTTAGACACTGGAAAACCTAGAGGTAAAATATGTTGAGCCCATTCCTCTCCATTGTGATAATACCAGCACCATTAGTATGTCCGAAAATCCAATCCTACATTCCAAGGCTAAGCACATACCTATTAAGTATCACTTCTTAAGGGAGAAAGTTACAAACAAAGTAGTTCAATTGAATTTTATTCCTTCTACAAAACAGACTGCTGATATCTTCACTAAAACCTTACCAAAGACACAGTTTGAGTACCTATGCCAGAAGCTACGTATCATAACTTAATCACTTTTATAGGGGGAGTTATGCTATAGCGTCTTCTTTGACATTTATCTCAAAGGGGGCGATTTTTTTGTTGCAGATGACAAACAAATTGATGATTACGAGTACAACATGCATCCATAAGTTGAAGATTTCCATCAATGCCAAAGGGGGAGATTATTAGAGGTTTTGTGGTCATGTAGAAACAAATTAGAGTGTGATTTGGTTGGCATTGATGGCAACATAGTTCCAAGCATATGATCCAGATAAGCATAAGACTTAGAATAATCTTGGAGAAGATCGACAGCGGTAAAGACATTTCGCTGACAGAATAGCGAGGAAGATAAAGGAGGGGTCGACTTGCGAAATTGGAAATAAATCATTGTAAAGGAGATTGAGATCAATGGATGAGGTTGATCCCAAAGCAGATCAACGACTGTGAGGCATTTTGTTGGGTGAATGAGCACGAAGGAAGAAAATCATGGTGGGAACGATAGTTTATGAAATCTGCCCTATGTTGGTTGAAGTCCACCGTTGATCTAAATCTGACGGTTGTTAGTCCATTTCACTGATGAACTAGAAAGGAAGTTAATTACAGGAGATGGGAGTGAAATTTTAAGGCAATATGCTCTATAACATTTGGAGTCCACCGTATATATGTGTGGATCCAGATCCAACGGTTATCAACCATTTCGCTCGTTGAAATAGGAGGTGAGTCAACACAGAGGTTGGATGCAAAATTATTGTGAGAACCAAAGTTTGAAAGAAAATATGTTGAACAGATTTGACGGTCAAGAGTGATCCCGCACAAGAAATCAATGGTCAAGAGAAGATCCGCAAAGTTTGAAAGGTAATCAGATGAGCATATCCAACGGTCAAGAGTGAACCCACACAAGAAATCGATGGCGTAGAAGGAGTTTTGCAAGCGAAAGTTGGAAAGTGGAAAGTTTGGAAGTTGTTCAAACAAATGTTGAAAACCCAAGATCTGCATCCAACACTGGATCTAAGATCAACGGGGGGGAAAGGGTGCACAAGGAATCGATGACACAGAAGGAGTTTTGCAAGTGGAAGTCGGAAAGCAAAAATCCTGGAAGTTGTTCAAACAAATTTTGAAATCCTGAGATCCGGAACAAACCTATAGGCACTCCTCCTATCTGCAACTCCTCTTTGGCTTGCAATTTTTCCTCTTACTCTATCCTCTCCCCCATTGACAGTAATGACAAATAAGTGCTATGTTGAGCTGACAAATATATTTAGGAATAGGATTTGCCACCAATGTCTGTCCAAGATACTCAAATATATGTTAGGGAAGTGATTTGGTAAATATATTTACAACTTGTTCCTTGGTAGCAACAAATTCCAATTTGACAATTTATTTTCTAACTCAATCCCTTGAGAAACGATACTTGATTTGGATGTTCTTTGTTTTTATTAGTGCATAACAAGTTTCTTTGATATGTTTATGGAACTGGTTTTATCAGACATTATGGATATTGGATGTTTGTATTCTACCTTGATATCTTGCAACGTTTGCTTCATCCAAGATACTTCTTTCCAACAAGATGTTGTTGCAATGTACGTAGCTTCAACTGCGGAGAAAAAGAGAATGAAGGTTGCTTCTTGCTCAATCATGATACTGAATTGTTTCCCAAAAATAATGCTCCTCCACTTGTACTCTTTCTATCATTATCACTACCTACCCAATTTGCTTCAATATATGCTTTTGGAGTGAAGTCTTGACTTCTTGGATACTGTAGTCCAATATCCAATGTGCTTTTTCTATATAGGAGACAACAATCCTTTCAAATGAGCACCAACTTAGCACCAAATCAATAATATGTATGCATTGATCTACTAGAGACACCATTCTACTATTACCCCTACTTTTTCTTGTACTTCCTTCTATGTTATGATCTTATGTCAATTTGCACTCTTCCAAAATACAAGAACTATTTTTAAAGATGCACCGTAATCTTCTTCAAAACTAGTTTATACTATACATAAACCCTTATTTATAGAGATAATTAACTATACAACTATAGAGAACCAACTTTTGAAACTCACACCATAGGTACATTAAGGTATCAAATTCATATCCTCCAAGTTTATGTAATATCCCCATTTAAATAATTGCATAGCAAGACAATTCCATCACCCGACTAGTTCCTAGGTTGGATGTATACATTTGGAATTTTAATAAGGGAGCTAATAAATGATGTTGAGACAATAGAATGGGATAAATATTTAATAACAAAGCTTATTAAATAAATACAAGAGAAAATTGAAGTGGCAATGGAGCAAGGAGACACATGGAGACTATGGGGCCCACACAAGTTAGGAATTTTGTTCCACGTGGCATCCTCCTCTTGCAATTTCGAATCCATGGGAAGCCTAAAGGTTCTTGGATGAGTGATAAGGCTAATACACTTGGCCATATGCATCATAGGTCTAATTTGGGAGCAAATGTAACTTACATGGAAAATGAAGGGTCATTTTAGAGCTAGTGAGACAATTGGACTAGATTCCCTAGCTCTACGACAACAATGATGAAGATGCTATGACACCTATGACACAAATCATATATGAAGGCTGAAATATGGCATAAATAACATGTAAGGTCAAAATAGAGCATCCAAGAGATCTCTCATGTGAGTTGAGGAAGCTCAATGGCTTCCAACTTGAATTTGGGGAAGGTGGAAGGATAGGAAAGGGAGGACACATGGAAAATCATGAGCACACACCCAAATTCGAATTGGCTTGAGTTTGTGGATGGATTGGGAAACTTAGAAGGCTAAGGATGTTTATAAAATACAGGAAGAAACCAAGAGAATGGATTTTGATCATTTGAGAAATTGTCATTTGTGAATTGTGAGAGCTAGTGGATGACTAGTTTTATTGCCTTAGCCAATTTCGAGGGTGAAAGTGATACAGGAGCATCGTGGCATGCCAAGAATGTGATGAGTTGGTCACATCATGTGGAATATTTTTTTATGTGTTTATTTTGCTGAGTCAGAGTTTGTTAGCCGTAGGAAGGATTGCGTATCATGACTCCCTGCGTGGAGATTAAGCATCCGACTATTTGTTTCAGGCAGGGACATTTCTCATCATGCTATGTAGTCATTTGTTTTAAGTTGCAGGACCACTCAATAGAGGCAGTCGTAGTTTTAGTTTAAATAGACAGTTTAGAGATGTAGAGGAGGTTCTACTCTTCAGCATTTAGAATTTCGAGTTGCAGAGGAGAGGACAAACCTGTGTATGATTCCTACTTGTAAATATTTGGAAGAATCAGAAGGAGAGAGATCCAAGTTGTGTGTGTTTTCCTTTGTTGCTTAATAGAAGGATTAACCATGTGTTCGTAGGGTTGTTATCCTTTATGCATGTACTGTGTTGAGCTGTTTATTTTCATAGAGCCAACTTAGGTTTTTTCCTGAACATTTGTGTATTTTAGTGAAGTGTTGAAGTCACACATCAATTTCTTGCTTGAATAGTTTAAGTAAAGTGTAGATGCATGCATAAGAGTGATAAGCTAAATAATTGGGTCAATTGCAGGCTGGATTGATCCATTCCATGATCAATTGGCGCAACCCATATATTTTCTGCCATTAACGAGTTTTGCAGAGAATGAATGGTGGAGATTGAGTATGCAGATAAAGATCTAGCGATCTAGAGGAAGCCTACAGTGGAAGTTGCGAGGAAGTTAACAGATCCACAAAGATCTGTGAGGTTTGCATCAAGAAGAAGATCGACGGTCGTAGTGTCGATCGTAGTGAAGGCCGCAAATATTTGACGGCTAGGAAAATTGCAGGGGAAGAATTGCAGGAGGAATTTGTGGGGGAGAAACTTTGGGAAGTTGTCATCCCACATCCCACATCTCGATACCCGATTGTGGAACAAAATTTTTGGAGTGCAACGTTGGGTGTTCGAGATCCCACATCCCGCAACCCGCATGTGGAGACTTTGTTGCAGAAATAGAGTTGCAGAATGACGCTTGCGGAGGAAAAATTGTGGGGAGGCAGTTTTAGAGTAGAATTTGGTCGTTCGGATGAATTAGGCAGTCCTACTAAGTGTAGGAGCCACTAGATCCTAAAAGTGCTGGTTGGGTTGGTTGAGGTCTATCCCCACCTGCACCAGAAAGATTCCCATCCAAGTTGGTGTTTGGAGAGGCCACTTAGGTATTTCATGGAGATTTATTGGAGTCTTAGTTATAGGTGTAAGCTATAGGGTAGCATGTGGATTCTTCTATTGTGGCACTTTCTCTTCACCATTTCTAGTTTTCTTTGCATATTCATGCTCATGGAGGGATTGCGCCTTGGGTGAGCCCATGTACTCTTTGGGAGAGTTATTCTTGATCTATTTATGATTGTAATAAGTTATATATTCTCTTTTATTCATTCTCAAAAAATTTCAAGTCTAAATACCCAAGATTTGTATGTCAAAATGACTTTTAATAAGCAAACAGTGACCATTTCTAATCTATTTTGATATATGCCATGGTAATGATTATTATTTCGAATGGAAGAATGTATATCTGATAAATATATGATGAATGGATTGTAATTAATGTGTATTTAAATTCTCATGTTTAATACTTAAGCATTGGAAGCCATTTTACCTATTTCTATTGCATTGGGAGAAGATTTGGTGCATTTTCCCCAAGGGTCGAAATTGTGATTTGGGAGTTGTTTTGGAAATAATCATTAAAGCCTGTATAAAATGAACCATGATGCATATGAGACTTTAAAAATTTCCCTTACACATCCCATGCCTCTGTTCATAAATTATAGTGACTTTGGGACCATTTGAGAAGCCATTTCTGGCAATTACCTAGGGGGAGTTGGAGCCCCAATTTGCTAGTAAAGACTCCTACTTTGAATAGAACATTAAACAAGTTTGAAAAATTAATTGGGGGTAATAAAACATCCCTGAACATCATATTTAAGTTCTAATATCATTCTTGTACCTTCTGAGAAAATTTGGGAGCATTTGGGTCAATTTGGAGGTCTAGACATCAAAACTAGTTACGGTCGAAATTGGGGAAAAAGTGAAAAAAATGGTCCTTTAATAAAATTTCAAAAAGGGACATTACAGTTTCACGGTTTGAAACATCCTAGAACAAAATTTATATCAAAATCTCCAATTGACATGTTTAAAGTTGATTTCATGATCATTCAGAAACATTAACTACCCAAGGTCATGTATCTTAAGATGTAGATAAAAAGCATATGAAACTTGAACCAAATGTACTTCAATGTATCTACTTTATCTCCTTTGAGTTTATTGATATGAAATGTCCTAGAACAAAATATATCATGAAAGTGCCACATTGACCTGTTTGAAACTGATTTCATTCATAAACCTTAACTTCCTAAGTTCATATCTCCAAAAATATAGAGAATCAACATATGAAACTTGTACCATAAATGTTACGGAGAAAACTTCCTATGGCTTGGGGTGTACCACAACAGAAAGAGAAACCACAGAAATCAATCCCTTCCCAATATGCAAGAGAAACAGAACATCTAACACTAAAGGATCTCAAACATACCTTATTTCGGACGGTTGATGTAGATCCCCGTTGAGCGTTTTCCAATCCCGCTTGTGTTAACAATTTTCTCTCTCAACAAAAGCAAACAAGACAATCATGCTATATAGTATAGTGTTAGGCCTACTATAGAATATATAATCAATAATGTATAAGCAATTAAAATCATCCATGGATTCAATAATCATTTAAATGAACATCATTGGATAGGAAAAGATATTTGTATTAAATAAATCAGAGATTACATAAGTGACAACCTCTGTCGGCACGTCTGCAAACCGGAGAAACTGAGTCCTCCACCTAGGCCTCCACCACCTCAATCCTCCATCTCTCGATAGCAATCTCACAAGAAAAGGCAAGCTTGGGAAGAACACAAAGTGATCCAACGGACAAAGGGATGCAGACTCAAGTATAAGCAAGCTACGACAACAATGGACTATAGTTTTCTTGCTCTTCAATTCCTCTCCTTCAATGTATCCAAAGGGTTTCTTAAATAGTGCTTCAATGAGGTAATGGAAGGTCAAATATGAGCGATCTCGAGGCATATGGAAGGCCAAAAGACAAGTGACTCAAATCCACATTAAGGAAAACTCCAAAACTATTTGGCCTTTTGCACACATCTCTATGTACGCGGGTTTAAGGGTAATTTCCGCGTATATACGCGAGAAAGGGATTAAAAGTCACGTACATCAAATAACAGGTGTTTTTAGGGATGATATTGGAAACATCAAAGGTAAAAAAATAGTCCATGGGGTCCAAAGAGTCTGCATAGGGATAGGGGAGGCCATAAATGTGTGATCTACCATGTGTGCTAAAATTAGTTGTAACAGATGCCCCATAATGTGTGAGGTCAGAGGGGTAACATGATGGCCGAAATACATTATAAATCCATCCCAAAAGTGGAGTGATGAAGAACCAGGTGGAAGAACCATCCATCCAACAAGATAGTGCAATAATCAAACTCTACATATGACTGCAAATACATACAGCAGTCACGGATACATAAGAGTACAATGGCCATGAATAGGCATGATACAAAATATGACATGTGTGGTCATCACCACGTACAATATATAATAGATCATAACCTTCATGATGAAGATATACACAATATCAAAATCTCCCTGAAAGTTGAAGATATACAATGGATCAAGATCTCCATAATGGCTGAAGATATATGACATATACTGGAATCAAGTCACGAGGGCTGAAATCTCATGAAAACTGGCACGATCAAAGAGGTAGCATATGTGAAATGCCACCAATCTGGAAATTCTTCTACACACACCACTACGAGTACATGTCCTACTGTGTGAATAGAGGTGTCAAGGTCGAATATAGTAATCCATCATCTAATTACCGGTCACTGATGTATACCGTTAACAGGCGCGAGATCACCCACTGATAATGAAAATGGGAATCAAGGTACTGGAGTGCAATCTAACATGTGTGAATAAATGTGTTGAGGTCGAACACTTGAAAGAATCCATCGATTAGGGGACATTGATGTATTCCCAAAACTTTCGATGGCGAGAGAACCTACCACTGATGAGTCAGTCTTAAGGCACTCAAAAGACTCTAGACTCCTATCCCAGAATAAATGATCCGAAGTCGATGGGATGGAATCCACTAGAAGGAGGGCATTAAGGCATCCCCCATCAACCAACATGAGGTACTCAGCAACACTGTATGTTGTGGAAGGACTCGAACAAGATGTGCATGAACTAGTAATAGTACCAGGAATGACCGACATGCAAAGACAAGACAACTGAGGAATAGTTGACTCAGGATTCAAATTCCTTCGAACAAGAGCATAAAGGTGAATGGTGACTGAATGTAGGCAGCATAGACTCGATACAAAAAACTGGGACATCTCTGCGACACATGAGGCATCAACAGAGGCTCCATAGGGACTGGAAGCTTAACCAGTCGGAGGAGATAAAATCAGAGAAACGAGTACAGCTCCTAAAGTCAAAATACTAACCCAACCAATGGATGTGATATATAGTTCTCTGTTCAAAGGTGACATGAATCGACTGCTGCCAAAGATAACATCTTTTCCTATCCGGATTTTTGGTTTTTTGATGTTTTTGTACTTTTTCAGATATTTTGAAAAGCTTGAAAAAGAATAAAAGTGCTTTATATTTACAAATCCAGGAGGAGACAAGTGTCAAGGGACAAAAAAACTAATCCCAAGTAGTGGAACATACCTATGCTCAATGCAAGGAGACATGTGCAGGATAACGACACTCGGGGGAAAGTCCCCTCCCAGTAAAAATGGGAAATCAAGCTGCAAAAGATATATATATATATATAAAGGCTCTGCTTGGCTAGACATGAGACAAGCTCGGGCTATATAGCTGATAATCAAAGTTAGGGAAGCCGTCATAAGGCTCAATAAGGCAAATAAAACTCGTGATAATGCAATTACAACTTGACATATACAAGGGATTCCTGGGAAAAAGGCCAGCATAAAGGTAAAGAGGAGTATGAATCTCTTGCTCAAAGTCATGGTGGTACTATACAAAGGACTCCCACACCCTAAAGGAGAAATGTTAGCATGGGAACCAAATGCAAAAGAGGATCTAACTAGGGTACCCATGTATGGTAAAGATCTACCATTCATAGCATGTCACATCTAAAAGTAGCAAGAAGGTTCTGTGACAAGATGGAATGGGTTCGTACCTAATTAAGGTCAAAATGAAATGGTCATAAGGTTATGCAAAGTGCAAATGGATGTGAAACCTAACCTATATGCCACTTTAGACATAATACCTGCAGTAGGAACTGACGTATCAAAGCCAAGGTCAAACCACACTCAAAATGGACTCCTACAACATCAAATTAGTTCAAACGGTCCAACATGGTCAAAAACTATAGAAAGTGGGTAAAAATTTCAAAAAGTTTCTATAAATAGTGAAAAATTTAAAAATTTTCATACCATTTGAAATTTTTACCCAACATAATGCATTTGAGCTCAAAACTTCAAAAGCGAATTCCAAGAGCATCGTCTAGCGAAATCTCTCTTCGTTTGATCCAATTAGATTCTCATGCCCTCCTCTTTCATTTTGATGCAATTTTTTTCAAATTTCATGGTCTATTTCATTTTTTTGAGCCATCCATGCTTGTGCATTTCGGCCCACGCAGAAATCAAGCTTTTTTTCGCGTATAGGGCTCGCCATACGTGGAAAAAGCACCGAAAGCCACGTACATACGCAACTATTTTGAGAAAATTCACGTACATGGCCGCAAATAAGGTTTTAAAGGGCAAAGGTTGATCAAACAACTTGGTTTTTGTGCATGATGGTGCTAGAGTGGAGGGAAAGAGAGCATGGTGATGTTGAGGAAGCATTGCAAAGTGATCTCATGGCCCAACAAGCATTGCGGGCATGTGGATTATACAAGTTTTGGTATCTTGGCAGCTTGAGGGCCAAACCAAGACTACTCCAGCTATTGATAGACTATTGGGATCCAGAATCTGAGACATTTCAGATAGATGGGATGTCACTCAGCATTGAGGTTGAGGACATATATTTTATCACTGGTTTGTCCCGACGAGGAGAGATGGTGAACCTCCGATCTCGTGGGCCAGGAGGCAGGCTGACCATAGATGAGTACATTGTTGTGTACTGCTTTCCGGAGACGGAAAACGTTGGAAGTCAAATCCTAACAAACTCTATCCAGATTCTGGGGCTGAAGGCCATACTTTTGGCACTAGGTAGGATTGCAGGGTTTGTTTCACTCCACCAGGCTGCGCAGCCAATGATTTTTTATGCGGTAGAGTGCCTGCGACCTATAGTGTATGACTGGAGTACAACGTTGTTGAGAAACATGAAACAACAACTCAATGACTGCAAGATGGGTAGGGTGCGAAACTTTGGGTTTGGCAGTATACTGAGCATGTTTTTATTTGAGTGGGTGCCAGGGCTAAGCCCTAGGGTAGACATTGCTCCACATGGAGTCCGAGATCCATCCCAACGATGTTGGGTGAGTGTCAAGCATAGACTGGGCGGGGGTAGGGTGGCTAACCCCTACCCAGTAGATTTCTTTCCATGGTGGTGGAGATAGATCATCGCCATAGACAACTACCCGTAAGCAGGGATAGACTTTCGCGGAGATTCGGATATGCCGCTACCACCAGGAGCAGCTTATGGTGACATAGGTAAAGAACCCCAAACCCACTTTTTTTAAGTTTTGAATTATTTAATTTTTTGTGTTTTTTGATATATTGATGCAAAAGACATGTTTTTGGTGTGACAACACATAGTGAGAATCTGTCATGTATATGCAGATGTAGGACCACAGTGGCCAGAAGTTTTCCCTCATCATCAATGGAGGGGAAGAGGAGATGATATCATGGGTGCAAATGCGGAGTGGATGCTCCAAAGCATCCACACGGACTTTGTTCATTTGACACACGGGGTACCCATGGCGCAAGTCAAGGACTTGCCTGAGGCCATGCAGCACCAGGTGGTTGGTGTACCACGAGCATGGGTTCGACTATTTCGGCGGCTAGCTAGAGCCGTAGTGCTATATCATGATCATAACCCCCCTCCACCTTAGGCTTAGAGACCTGAGTGTATTCATTTTTGTATGACCGTGTATTATATGTTGGTGGATCGGAAGCCCCAATTTTGTATTATGACACTTATGTATTATGACGTCACATTTTGGATGTTCAATGAAAAACTTTTATGATGATCAATTTTATTTCTATTTACTTGTGTGTAAAATGTGTGTTTGTGATATGCTTATGGTATATGAAACAAATGCCAATCTAACACATAGTTAGCATATGAGTCAGCAACTTGATTAAAATTTCTTGGAACGTGAATGTATGTTATATTTTCAAATTGTCATTCTAGAAATCTAACACGTAAGAATATTCATAATAATGTAAGATCCCTAATGCAATACAAGCCATTAATGTGAAACGACTAACTGCGAATCAAGACATACCTCAAGAGAATGAACACCATGTGAAATGGCATCACACAATAACTCAATGACGACACTATATTTAGCAACATTTTTTGAAGAGGGCCGTAAACATATGCCTCCTGAAGACAATACTTGAACCGTAGGAGTATAAATCACCCAAGTAGCCGAAGCTAAGTTTTGAGTGTGGTGGCTAGCACCATCAGCGAATCCTATGTATACGGAAGACTCCATTGACATCTGCCATAAGAAACGAAAGCTAATCACAAACCCGATCACCATAAGAAAAACTAACTATACAATACAAAACTGTACAATAATATACAACAATCAGCCCCGGTTGAAGATCATGCATAGTATTTTTTGAGATAGAGCCCATTTCTAGGTTCCGCCAAGGCTGTCCCTTCATAATCAACCAGCTCATAGGTTCCTTTCTCTAAGGACCATAATTAACCACGTAAGGACCATGCCACATGGGATTAAATTTCCCTGCCCCCAAGGGTTCCTTAGCTTGATCCCACAAAAGGAACAAGTCACCTTCACTAAACTTCCTTGGACGGACATAATTATCATATTGGACCTTGACGTGATGCTTGTTAACCTCTAGAGACACTAAGGCATCTTAGCGCTGCTCATCAAGCTGCTCTAAGTGGACCAAACACTCTTCCAATGTGGAAGTATTAGGTAAAATCTCTATAGCTGGCTTCAGAGAAGGGATTTCACATTCAACCGACAAAACTGACTCCACCCCATGTACAAGATGATATGGAGAGAAACCGGTGGTAGTCTTAACCATGGTTCTATAGGCCCACAAAGCAGGATACAACATAATATGCCAATTAGTCTTGATTTGTGTGACGGTTCATTGGAGAATAGACTTAAGTGATTTGTTCATTGCTTCAACCTCTCCATTCGCTTGAGGGTAATAAGAAGAGGAGTTCTCTTGCTTATATCCTAACTTGGGAGGCCAACTCTACCATCATTTTATTCTGAAAGTGGCTGCCATGGTCAATGACAAGCTCTTTCAGAATGCCGAACCGGGCGATAATCTAGTTGAAAATGAAATGCACGGCTGTCTCACTGTCAAATTTAATTGTGGGCATAGCCTCTTCCCATTTCATGAAGTAATCGACAGCCACAATAATGTGATGATGCCCCCCAGCCAAAGCTGGGTTGCAATCCATAAAATCAAGCCCCCACTTGGTGAAGGGATTGGCGATGACAATAGGATGTAGTGGGGCTGGACGTGAGTGCATATTACATGCAAACACCTAGCAAGGGTGGCACTTCTTGACTGCATTAACGCAATCTTTAAAGATGGATGGCCAGAAATATCTCGCTCTCAAGATTTTTTGGGCTGTAGAAATCCTAGATAAATGACCACCACATGCCCCACTATGGCAATCATTCAACACAACCTCAGCCTCATCATGGGTTAAACAAATATGCAAATTGGAATCTACCCCATGGAGGTACAAAGTGTTATCCACTATAAGGTAATTCTTAGCCATATCATGTAATCATCGTCGCTCATCCCGTGAAAGGTGAGTATGGACCTTCAATGCTTGCAAATATATAACGATATCCCCATACCAAGGATCCAAAGTTGAGATAAGGAAAATATGTTCATCGACAAACGTATCCTCATAAACTTCTCCCTCCTCCAAACTTGGAAACTCGGATAGAAGCTCTACAAAGACCAATGATTTATTTGATTTCACCGAAACAAACTCGAGATCAAACTCTTGCAAAATGACAATCCATTTATTTTATTTTCCCCCTATCATTCTCCTAGTGAGGACGAAATGAAATGGATTGATATGAGCTACGACCAAGGTTTGGTGAAGGAGAATATAATGTCTCAACCGCTGAACCGCATGAACGGCAACCAAGGAAAGCTTCTCCAATGGGAATAGCGAAGTTCCGCATCTATAAGGTTTTGGCTCAAATAATATATGACATGCTCATGGAGCTCGTTATCCTCTTGAACCAAAACCATACCAACCATCTCCATGGACGCAGCCACATAAATCAAGAAATCACGGCTATAGTCGGGTGGACTAAGCAAGGGGGCCATTGCTAAGGCTCACTTAAGAGCATCAAAGGACTCCTCAGCTCACTCATCCCAGTAAAAAGGGGTGTCCTTCTTCAAAAGATGCATAAATCCTTTAGTCAAGTTGGAAAAATTAACCATGAATCTTCGCAAGAAGTTCACCATGCCTTGCAAATACTGAAGGTGTCTAATATTACGTGGGGGAGACAATTGGAGTGTTGCCTCCACCTTTAAGGGATCGACTCTTATAGCTTCCTTAGATATGATGAATCCTAGCAAGCAACCAACAGTCATGCAAAAGATGCACTTATGAGGATTTAAACGAACCTGGTAATGACGACATCTTTCAAATACTAATCTCAAATGATATGGATGACGCATTCTCAAACGAGAGTGAGCAGCGAGATCATCCAAATATACTTCAATAATCATTTTGAGATCGTGAAAAATTAAGGTCATAGCCCACTGAAATGTAGCTCCGACGTTTTTAAGGCCGAAAGGCATCTTTTGATATGCAAAAGTACCCCAAGGACAAATACATGTTGTCTTATGCTGGTCCTCGGGCTTAATTTGGATCTGATTATACCCGAAAAAACTGTCCATAAAGGAAAATACCTCACTTCCCGCACACTCATCCAAAATCTGATCAATAAATGGTGTGGAAAAATTATCCTTAGGACAGGCATGATTTAAGTCACAAAAATAAGTGCATATACGGATCGCTCCCTGGTTCTTATCTACCAGAACATGATTTGAAACCCACTTCGTCAAGGGAATTGGATAGATAAAACTAGCTTTCAATAGTTTTTCTATCTCAGCCTTAATGGCGGGTGCTTTTCTAGGATTCATCGCATGCAAACGTTGTCGAACTGGCTTTGCATACGGATAGGTTTTGATCTCATGTTCGACAATACGAGGGTCGATACCTGGCATTTCTTCATATGACCAAGCAAAGATGTCACAAAAATATTTAAACAGCTTGATATACTCCTTGATCTCATCGGGGGAACAATCCGTCCCAATGTAGACATTCTCAACCTTGCCAAGATCGTGAGAAATATTGATAGGAATAGTTGGTGATAAATTAGCCATGTTTCCATCAGCCATCTGACCAGGAGAGCTTAATGGAACCATAGGGATACAAATATTCTCACTAAGAATCTCCCTAAAGTCATCACACTCCATACGATTGAGCTTAGGAAGAAAATATGATCGATGATGCAACTCTTGCCAAGGTTGCTCAACCCCAGACATGGCCTCAAGAATAGCTTCATCCGATGGAAAAACATCATCGAGGAAATCATGTGAGTGAGATGACTCTACTGCCCATACAGGAAACACATATGGGTCCTGCTCCTCCATCCATGAGGAGGAAGGACTAGGATCTGCAACCTAATCAAGATTCGCTTGATAAGCCACCATCGTTGCAGGAAACTGCACGTTTGTCT
The DNA here is from genome assembly GCA_001517045.1 of Pseudotsuga menziesii. Lineage (NCBI taxonomy): Eukaryota > Viridiplantae > Streptophyta > Pinopsida > Pinales > Pinaceae > Pseudotsuga > Pseudotsuga menziesii. Next base: position 401,305 of record LPNX010947705.1, read on the forward strand.
CAATGGGTACATTCGAAGGACTTGGAGAAGGAAGAATCCAAGGATCTTTCATATGGGTAGTGTGAAAAGACACTGAATTCAATGAAGATGAAGCCCCACTAAAACTAGACCCAATCATAAGAATAGGCGCATGACAACTAAAGGTTCCCATAAGAGAAGGATACATACCTACACCCACACTCCCAGTTGTCGGCTGAGAATTATCGATAATCGGGATAGAAGCTCCCGATGATGCATTGAAAATTGGATTTTGTAATGACATTTAATCAATCGTAACAATATTCCCATTCAATGGAAAGCATATCGCTCAAAATAGGTAAGAAGCTATGGCTTGCATACTATACATCCAATTTTGACCCAGCAAAAGATTGTAGTCAAGGGGCGCATCAACCACCTTGACCTCAATCGCGATGGTATTCCCTCCCAATTGGACCTTTAAGGAAGGAAGAATTCCATGCGGCCGAAACGATTTATCATCGAAAGCTGTGAACATAGTAGTGGATTGAGACAACTCAGGAGAACCCAAGCCCTTCCAACAAGACAAAGACATCACGGAATCAACAACCCCTTCATCAATGACAGTATGTTTGATAGTCTTGTTAAGACACTCTACATGAATCAAAAGAGACACGTAGTAAGGAAAGCGAGATTGTACTCCCATGGTTTCAAATTTGATCATGGTAGAAGAGTTATCGTCACTAACTCCAAGAGCAGACATCAAGGCTTTCCTCTGCGGAGGACAAGTCTAAAGCACTTATAACGCGGACATCGCACAAGGAGTATGGCCCAAATCCTTGACAACTAAATAGTTCTGGGTGGCTCGGGCATTAGGATTATGCCCCGAATGCTTTAAGACTCCCTTAGGAATGTGAGGTGGAGCTTCAAGTTTATCCATAGGCTTTTCGATTCGTAAAGGGCTCTCGGGTGGAGAAGGTTCTTTCCCAAGGTTTGGTTATGACGAACCATATTCTTTTGCACGAGTCACAACCTTAGCAGCACACACCATGTTGATGCAACCATGACCACTAGTGGCCTCCGGTGGGTTTTGAGTTCCACCAAATGCATAATTAGGATCAATGGTCCTCGAGTTCATATTTTTGTTATTGGGTAAAGGATTAGTTAACATAGTTAGGCCTTGTGCTATGAACCTCAAGGCATCTTCCATATGAGGGCATAAGTGAGCAAGATGGTCTTCGTTACATAACTTGTAAGGAAACTTCACCTTACGTTTAGACTTCATGTCCCCCCCACCATTACGAGTGTTCTTGTCATTATTATTAGCATTTTCGTTCTTATTCCCACCCTTACGATTATTTTTTCCTTTTTTCTTATTCATTCCAAGCTGTTGGTTGCCTTTTGGGTCCGACGATTGCACAGAAAGTACACTTGCCAATTGGGTAGGTTAGGACAAAGTTGTAGCTTGTCCTGACGCAAACTGGTTAATTGACAATTGGCTCACTTGTTTCACAACCGAGTCTAAAGGTTTGGTACTTGTAGAGCCCAGTATATCATCGGCATGTGGTCTAGGCTTGATATTGGGGTTGAAATTGGACCTAGGAGCATTAGGAATAATCTCATACAAAATTTTGGATTGAGCATAGATCAAATCCAACTCTTGTGCCCTAAAAATAGCTTATTCCTCGTTTTTAACTCCGGATGTAGAAACATCCTTTGTGATGTAAGGTAACAACGACTTGAGGAACCACTCAAGAAGAAACTCTGGTGGTATAAAATCTTTGATTAATTGTTTCCGTCTATGCCACTATTGAATATGATCCAAAATGTGTGTGGCTTTATCTTGCCAGAAGGTCGACATGAGTTCGGTATCAACGTCGTAACGTACGAGTAGCTTTAAATGATTAAGGAAAGTCAGCACAAGATCATCAAATGTAGTATAAGCCCCCCCGGTAACTCTATATACCATTTTTCCGCAGGACCTGTTAGGGTAAGTTGAAATAGCCTCAAACGAATGGAATCGTCATGTAAGGAATTGGAAGAGCACCAAAGGTGGAAAGTGGTGACATGCTCACCAGGATCTTCACCAACCTTACCTTCAAACTTGGGAATGTCTGAAGGAATCTTGGTAGGGACTGCCGGGTCATGAGACACAGGATCGTTCATCAATCTCGACAAGTAAGGTAAGTTCAATGTCACAAGGAAAGGGGGCCTAGGTTGAGTCGGTCGATTCCATGCTCCCTGATAGTTTTGATTCATGTAAGGTTGATTGCTATAAATACCATGACCTTGACCATAATAAAATCCTCCCATTTGACCCATATAGGGTTGCATGGAATCATTATGATGTGGGGTACCTTGATAATGAGGCGCTACAAAGCCATAATTAGAAGAGTAAGCGGGTTGTTGATACACGTACCCATAGGGTTGGTAGTTTTGTGCCTTGTTGATTTTTGCTCTCCTTTTGAGGTTGATCTTGAAGATTATAAACCCTTGAGCCTTGGTACTATAGAATCTTCTTTGGTTGATTCTACCTTGACTTTCCCTTTTGTAGAAGATATCAAAGTCGCATGTGTTTCCACCAAAGTGACTTGCATCGGATCTTTTCTTCTGAATATGATCCTTATGTTGTTGTTTCTTGGAGATAGGATTCTTAGTTGGATTCACAACTGTTTACTGGCCTCGCCTTGTTGTTCAAGCTGTAACTGCATTTGCATGTATCATGCTCACGCTTTTGAGCCTGATGTTGGCTTCCACGCTTTTAGCTCGTTGTATAATCCCTCATATTTTCTCTCATCATCGCTCAGCCTTGTATCATTTTGACTTTGCAACTTGACACCTTTTACCTTGAGGAGACTTTCCCTGAGTGTCTTTATCTTGCTCGCTTTCCTTGCATTATGCATAGGTTTGTTCCTTGCGCTTGGAACTAGTTTTTCCTGCCTATGACACTCGTTTCCTTGCATTTAGAGCATTCTTCCTGCTCTCCTTTGAGCTCATTAAAAACAATAAGGAGGCCGAGAGTTTACTTTTTCGGACTCATTAAAACTCCACGGGAAAGATATTGAGTTTCTTTAGGCCCAGGTCTAACTCCTCAAAATAGACTTGACTGCCGAGTAAACTTGTCTGTTCAGGCTCGTTAAGAATATGTGAATGGGCATCCACATTGGTGGTAGGTTATCGCTTTCTTGGACCATGTGAAATAATACGAGAAAGGAACACTCTCTTTTCTTTGGACTTGAGTAGAGTATTCTCATGTATAGGTTTATCGCTTTTCCGGACCTAAGGGACTAAATTTTTGGAAAAGGAACCCCCGGTATGAGCTTAGTTTTCTCTTTTTCATGCTCTGGACCAAAACATGAAAAAGATTCTGAGTGTACTTTATGCCTTTGTCATTCTCATTAAACCCTAAATAACAAAGCATTGAGTTTATTGTTGTAAGCCCCATTTCTCGTAACCAAATGGATCTTTCCGAGTGATCTTTCCTTCCTTCACACTTGTAAAACTCAGGCTATATGCTGCTTTTTAAGGTGGTAATTTAACCTTTTTCATATGTCCCTGACTAAGTATGAAAAAGGTGTGCCTTTTATTCTTTGGAAGTTAAGAGAGTTCTTCTTTGGTATGTTTTATACTTTTTTGGCCTCAGGAGACTAAATTGTATGAAAAAGCACCCCCCCCTGGAGTCTTCTTTGGAGTTTTCAGACTCTCTAAAATATGAAAACACTGTCGAGCATGTACTAGTTTGGGCTCGTAAAATCCATGAATCAGTGCTTTATTAAGCATTCTTCTGTCTCTTCTTCGAGCTTTCAAAAAATGAAGATGGTCCCGAGTTTGCTTTCTTGGACTCGTTAAACCTTTACAAGAAAGAGGGGAAGGGAAGTTCATTCACATGTTTTTTATATCATGGCAGCAAGTCTTGTTTCCTTGAACAAAGCACCAATTTTGAGTCTATCAACAGTTGAGTCCTAGTATTTTGATCTTATCCCGATTCAGATTTTCTTATTCCTTCGTTTGGTTTCTTTTCCAATTATATGTGGAATATGTCAATCTCCTACATTGCAGATTTGTGTCGTTGGTCCTTTTGTGTCAAAAGTTGCCTAAGTCACTTTTGTGTCATGCTCACTGGTCAAGGATTAAACCTTTGTCAGCCATTCTACAGTTGCCTTGAACTTTTGGGTCAGCCATTCCTCGGTTTCAGTTCATTACATCATGTTTTCGACGGTCCTTTTCGTGAAATTCAGTACCAATTCCAGATCCAATTAGTCTTTGACTTAACTCATGTTGGATGATGAAGGATGCCTTAATGCCTTCCTTCCAACAGATCTCTTCCTATCAACTGCAACACATCTTTCTCTGGGAATGCGTTCTAGAGTTTTATGACAGTACCTTGGGGATTGTAGTCATCAGTGGTAATTTCCCTCACTATTGGGTAGTGGGAATACCTTAATGTCTCCTACTCAATGGATTCTTCAAGTCCTTGTATTCACACTTGTTAGAATGTACTAGGTACCTTGGGGACCATTTTCATTAATGGTGGTTTCCCTTGCGTTTGTTAACGGATTTCATCATTGACCAATAATCAAATGGTTTCCTCAATGTTCGACCTCAACTCATTTTATTCACATGGTTAGGATTCGTACCTTTTTTAGGCGGTTTGGATTGAATATCTTGGGCCGACAGTAGCATCGTCATTTTGCTATTGCCTAAGTTCCGCAAGACCTTGTTGCATTTTATATGACATTTTGCTGAGACATATATCCACCTTGTATTTTTATGGCTATGATAGATTGTTGAGCATGGATCCACCTTGTTGATTTGTGGCCATGACTCTTTTATATTTGACATGGCACCTTTTTGCATATTGAGTGACCATGATAGTTTCATCAGTTATACATATGTTGCATCCACCTGTATCTTTATGGCGATGTTTTGTATATGGACTTGTATGTCCTAGAGATCAGTTTTCGCTATCATCTTCTCCTCTTACCTCATACATTAGGGGGCATCTGTTATAGCTCAAATGACACATCTCTTCCTATGACCACTTTCCCATGATTTTGTAGCATGTCGACACTTCCATGATGACACTTAATGAAAGTCACTCAAAGTCACCGAAAAAACACCTAACTTGGAGGACCCATATCTTGAGTTCTGTAACTTCGTTTGACCTCATCTCTACATCGTTGGAAATATGTTTTTGTTACATAAAACTTTCCGGAAGTTGCCAAAGTCTGAAAATGCCCAGAAGTACCCTAAAAATGAGTTTTTTTTTATGTGTACGTGAGTTTCCTTAAGGAAACCCATGTATGTACGCGACTGTCTATATATAATACCTGTGTACGCCTCCGAAAAATGTCAAATATATAT